>OZ024769.1:10283304-10597341 GCA_964017025.1 Stenichneumon culpator | reverse complement strand
GTGTCGCTCCGCTACCGCTGCCACACTCAGTGGCGAGAGCCGCGCGCGTACCGTCACGTCCAAAAGCTACTGCGCACCGGCAGCATTCGGCCGCCAGCTTCGGCCGCTAGATTCAGCGTCATGAGAGAGAGAGAGAGAGAGAGAGAGAGAGATTTAATTAATTAAATTTGTTAAAGTCCTATGGAGTACAAGTCGTTTGGCTGTAGCGTTTAATATTTTTTCATGGATATTACACTGGGAAATAAAACAATCGAACCCTAAAATTATCAAATAATCTGAAATTTTTCTCAACCTCCGACTGAACAAAATTGATAATTCAGAGAGCAAGAAAATAATTTTCTTTAAGTGTTGCAGAAATTACTGATCGCAGAAGACAATCGGGCGTTTGCTCGTCAGCACCACGTCCGAAAAAGTCATTTCGTTGTTTTTAAGTTGATCAATTTTCGTTTCATAAAATTTAAAAAAAAATTATTATTTATCACTATTCTTTTTATCATAAATAACTCCATCAAAGTACTCGCATACAGATGAAGATTTCCCTGCAATGCAATACGTCCTAATTAGATCGAGTCGAATATCGAATATCGCCAGTAAAATCCCTTAACTCTTCTCGTTTCAGTGGGAGATAAAAAAAAAAGTTCGAATTGTATTCTCGCGTCGCCAAGTGTACCTCCAACCATCTAACCATCCCGGGGTAGTAACTTCTCGACGTTCCTTATCGGCGTCGAGTACGCGACGTTTCATTTGTCACCCGGGTCGTGCCATAAACGTCACGGGTGTTGCTACTTGTACAGGAGCGCGGGTTTGGTCGGGCATAAAGTTTCTTCTTGCGTGAACGTAGGGGTTGAAGTCCCGCGTCACTACGAGCCTCACAGCGAAGTTGTGCTCCCACCGATGCAGGCGTCGGGACGGATGTGGGGAATGGGGTTGTTTGGCTGTCTCACTCCCTCTCCGCTTTGAAGCTTTTAAACCGACAGGAGTACGTTAGTATTTCCCAAGAATTCCCTCATGGACTCGTCGAGTGTCCTTCGCCGTTCCCGAGTCGGTTGAATTTTTCTCACGCCACCCTTGGTCCCGCACTTGAACTTGTTCGAGTCAACCCTTTGTAAGTCTCAGCCTTACACCCACTCTGAGGCCCTATCATAGCAACACGTTGCCCCCTCCGCGCCCGTTAGTCCTGTTTCCGGGCGGGCGTTGTTCCTTATAAAGGGTTAAAAACAGGGTTAAGTACTATTACGAAATAAACAGGGCCATGTACAAGGTAATTTTTGCATAGCTAATTTGCATTATGGTTCTTTACAGTTTTTATGCCGGTCTTGTCAAGCTGGCTATTTTACTAATGGAATGTGCTTAACTTCATGGAAGTTCCACCAGCTTGTTCGAGTTAACCCTTTGCAAGTCACACCGTTTTTCTCTACTCTTAAGCGCTACCATAGCAACACGTTTCCTCCACCCCGCGACCGTTAGTCCTGTTTTTGGATAGTTTCGGACGTTGTAACTTATAAAGGGTTAAGAAAGATTACCTACTATCAAACCTCATGTAAAACCCTTTCTCGTGGTGTTTCTCTCACTGCACTGCGAACTCCAATAAATAACGCTATCTCTCTCGCTCTCGTGGGGCGGTCACGTGACTTTCACGTCCTCTTAAGACGTAAATAGGTCCGCGTAGAAAGTTATTTTGCATGGCGAAATGGCATTGTGGTTCATTATAGTTTTTTTCCAGTCTTTCTAAAGCATGTGTTACGTCCCGACGAGCTCTCGGCGAGTTCGCGTTGAGGGAAACGCAACGGCAGTCTCTCTTTCGAATCAAGGCGTTGGCCCTTTGTATCAGGGACGGAGACCTCGCCTACCGTAGTGTTAGGCGAGGTCTCCGTCCCTCGTTCCCATCCCTTGAATATGCACGATGCGTTGAGAGGATACTTGAGACTTCTTAGCCCCTCGCACGTAGTAGAGCATGCAGAACAAACGTAGACTCGATGATTCTGTTTAGTACTTACGGAAATTATATTTTATTTTGTCAAAGCCAGGTGATGTACAGATTCTCGTACTACTATCGACAAGACTATGTTGACTTCCGAAGACTTAGCCTCGCAGGGCTATCGAACAGAGTTTCGTCGTACAGAGCTTTGCTCGCTCTTCGGAGTCTCGTAGATTATGTAGGATAGCAGCTCGTTGACGTCGTTACATATGGAGTTATTTTTACGCTTCTTAGTAAAATAGCGTGAAGGCGGTCAAGAGGCACCAAAAGACACCAACGTGCACCAAAAGGCACCAACGTGCAATTGGCACTGAGTTTAGGCTTATAGAGAATAGTACTGTCGCGTCGATGCGGCAGTTCCCCTTTGTTTACACGAGCCGGCGAAGTGCCGAGAGATATATAGTTCTATGTAAGCGTGTCCATCTCCATGGATTGTGGGGACTCGTGGCAAGAGACTGTATATTTAAAAATAAAATGTATTCTAGGCGGCAGATTACGTCGAGATGTAACACATGACTATTTCACTGATGCGATGCTTTTAGCTTCATCGAAGTTCCACAAATAATTGACAATGTTTCCGTCAATAGACGATGGAAAAACGTGGTTTCCTGCGTCATAAGAGCCATTCTCGCCTAATAAAAAATGCTCGAACCTCGTCGAACGATGTTACCAAAGTTGTTGAACCGAATTTCATCGTAAAAGCCAGTGCTGCAGGTAAAAACTATAACGTTACCCAGAGCACGAAAGGTGATAGGCGGAATGAGATCGCACATATCTATCCGTCTCTTGTACCATCGTTTTTCCATAACTCGATTATTGCATCTCTGCTTGCCACGCTGTCCTCCCTTTCACCCACTTCCACCGGTGCGTACATCGAGTTTCGCTCTCGTCGAGCTGATACCAATTACAATTTGTCCTATGTGTGAAACAATGCTCGCGTGTGAGTGCCCAGCAGGGTGACATATAATTAAATTTGCCCAACGTCATGGTTGGTACGGAAATATAATATCGCGACTGGATTTTCCGATAGCGCAAAATATTCATCGGAAAATGTTGACATTCCTTCTATACGGTCTCAAAGCCCAGCTTTCACTACCTTACCGAATATACATTGATCCATAAAATTAGCTCAAAATAGCGTTTCCGCGAGAAATTCCCAAAAGCGGCGTTGAAAAGTTGAAAGTTGTTGGCGGCCCAGCGGATTATCATTTATATCAAAGTACACAATCATTTTTTTCCAACTCTCCGGTAACTTGAGGGTAGGTAAAAAAAACCGACTGCAAGTGTATCACGCCAGCAATCCTATCCGAAGTGTTTGCCCTCAAAGCTACTGTTCCCGAGATGACCAAAGTTGCAGTAGCAATCTTTTTGCCGGCAAGAGAGTGCGGGAAGCGCTGCAACAGAGTGCAGGCAACTGATAGCGAAAAATTAGGAAAATACAAATGTTTATGAGAGTCTCGTATTATTACGACACGAACTTGGAACTTAAAAAAATGTCCGCCCAGATTTAATGGCAATGCTTGCGTTATTATGACCTACACTACAGAAACGTCCGATGCGCGAAATTTTGTTCTGCATGTAAATTACATACTTTTTATATACGAAAAAAATAATTCAGCGATAAATAATGATTAAAAATAATTTTGCGATGCTCTTGTCGAAAGTTCATGACGCAAATTTGCCGCAAGTAAATGCGGACGCACCTTACTTGCGATAATTACGAAATCACTTGCCGAACTTTGACGAAACATTTTGAACCCTTGTCAACAAAATGTTATCCGGGTCCGCGAGTTGCCACTTTCGTCCCTTCGTTTCCGCGCATGGCCAATGAGAAAGGGAGAGACCTAACCGAGAGTTTCATCTAACCCTGGTGCGAGCAAGTTAACCCACGACCGAAGTGAATGCATAAATCCAAGTTCCTGGCGTCGTGTCAGGCGCAACGCGCTCCGCACTCCGACTCGCGTGTGGGGATTCGCCGTGGGGGAAATAGCAATAAACCAACGCGTTTCTTTGTGCTTTACGGTCTCCCGCGCGAGCACCTAGAGCCGTCGCAGCACCACCGGTCCAGCACCCTGAATGGGCTAATAAACAGTCCCGGCTCTAATACGGACAAAGCACGCCAGGGTACTAGCTTTTGCACGAATGCCGACGTGGCCGAGCCTCCTCCTTTTCCACATTTTCCCAACGACATACCCCATTTCCGTTCAGCAACCCTCACCACGATCTATTTTCCTTCCTATGTTCCTCCGTCTCTCGGCTCTTTTCTCCGATCCTACGAAAAAGCTCGCGCAGTAAAGAGAATCCTATTGACTTTATACGTGAGATGTTTTGAATTCTGACTAGATCCGAAATCCCTTCTTTCTCATGTTCTGTCACTCTTTCGGCACGCTGCCCCCGTCGAAAAAAAAAAGTATATGCGAGAAAATATTTTTCACAGGTGAAGATTTTGTTTCCACAAACATATTTATTTTCTTTCTATAACATCTCATATATATTGAAACGTTTCGAAAATTCGAGCTATCCCACGAGAGCGCTCCTCGAGTGTTATCGGAGGCCTCGAATAGGGTATCGAACGAATTCCGAAATTCTTCTGTCGTATTCTCGTCGTGCGAGCAAACAAAAATAAAAACAAGTGCTGACCACTGGTAGGTTCGTGCACAGGACTCGACTTTGGACAGCTAGAACAGGAATAGTTAGCGAATTTAATACAAAGAAATTTAATTATGAAAATTTCGAAAAATTTACTACACAAAAATAAATTGGTTATATTTTACCTGGCCTCAGTAGGGGTCACTCCAGTCCTTGCGGACGAGTGATTGACCCTTCATCCCAGGCACTTTATTGAGTCAAGAATAAAAAAGCTGCCCCTCGAGAAGCGAGGGGCCAAAAGGAATTTGGAAATGATTTTACTAGACTTTAATTTAGGATTGAACAAGATGGAAAATAAAATGGTTAAGGAGTTGAGTTCGGAAGGAAGTCAGACTCGACGGGATTTTACAATGTTTTACAAAAAACTAATGTTACGCCGGGTAAGCCCTACTTGCGAGTTTCAGGTAAATGAGACTAACGCGCTTAAACGCGCTGCGCGATAACCCTGGATGTTTAACTTTGTCGCATTGGTCTTTACTCGTTATTTAACCTCGCAAGCTGTCGCCGTAGCTCACAACGAGGGTCTCAAATACCAGATGACGAATTCGTAATTATCTACGATGATGCGAAATAAGAGAAATTTGTGCTATCCAGCTACTTAGCGAAACCCTTTGATGTTCAACAAATCGCGTTGGGCTTTACTCATTATTTTACCTCGCAAGCTGTCCGCCGAAGCTCACAACGAGGTTCTCGATTATTCCGATCTTATAATTACGTTCCGTACGGAGTGTTGTCAAACCGTACGGGTCCTTTCTGATGTTAAACGAACATACGGCCTTAAAGCTAACAACGGAGCAGCGCTCCGGCTCGAACGTAGAGACGTTTAGAGTAAACGATGTCCACCATACAAATGAGAGTGAGTTGTGCGCTCCCACTGGTTTTATTGTCTCAGTATCTTCTGTAACGCGATAGTGGGAGATTCCTCTACTCCCGTCACCGAAAATTCGGTAGCGGGAGTCGAAATTGGAAGCAGTGGGGACCCTTCAAGATGTAGGGGGGGGGGGGAGGTCGCCCATCTTCCTCCCGTCTTCCTTCTGCCAAAAACGGAGGGGCCCCAGGTACGTCCCGTTACAATATATTTTGGAAATTTGTGGATTTTGTGCTGGTCTGGATGTTTGTCCTTCCCCCCCCCTCCCGCCCCCGCCTGTTTTCATAACACATGGAGTGGAATTCGGAAATCCGAAATCCATCGCATGTGCAATATTTTCGAAAATTCGGCTTGCATGGCTATTAGAACGGATTTCGGAATTCCGAAGTTCAATTCCAATGGAGTGGATTTCCACATGTTATGAACCATGCGATGCAATCGTGATATATGAGATATATGTGATGGGTATGTCCACGTAAATGTGAAACATTTTTTTTCATATATAAAAATTATATATTTGTTTCATTTTCCACCGTATACCCTGTCGGGTTTTTACGGAACCCCAGCCCAATTCCCCCCTATCACTCCGTACCCGCACTCAGCTAAGCTACCTAACTTCCAGTGCGTCTGTAGCCGACTTAGCTACACTGTACCGCATTTGCCGAGGACACGGGGAAACTACGGGAAACCCGTGCCGATACAGACGGCCCTATTGTACTGAGCCACTGGTATTTTTGCACTTGAGTAAAGTGCAGAAACACCAAAGTCTTAGAAGAAAGTGCCTCCCGCTCAACGGTCGATGTGCCAGCTAGCGCACGGCTAAGCGGTCACCCATCCAAGTACTGACCGCGAACGAATCAGGTTGACTTGGGGGACCACCAGAGCCATGCGCCAACCACGCATCCACCGCTGTCGGTATATAAAAAGTATATAATTTACATACAGGATACATTTTTGCGCCTCGGATGTTTTAAATATATTTTTCCCAAATACTTTTTTCGCGCGGGTATGTCGTTTTCTGAAGGTTCTCGTCCTTTGAAACCCCCGCCGGTCCACGCAACGGAAGGATTATTGATTTGGCCCGGGCCGGTATTTAAACGCACCCTGTGAGATTCAAAGAAATTTATTTACGTTATATCGATTATTGCTACCAGTGAAAACAGAATTTCCGAGATGCAATTAAAAATTCCATATTGATATATGGAAATGCACCGCCTGGAGTAAATCAACCGGATTAAAATCGGAGTATCAATAATATATGCAAAGGCTTTCAACGGATTCATTTGCTTGATGCCATGACAAACATCTCCCTGATCTTTTTTTCGCTTTACTATACAGCCCTTTTATATTCGTTCATAAAGCTGTTTTACATTCAATACACCGCACAAGCAAAAAAAAAACTTCCTGCACTTTGGTAGTAATTTTCGTACACATATTTTTAACAGTGCAACGACTGCTTCCCGTACTATTAGCGCTTTAAGTACCGAGAACTTTTCCCGAGAGCAAACGACCATGCCTTCTTTTGAGCAGAAAAGCGATACGGATGTTCGTAAATTTTCTTCTGCGTTATCAACACTTCAAGGTACATCTGTGAATTTTTACAGATTTTTTTTAGCACACCAACTTGTTATTCGAATCGTTCGACGCTTCCGTCTTGGCAAACTCTAGGTTCTCGTTGACCCCTTCACTGTCAGAAAAATGTATTTCCCTATAAGTTCCCTATACGTTCAGGAGCCCCTATATGGGCTCCTGAAAACGAAGGGGTTAAACAAGGATCCCATACGTACGGGTTAAAAAATGGTCAGTTATGTCACAAAAGTGAAGAATTGAGGTTTGTTCATCAACCGGGATACGGTCAACGGACGTGAGAGCTATGAGGGGCATCTACGAGCGGTGCAGATATAGGGGTGTACCCTTGTCAGGGGTGCAGAATGAGAACCGCAGACGCCAACCGTTGATGTACGAGGAGAATTAATAAGACGCCAGTGAACGTGTACAGATGTATACAAGGTTACGCGTCAAAGGGGTGGCATACAATATAGAAGTGATGTATAGTAACGGTATACGCGCAGAACCGAGAGGGAGTAACTGCCAAGTCCAAGATTACCCGGACGGATGGGTCTCGAATTTTCACGCCATCAAGTGGAGGTTTACAAATGGACGCTTTTCTACTTTCGGAAGGTAGATTGCTATCTCGGAGCGAGCCATTTCACGTGCAGGACTCTTTCCTACAGTCGACACGACCCTCTCCCAAGCCCAAAAATTCGGGGAGAAAACTCTCTTCTTCCGGACGTTTCTATATATACTTTTTTTAATTTTCTGTGTTTCATTTTAGTTTTTCATCTTTATCTCCATTTCTGTACCCCCGAGGCTAATACTTTACTCTCCAGTGCGTTGCTGTTCGTGACGTAAAATTGGAGGTGAAAAATTCATCCCATTCCGTGAGCCTTCTACGAGATGTTGCACAAAAATGCATGGTATAAAATCGTACGAAAAATAAACGAAGAAAAGAAACTGACATCATTCATTTTTTTTTCAAGCTTCGAGATTCTTCTTTCTTCAAAATCTTTACAGCAATATTATTTTTTGTAAAGAGTACTTGTACTCTTAAAAATCTTGCAACCTCGAGAATTAAGCCAACAAGACGTTAAAAATTCAACAATCCTATCTTGGATTTAACCCGGATTCGACATCCTTCGTAGTCATTGCCCGGGGTGTTACAAATTTGTTCCCGTCGTTTATAGAATATAAATCGAAACTGCAATTGAATTAATTGGGACCGAAGGGATTGAGAAACGAACGAAACAGCGAGAAATGTATTTGAGAAAGAAAAAAAACGATACGAAGTAGACAATGAATAGCTCCGGTTCGAATAGCTCGGCTCAGGGACCCTGAAAAAATATCGAAAGCTCGTTCGGGATAGGTTTTATTCGCTCCACAGGGGATGTAAAATCGCGGAGTTTCCTCGTTGGACGGGAGTGTGGAATTAGTCGGCCGTTGGTAAAATCCCGACGGGATATGCAGTGGCGTTGGTGGCGGACTCACGGTAAATAACTTGTAACACCGTGCTCTCGCGGATCGCGCGTAACTGTGCTTCCGCGTATAGCTTTTGGGGAATCTCTCTGCGGATTCCGCGCCAAGGTTTACCAACCCCCCTTAATGTTTAATGCCCTCTCGTTGACAATAATGGACGAAAAAAAAAAATGTTTATCGAATGTCGCGCAGCGGCGATAGTGGCATGAATCCCAAGATCGCTCGCGGTACGCGATTTTTATACTCGCGTTAAGCGGCCGGGTTATACGAGGGGCTGGTGTGAGTCATCGCTGCGAAAACGAGGGCACGAGCGACTCCCTTGGTACAATGGAAAGAGGTGAGCGGGATATAAAATTCAAATGTAAAGCTCCGCGATCCCGGCGTTCCTCGTCCGCATCTGGGACGCGCGCGAAGTCCATGGAAAACCCATGAAACCGTTTATTATTAATGTCGTAACAGAGGGGCACACGGTCAAGCGCCCATTTACACGCTTTTGCATTTGTTTATTTTTTCGTTTTTTGTTTTTAATCCAACAATTTTCTATGTTCCTTTCCTCTCTCGCAGCATCGCGGACTATCTCGTTTAATCTCACCGGTTTTTTTTTATTTCTCACCGCACGAACGTTCCATCCCTCTTAATCGCAATAATTTCTGCGGACACAAGCCGGCGACTACGTGTATAAGCTGGAATCGATATATAGGGAGCTCCTACATAAGGGTAACAACGAGACCCGACCCAGCTGATACGATGATCCGCCTACGGAGGGCTCGGTCGTTCCGCTAACATCCATCGAATTTTTCTATGGCAAAAGTTCCGTGCCGGGATTATGTTAATAGGCGATAAAAAAATAATTTTAAAAACAATAACGCGGTGTGGTAAATAACAAACGAGAAGAATAAAAAATTGCAATTTAACGAGAGATCGATAAAATATATCGTTTGGCTACTACAGGGCATCAGAGACATGAAATCTTATAATTTATGGGGATTAACTTTACGGTTATGGTCCACGGTTAACTTTGTCAATAAGAAATTTTTCACGTGCCTTCACTAATTAAAAATGTTTTCGAAGGCAGATTACACCTTATCGAAGTCGAAGGTGAGATTTTGAAACCGGAAGTTACCCATTTCCGGTATGACGTCACTTTCGGTTTGAAAACCTCATCTTTCGACCGGAATTGTCGTCACACAGAAAAAAACCTCACTTCCGTTTTGAAAATCTGATTCTTCGAGTGGAAGTGACCTCATACCGAAAATGCATGACTTCCGGTTTGGAAATCTAATTTTCCGATCGGACCAACGTCATACCGGAATTTGCCTTTCAACTTCCCTTTGGCACGTACTGAGCCATTGAAACTTGCATCCTGCTTACAAATTAACATGCAACGTTCTAGGAACTTTGTCAGAAATATATTTCATATTTCGTAATATCGTGGAGTGTCTGCTGTTATCGTGTGATGCTTCGTCTGCCGCGATTACGTTTGCAAACATGTTGAGATGATTCAGTCCTTGACGTAGGTTTCCGCCCTTACATCTTGGTGCGGTAATATGCAGCAGGGTGAATGCGTCGCTCCGCCGCAGCTGGGGTGTAGGTGATCAAAGGAACGTACCCACTTGGATATCCGCAACTGGGGCTTTGACGGCAATCCGCTATCCACTTCCGTCACCCCAAGCTTTCACAGTCTCTCACTGTCAGCTCATCTTGCTGTCACTACTTCGGAACTGCCACGTCGATGCAGCCCCTCACCCTCGAGCTAACCTCGGGTGCGTTCTACCTGAGTTGGAAATTCGTGCGATACCCCTCGTGACATGGATGCACGTCTTCTCGGTGCATATACCATGCATGCGTCGAATGACCGCGCTCAAATAGACTAATCGAAAAGCTAGCCCGTGAATGTGTAAGATTGCACCACGTACCGTACTCCCACACTTGGAAGATATTCGCGTCGATTATCGAGAAATGACGAGAAAATACGAATAAAAAACGAAAGATTTTTGAACGGTCGTTAAAAATTGCCAAATCTCTTATTTTTTTGCACCCTGACCGATCCTCATGTATAAAGGTGATGTGGAATCCCCTCCCGCTCACTTGCCCCGTGCTCAGGTGGTAACAAAACCTGTAATATCGTTTTCAGACCGCAGACTGAAGAAAAAAAAGAAAACTGCCCTTCCCTGCGTTTGCCGATTCCCCAGAGAAAGACAATTGTGTTTTTTGTCGGCGGACTGCGGTCTCAAAACAGCATTCAGTACACTGAAAAAAGGATCTAGTGAAAACTACCGATCATCTAAGAAAAATTTCCATTGCAAATAGTAGTAGGTCACAAGAGCACCTATGTCGGAAAATCTTGGATTTTCCGAGAATTTTTACCATTATATCTAAGACAAATTCTTACAAATCCGGTACTTCCTGCCATAGGTGGCGCCCTAGTTCCCTACTACTATGTGCTATGGTAATATAGCGATATAGTCATATTTGATAGATCATTCTCTCAGTATAAAGTTTTTGTTACCAGCAGCGATAAGAGACGCGATAACGTCACGCGATAAGTACATTACTCTTTTTTGATGCTCGAAGAATCGCGCTTTCAGCTTTCGACAAAATAATTTGTTGTATTCTTATCTGAATATTCCATTATAGGTTGTTTTAATGATGCAAATGTATATATTCTTTACAAGCTATCGATTGTGACCAAAATTACGGCTGAAGCTACAGACCTATCGGTAATATACATATATATTTATATATTTTTTTGCTTCCTCGTGGAGGAAGCTTTGTTTTCGTGAAAAAATTAGTTTTTGAGATTTTTATGTAAACGTGTTCAGAATGTTTCGAAACATCCAAAAAACACATTTAGAAAAATGTTTGGATGTATGAGTGTGTATGTATGTATGTATGTATGTATGTGTGTGCAAATCATTGAACGTTCATAATTTGAAAACGGCTTGAGATATCGAGGTGCAATTTATCAGACATGTTGCGGGATCGATCCTCATTATCCGACCCAATTTTTGGCCAAATCTATGCAGTAGTTTAGATTTTACGGGGATTTTGATAATTTGATATTTGTTTTTATTTATGAGGCCCTGATCGTCTTCATCAAGATTTGTTTATAGTCGCTAATAACCCCGTAGTTGATGCGACTATAAATAAAAATAAATAAAAAAAGATTTGTTTCGTCGTGTAGATTGAAATCAACCTGCTCGCCGCGGTAGGTGGAAATCCCGGCGTCATGATCTTACCGGTCGCCGCTGGTCTTTCTATTAGCGGCGACCGGTAGCGGCGACCGGTATTATTATATTATTATATTTTTAAACAGCGTTTTCTTTGCTCTCCGATGCCATAGCGGAAAAACCCAGGTACCTATTGTGACCTACAATAAGACATACACAAGACGATGGATATGGTGGAGTTGAAAAAGCTAAATAAAGAGGTATCACTTGGATTTCTTGAGGAAAAATCGAAACTGCAAAAAAAGAAATCAGAAGCGCATTCTTCCATGTATTTTTTCGCGCTAAGTGCAGACCCGACAAAGTGAAGCGTGACGGTGGAGTATTTTTACGCGCTGAACCTGAATCGGCCAGCCATTTTGCATGAACGTTTAACGAGACGTTGATGTTTAAAAAAGTTGAAAATTGAAATTTTCATAGCGCTTCCTCATAAAGTTGAAAATTGAAATTGCCATATCGTTTTCTCATGATGGTCCTTTATTCGCGAAGCTTCCTCTGTGAGGAAGCCAAAAATACAGAAAATGCTTTCTCATAGAAGAAGGTTCGCGAATAAAGGACGATCATGAGAAAACGATATGACCATTTCAATTTTCAACTTTATGAGAGAGCGCTATGAAAATTTCAATTTCAACTTTTTTTTACTTTACCATACACATCACTACTGATGTCGATTGAAATTTTTCCTTTTTAGTATACAAAATAATCATTATGACCTCGTCTCAAGTCACGGAGGAGTTTCTGTGACATGTGTAGGCTATTCAAAATAGTGAACGGCCTACTCAACTGCGGAACACTGTCAGCCGAAGTCCGAGCTCATGCACGTGCAAGATCTATTCGAAAGGTGCGGAACTTTATTACACCCCAAGACCGTTTATCAGCCATATCCAGGCTAACGCGCCAGGCAAACAGCCTGGTAAACCTCGGATTCTAACGGTCTCTAGCGATCTTCAAGGGCAGCGGCCGGCAAGATCCTGCGCTAGCCAAAAAACTTGGAAACTTCCCAAGCAGTCAATCTTCACGTCCATGCGTTGATTTAAATGTTAATATGTATTTCTATTGAATGTTGTATTATGTTCTAAAGCCCATTTATATGTGTAAAAGGGCCCGTTGATAAATAAATAAATAATCTATCACAACGTTCATTTGATGAGAAATTGATAATTTCTTTAAAACGATTGTCTGTAGGGGAGAGCGGGGCAGAACGGCATACCGGGGCACGATGGGACCGGGACATAATGGGATTGGGGCAAAATGGGATAGCAAAAAATTGAGTCCCCTGTATGATGGAATTAGGGCAAAATGGGACAAGTGAAAATAGCTTGGCGCGAGACGATTAGATTGGTGCAAAACGGGACCGCGGCAAATTGGAATAGGCAAAAATGAAACGTCGCGGCACACTAGAATTGGGGAAAAAATGGAGAAGGGAAGAATGTGTGCCTCGGCGCGATGGAAAACAGCAGGGTAAAATGAAGTAACCCAGGTGCGGTTTTAGAGCCGGGCTGACGTTGGACCAGCTATGACAGCCTGAGTTAGAAAGTCTGCCCGACTCTGGTCGCCAATGTAGGCTCGACTACCAATTAACTTTGGGATGATAACATCGGCCCAACGTTTTCAAACGACGTTGCCCCAGTGTTGGCTGCCGATGTCCAGCCAACGTTGAATATAAAATATTAATAAGCAATAAAACATTTTTTTTGTCGATCTGCGCGACTTTTAAATGCTTTTTTTATCATCCTATAATTGCTTTTTCTAGTTTTTTGTTTTCAAACATTGGAATCATGAGAATAAATTTTTTAGTCGGTAACGGGGGCTCGAACCCGTGACCCTGAGACTACTAGTCGACGCTCTTACGCACTCGGCTATGCTCACCCTTAAGATTTTCTGTTCAAATCTCATATAAAAGCTGCATGTCTACTGCATCTCTATCTAATATTAACTTCCCAATTGCTTTAAATTGTCTGAGTTTTATTATTTCATTGTTGTATTGACACTATAATTAATAATATTGATAAAACTTAGGCTGTCTGCACTACAGTACTGTAAATAAAACTATAATAAAGGGATCTGGAATAATAAAAAAGATTCCGCAGCCGCGCAAATTAAAAAAAAAAATTCATTGTTTATAAATATTTGGTGTTGGACGTTGGCTGAACGTCGCTAGCGGGTACTGGGCCAAAGTGGTTCAACGTCGTGAGCGAACGTCCACATGATATCATCGAACAGGCATCATTACGATAATACGCCAGCGTTGGCTCAGCTCTGGTAAGCAGCGTTTTGCCAACTATTGAGCCCAACGTTGGAGTGGTTGTCAATCGACAGTTTAGCCAATGCTGGACATTCGTCGAGATCCGATCATCGGCTGCCAACCTGCTGCCGACTAAAAGCTAATCGTCGGCCATACTCGGAGCGTCGGCCATCCGCACCTGGGAAACGACCACTTTTCCCTTGTCCCATTTTGCCCCGATCCCGTTTTGCCCTAATTCCATCATATGGGGCTCTCCATTTTATGCTATCCCATTTTGCCCCAATCCCATTGTGCCCCGGTATGCCGTTCTGCCCCGCTCTCCCCTATGTGACGATATAGATTTAGTTGATTGACGCAAGATTGTCGCGCAACAGTGGAGAAAACGGCAAGGAGAGTGCGGAGGATAGGCAAGGAGAGTAATTCGTGACGGGAAATTTTCCATGAGGTAAGTTCGGTAATTGAATTTTGTCGAGGCGACAGAGTGTGAGAAAAGAGAAAGATATGGTACGGTGATGCCTAATAGAAACGCAAACGGAGATCGAGACGTTCTCGTTTCAATCGAACTCGATCGTGTGATCGGCTAACCGGAATGCGACCCGATAAATCGAACACAAAATTGTCCGTATTTATTACAGCGCAGTACGTACGCGGATAATGATATTACGGGAGTAATACGTGGTAATTCATGGAATAACTCCCATTCGAGATGAGAGCAGCGGTCGTTGGGCGGCTTCTGAATTGCTAGCTCCTATCTATAGTGCACCGAACAGCAATTGATCAATTATATGTATAAATTGCGCACCACATCAAAGGGAATTTTCGTACTACCGTTGCTTGACAGTCGTAGATCTATTATCATCGACCGAATGGATTATTGAGTGTCGCTTTCGGTTAAACGATTAGAATCGACAATTTCCGGCTGTATGCGCCGAATCGTCGGGATGTTCAGTGTAATTTGCTCGTTGAGCAGAAACCACGCTTGTGAATGAGGCATCGAGAAGTGTAAATTCGCATTGGAAGTGTAAATTCGAAAATGCAGCACTCGTTCTCAAAAGATAATGGTGGCGCGGTCTCGCATAGGCCTTACAGCAAGTATGGTTTAATCTTCATCAACCAACATTATCTATAGCAGTGGTTCTTAACCTTGGGGGTCCACAGGGGGAAAAATCAGCGGGAAAAAACACACGAATAAAGCTTTAAAACACAAAAATCGAATAAGCAACGATTTTTCAATGTTTGAGCCACTTTTGGAAAAACGTTGATTTTCGTGATTTTCAAACGTCGATATCTCGGCTCCCAATGGAGGTAGAGAAAATCCGAGGTGCCCATCGTGTTCTACGAGAAAAAATGCACAATATATAGGGCCTTTTCAGAAGTTTTAGAATCGTTTTATCGCGCCGTTTGAGGACGTTGAAAAACACAAAAAATAAACTCGAAAGGAGGGCCTTGCAGTTTTTTACGAATTTTTTTTTCTTTTTTAAATTAACTGCCACCTATTAAAACGTATTTCTTGCGCGATGAACACGAATCCGCTGGCCTTTGTGGACTAAAGTATAGTGCGACACTAAGGGGCTTGATTTTATGCACGATTTTATGCACTTGGTCGGCTAAAACGGATTAGCTGGCCAAACTATAAAATCCATTAGCCGGAGCCGGCTAGGCCGGGATATCTGTACAGTCCTACATTGTAGTATGGCATAACGGGCTACCTATGGTGGAGTTTCTCAGATTTTCCAAGGATGTTTACCATTATATCTACGAAAAATTCTTATAATTACGATACAGTAGAACCTCGATTATCCGAACCTCGATTATCTGAACCTCGACTACCCGAACCTTCGATTATCCGAACTGCAATTTATTTTATCCGAACTTCTATTATCCGAACTGTCATTTATTTTAGTCGAACTTCTATTACCGGAACCGGAATTTATTTTATCCGAACCTTTATTATTCGAACCATGTCGCAAAATGTCATTGTCACATATGGTCGAGCGTTACTTTGTTCAGGCGTGGGCAAGTTTATATAATGCGCTTATACGTTATACCGCTCGCTCGTCGGTCGACTTTACGTAGTATTCATTAGTTCTTGGCGTCGAACGTTCTTATAAGCGCGCAACGTTAAACAATAGTTTATATATTATATTTTTTATTCATCACTCGATTATCCGAATAATCGTTAATCCGAACTGGTCTCAGCCCCAATGGGTTCGGATAATCGAGGTTCTATTGTACTTTCTATCATAGGTGGCGCCCTAGTTCCCGACTACTATGCGCTATGGTAATATCCTTCAAGCGATGTCGTCATATTTACTAGATCCTTCTCTCAGTGTAGTCTTTCAGCTCGATAATTTCTTTGATTTATTTATTTGGCTGTGATTTATGTAGAGATGTGAATGCGGGTTTGGGTATGAATGCAGTCAGTGTTGAGAGCATTTTTAAGTTTGAAAATGAATTATACAGGGTAAGTCGGGGTGATCCGGCTACGATTTTTTTTAACAATGTAAATTGGAGGTTTGACGTTAAAAAACAATTCTAGAAACATCAGACTGGAGTAATTCAACTGGACTGGAGTAACTCAGAACTTTCGATATTTTCGATGCGTAATTTAATTGCAGTTCTATAAATAAGTATTTGCGTTCGGCTATCACCCGAACACTACAGGTGATATGGCCATAGTAATAACGGTAGTTGATTAGGTAGAAAGAAGCATAAAAAGGTTGCACAAAACATGTCTTAGTCTATTTTATGTTGTCTACATGAACTACAGAAAGACAATAATTACCTCCGACAAATGTTTCGAATGCCAAACTACAAAAAAACGGTTTTACTGGCCATATCACCCGGAAAATGCGGGCGATTTGACTATGTGACATATCGTACTGATCCTTGCACATACAATCTTATAATTTTCGGTGCAATCATATTGTATCCACGTATACTGAGAAAAATAAATGGTTGGATTAAGCAAATGCGCGGTGACAAACGCTCAAAGGTTCATTTTGTTGGTACAGCAAAAATGTTTGTTTCAATCGACAGATTAGGAAACAATTGAAGCAAATGATCGTTTAACAAAACAATGTTTTATTTGTACCAACGAAATATCAGCTTTGAACGTATGTCACCGCACCTTTTGGTTATTCAAACCATTGTTTTTCTCAGTGTATATTAAAGACTGTGAAAACGGCAGCGCCATTCGTTTATTACGTTGAAAGATATTACGGCTGGCCATATCACCCTGACTTACCCTAAAATGTTCATTTTTGCACCGCTGGCCTGCTGAGGGCATGAAAGTTAACGGCACTGCATCTGTTCAGAGTGCATTGCGCATTATGAAAATTGATTTGCCATTCAACCAACAGAATTTGACTATGTAGCATCCATATAAAAACCCCATTCACGTCCGCGACACTATATCTGCAGCAATTAATACGTTTTTGTTGTAACTGATTGTTTTTCTCTGTTCATCTAAAAAGAAAACTACTTTTTCTATGTTCGCTATCGATTCATTTGATATTGCAATTGCCACGATGCCAACAAGGTAAATCACACCTGCGCCTTGGTTCGACATCGGTTATAGTCTCGCTATTTACTGGCAGAAGCAACGACAACTCGTTGTAATTAACGAGTGCTCGGCCTTAATTTGGACAATGTTCGCCGTGATTCTTTGTAACACAACGTTCCGGTCACTCGATCGAACGTAATTGATTGTCAAAGGAACATTAAATACTGGTCGGGAAAAACCCTCGGATCGCTCAATCAGCACCGCGGGAGGGTAGTTAAATTATAACAATCAAGTTTTTAAATCGCATGACAAACGGAAAACGGACGGATCGTTCGAACTCCGCTGAACGGTGCATCAAAGCAAAGAAGCGGGTTGTAAGCAATTTTCCGGAACGTTGACGGCGAAAAAAAAAATTACTTTTCTATGAGTAGCGGGTCCCTACCGAGCGGGAGCGATATTCTGCTACGTCCAATGACATTATAACCCCGGGAACGGATCGAGCGCAATTAGTACGCCGGTGAATCCGTCCCCGAAGGTTATTACCCTGATTGGCCTTTGTCGCTCGATTTTCGCTGAAAATTAACACGAATAATTCGATTCACCGACAGGGGACAATGTTATCATAAGTCTGCGATGTTTCCGCCTCGCTCGCGGTGCTACTGCGCTACAGGGTTTTCCTCTTGTGTATTTTACGCTCAGCGACACTGCACGATGCTGCTGAAATACGAGAAGTAATGTGATTGTTTCGACTGTTATCACGCTTTTTGTAACCAAGCTTAACATTGACCCGACCGGGCGCCTGAATTGTACTGGCGGTGTACGAACGAACGAACAAACGAACCGCCTATTTAATACTGGCCTGTATGCTCGTTGTATGCGAATCACATAACAACATTTACGCGACTTGTGCTGGTTCTATACCAATAAAGGACTTCACGTTTACCCGCAATTTTTTTCCTGTAATACTTTTTTGTCATTTTTGTTGTTGGGAATAAAAAAAAAAGCTGAAAATTGAAATTTTCATATCGCTTCCTCATAAAAGTTGAAAGTTGAACGTTGAAAGTTGAAAGTTGAAATTTTTATATCACTTTCTCATAATGGCCCTTTATTCGCAAAGCTCCTTCTATGAGAAAGCATTTACTATATTTTTGGCTTCCTCATAGAGGAAGCTTTTCGAATAAAAGGCCATTATGAGAAAGTGATATAAAAATTTCAACTTTCAACTTTCAACTTTCAACGTTCAACTTTCAACTTTTATGAGGAAGCGATATGAAAATTTCAATTTTCAGCTTTTTCAATATCAACGTCGTATAAAAATTTTAAGCAAAATTGCTGGCCGACTCAGGTTTAGTGCGAAAAAAAACCAACCTTACGCTTTTGGTCAAAACCGCTGTCGAATCTGTACTCGAGGCGAAAAAATACATAGATAGAGTATTCATCGGGAAGCAAAGAAATTGCTGTTTGAAAATACCCAAATCACTCTTTTTTGCAATTTGGCTATAAAAATGCCCAATAAACTTTTTCGTTAGCCGTCACTCTGGGATTGTATTATAAGTATTTTTTCATGCTGATCACGAATCTGACACTTTTTTATTCTTAGATTAATATTTAATACGGAAAAATGCGTCTTGAAAAAAAAAAAAATTCATGAAATTCAAAAAATTCAAAATGACATAAAATTTAAACGGCTCGATCGATTTTCTTGAAATTTTAATGGGATCATCAGGTGATCATATTCCATCTGTGTACGCGTTTTTAGCCCGATAGCTAAAAAATTGCGAGCGCTACGGTGCGCACAGACTTTTTCGAAGAAATTAAAAATGGCGTACAAAAAAAACGGCTGAACATTTTTGGATAAAATTTGGCAGAAATATTGACTATTAACCACACAAGCTGTGTGCAAAATTTCAGCCTGATCGGTGGAGACGTACCCGAGATATAGCCATTTGAATTTTTCGCGTCTGATGCACACACACACACACGCACGCACGCACGCACGCACGCACGCACGCACGCACGTACGCACGCACGCACGCACGCACGCACGCACGCACGCACGCACGCACGCACACACACACACACACACGTACATCCGGACATTTTTTCTAAATGTGATTTATCGATGTTTTGGAACATTCTGAACACGTTTTCATTAAAATCTCGAAATTTTTTTTTCACCATCACAAAGCTTCCTCTATGAGGAAGCAAAATGTATATATAACAAAATCTATCATGAATATACTTGATATTAATTTGTTGATATCTGATCATTGTAACCCTTCACGTGCGGGAACCTCCACGACCTCCGTGACCTGAGATGTAAATATAAATTTCGAATAACAATAGCACACTACATAGTGATGATGAAAATATTATTTTACACAAATACAATATCTTGAAAATTACTCTTCAAAGCGTATTCTCTCGAATTTCTATAACATCGATATATTCTCTTATATATAGCAATTTTTATATCGCGCAATGTAAGTACTTGCAAGCCGGGAACGCCGCGATCTGAGATGTCAATATAAATTTCGAATAATAATAACACACTATATGATGACGATAAGAATATTATTTTACACAAGTATAATATCGTGAATACTATGAATCTCGATATCATCAACATTTTTTAAACATAGCGACTTTTATACCGCGTAATGTAAGTCCTCGCTTAGCGAGGATCACGCACGTGAAAGGTGAATGAATAGTTATGCATTGTTGGCTGTTTGAAAATTAAATTAACCGCAGCTGGATGTTGCAAGAATCTTAAAAAAAAAGAAGTAATTTCCTCGGCACGGCGGACGATAATA
Organism: Stenichneumon culpator; assembly: GCA_964017025.1. Lineage (NCBI taxonomy): Eukaryota > Metazoa > Arthropoda > Insecta > Hymenoptera > Ichneumonidae > Stenichneumon > Stenichneumon culpator. The sequence goes on along the minus strand of OZ024769.1, from coordinate 10,577,023 downwards.
TTGATTCGGGAAATGTGCGATGATAAAGAAACAAGTTAACATTTCTGTTTCGATGCGGTTGCGAGAGTGAATGAATTGAAGCAGTTAAAAAGTCGGGATACGGGATGAAATGGTTATTTTATTCTGGGAGCGGAAAGTCCAAGCGGCTTTCTATCTTTCTCAGTAACCTGGTGGACATTCCTGCCGGAATTTATAAGGTTCCCGCTGAAAATCCTGCGAGCACTTTGCGAATTTATTCCGTGCGGGCCACGTGGAAAGTCGAGTGAGAGCGCTTGAGCTCTCGGTGCTACTATTACCGCCGTCGCTGCTGCTGCTGCTCCACCCACTGTGCTTCGCATCTCTTTTTCCTTCTTTTTTCTCGTCTCTTCTTCGCGAGAGAATGGGTGAGTGATAATCTAAAAGTTCGGTCGTGCGCGAACTTCCAGGCAGGTGAAATACCCACGTCGACTTTCGTGCAAGTCATGGCTTGATTAATTGCCTCACGCCACCTTCTCTCTATCGCCTTTGCAACGTATCTTTCTGTTTCTCTTCATCACTTTTGTATTCCGCACGTCAGAGGCCCGATTGTTGTTGACGCGCTTTTCGCCCGAGCTCAAGTCCATTTACGTACCGAGATCGCTGATTTACATGGAAAGTCCGAATCGATAGTCACGAAACTTCGTCGCCCGAATTCCTCGAAGTTTTGCCAAAATCAGTCATCGGTGGACCGAGTCTGAACCTTAAGGTAGTCCTTGCGAATAGTGTTCACGTCGCATAAGTTTCAGACAAATGAGAAGGAATTGCGAACACTTCTGTATGGAATAAAATCTGAAAAAAGTAAGCATTTTAAAGGTGCTGAAAAGATTAATTTAGCATAATCATAATTTCAAAATGTTATTAACAAATTGATGAAAAATAAAATTATTCAACAAATCTCCCCGAAACCCAACTTGGTTTTTTATGAAAATGATCCCTTCAGTTTTCTGAATACGTATGAATTTTGTCACATTTTTTACTTCACTTTGATTTTTTTCCTTATACGGGAACAATGTGTAGAAAGTCACAAAATTCAAAGTGAATTTAAAAATCTGAAAAAATGTTTGCGTATTCAGAAAAATGAAGGAATCATTTTCATTTTAAAAAAGTTCGGTTTCCGGGAGATTTATTGAACAATTTAATTTTTCATCAATTTGTTAATGTTACGTCCTGCTCAGCATTTTCCTACATCTACGGTAAAGGAGATTTCTCCCCCTATTACACGTTTATCGCATGTGACGCTTTATCAGGACAATGCCCAGTTTCGAATCTAACCTTTCGGAAATGTATTCAGGGATGGGCTGAGAATGCATGCCGAAAGAATATAGGTCGATGATCACCATGTGGTGTTTACTATGGCTCGGTATTTAATTCTACTCGGTGCGTACTACGATATTTACTACGTCGAACTGATATGACACTCCGCGTGGACGTGGCATACCGTAGTAGCGTAGTGAAATAAGACTCCGGATGACTCGCGCTGCGCTGGACGACGCTGAGTCAAGCCTAACGTTATCGCACACTGTCAGGTTCGTCGCTCTGACTTAAACGTCCTTGATGCAAAGAAAATCGATGACCGCGAATTCCAATTATTAAGCTTTGATTCTTTAATTTATTCAAACCCGAATTGTTTACTAGTTATTCTCATATAAATCAACATATTTATTTATCATTAGATAAATTAACCAAAAGGATGAAATATTCAAGAAAACGAAAAATGAAATAAAATAAGTAACCCGAAATTAAATAATTGAATGACTTACGATGATTTTTAAAATGAATTGGATGTTCAAATGAGTTGAAGGTGGAATATGAATGTCGGATTTAAAGTCCCTCGTCCTGCCTTCCTTCCTTCGTTGGAGAAAATCAGTGGGATGGGCGATCCGTATCAACGATAAATGTAATAAATTATAACTTCGAATGTTTTCAGTTGTTGATATAGATATCGAAGTTATTTATTTATCGATGATTGGAAATTAAGTTCTGTTTTAATTATCGTTTAGTCCAAAAGTAAAAATGATTAACAGGTATCAGAATAGCTCTCAAATGGTTTGACAATAAAGATATCCCGACAATTATGTTTCTACGACTGGGGATGCTCCTCTCAATTAGAACTTCCACGAAAAGGCCACGCTCCTCCTTTGGAGAGCTGCTTTTGTCGTTTCGATCGGGGGGCGCCCGCGCCACCAAACTCCCCGTCGCATCCACTAATGTCCAGTGAACTACCGGCTGATCCGCTGGTCCCCTTCCATGGTGATTATCGATCGGTTTTAGCATCTTACGTTGCTTATTTTAATAATTTTACAACATTGGCTTTTACAATAATTTCCCGGTTAAACAAATTATTCTCTAAATTTTCTTTTTAAATTTAAACGGTTTAGAAATTTGAACGGAATTTCTATGTTGTTTCTATCAAAAGTTATCTCCTTAATTAATTGACATTGTTTAAATATTGTTTATAAATTCCGGATTTTCAACAAATAATTATTTAACTTCGCTGGAGCCAGGCCCCGGACACACAGGCTAATTCTAATACGAAATAGTTGCACGCCGAATGTCGCCGAACAAATTATTCCGAGGCGTGGCGCTGCGTGTCCTCTGGGCGATCCGAAATACATATAGATATGTAAACGGTGGAGAGTGTTAACCTATAATAAAGCGCGTAACGAACTGCAGTTTTCAGACAGCATTAGTTTTCGTTTTCTCGGTTTTTATTTCTTATAAAAATAATTTTTTATTAAAAGGTTATACACAAAAGAAAACATTTGTATTGGCCAAAAGTGTTTTCTTCGGGTCACTATGCCGACGTGCATCGTGCCAGGTTGCACGTCCGGGTACAAAACGAACCCTGACAAAGTTCATTCTTTTACCATTCCCCGAGATGCTGCATCGTTGAAATCATGGAGAAGTGCAGTGAAACGCGATGACGTGAAACCCGGGAGTGCCGTATGTGAGAAACATTTTACCAAAGATCAAATTGTTTGGCAGCGTCAGGTGTTCAGAGCCGACGGGCGTGTGTTGGGCGTAGTAAGTTTTATAATTATTGTCAAATTCGTAAGTTTGCACTTTTTTGTTTAATTGAATAATGCTTATTAAATTGCATAATTTTTATTTGCAGTCACAATATAAAGTACCTCGCTTGGCAAAGGGTGCGGTGCCATCAATATTTCCATGGGTAGAAGCACCGCTACCAACACACATCGAAAGCGTTCTTCAGCCGCAAATGGAAAAACCACCGAATTCATTTACGACCGGCGAAGATGATACACCACCCCCGCTCAAGCGTCAGAGAGTGTGCGATGCAAACAAGGAAAATGTAAGTCATGCACTTGATTCAATTGTCCAGACGCAACACCAAGAGCTACTGGATCAACATGGAAGTTCTGCATCTATAGTTGATCCACCTGTACAAGATGAACATGACTCCACGAACACGCTAACCTTCGAACAACTGCTAGCAGCGGACATAGATCTGCCTCCTGGATGGCTGCGTGATAAAACTGATTGTGGGAGAACGAAGTTAATCGTTTTCTTCAGGCACAAATGCTTCAATGTCAACAAGTTTTATACGTCATTTATTATGGAAGCACTGACCGTGCAAGACGATTTGTCGCTTCAGGTGACTGTGATGGGCAAGCCTGTGGATAGCGAAGAACTCCACCTGCCTGGTCATGTAACCGATATTATCCAGGTTCAAGAGTTGTTACGAACAATCGATAGAATGAACATTTGCAAGGGATGCACCGGCTCCTCGATTGATGCACAAATGCAAACCTTGAACTGTAAGACAGTGCGCAAAGACATCACTAACGTGTGGCGTCACAACGAGTGTAAACTTTTACTCTCGAAGGTCACCACCTGCAAGGTTTGCCGAAGTACGCAAAAACACTCGCAACAAGGCTTCGCCGGTGGAGAACGGGCGCAAATAAAAGAAAAACAAGTACTCCAAATTCTCCGACGCAGAAGAGGAAATTAATTCGATTACGAGAGAAACTTCGCACTGCCAAAGTAGCACGGGAAAAAGCTCTGGGAAAGTTAAAAAGTTTGAGAGAAGAGCTTCAATCATGCCAAGCAAGGATGGCGCGATGCACGAATCTCAATCTCGACGAACAGTTAAAGAGTGGAAAAATTTCTCCGAACCAAATCCATGTTCTGCAGCAAATAATTGACGCATCAAAACACGAGAATTCGAAAGGACGGAATTATTCCGAAAATTGGATATTACTCTGCATGCTCCTGCACATGCGTTCATCCTCTGGGTACGAGTTTTTAAGGAACAATGAAATATTGCCACTCCCGTGTGTGCGTACGATAAGGAGGTATATATATATATTTGCATTAAATTTTGCAATATAAAAAAATGCCATATAATAATTATATTTAATAGGAGATGTTATCATTTAATTTCTTATTGGAATTTTAATTTATGTTCAGATACTTATCAAAGATCAATTCGCGGTGCGGATTTGACTTGCAGTTTTTCGAAATCTTTAAAACTGCATTAGCAAAAAAGGATGAATTGCAGAAGCATGGAATTTTACTCCTCGATGAAATGAGCACGAGAGAAAGTGTCAGTGTTGATAGTAAGAACCTGACCTATAAAGGGCTCATTGATTTCGGGAATGACGTGCAGCAATCCACGGATTTTTCCGAGAAGGCCAATCACGGACTAGTCTTAATGTTTCGTTCGCTGCACGACACGTTCACTCAGCCCGTAGCAGTGTTCGCATCGAGAGGACCAGTAAAAGGAGACATGCTTGCAAAACTTATCGTTAAAGCAATAATTCTCCTCGAAGGCATTGGGGCAAAAGTACACGCTGTTGTAAGCGATGGAGCTAGTCCCAATCGCAAGTTTTGGTCTGAGGTCGGTGCAAGTGGAGTACGCGGGAAACTGCGTAACTATTTCGACCATCCTCTCGTCGAAGGTCGAAAGGTTTTCATCTTTTCAGATACCCCGCACCTGATAAAGACAATTCGAAACCGGCTGTATAACAATAAGGACGTAGGTTTGCAGGTTTGTAAAACATAAAGATGATAGAGCGGTCATTGCTTTTTGCCGTCTTATTTACTATATCATGTATTGAATTTCTAGATGAGCCCTACAGAGCCTTCGATTAAGTGGCAATATATTAAGACTCTGCACGAAAAAGATAAAGAATTGGCTGGACCGGGACAACTTTTAGTTTGTCCGAAATTGACCACGGACCATGTCAATTTGAACAACGCGTTGAAAATGCAAGTTCGATTGGCAGTCCAAGTAAGAGTTGATATAATTTACATATGTGTTTCTTTTAGTCATGACAAATCACTAATGAAAATAAAATGATTACTCTTCTAGGTATTCAGCAATTCTGTTGCCGGTGGTCTTCGGTTTTTCGAAAAGCAAGTTCCGGAATTAAAAGGGTGTGAGGCAACTGGATCGTTCTGCAAGTGGATGAACGACATGTTCGATGCGCTCAACCGCAGGCACCCCATCGATGGCGTCAAAGTTGGGAACGCAGATTTCAAAGTAAATAAGTCTTAAAAACGATTATGTTAATTAAAAATTGTTAACTTAATTTAAATACTTCATTACTGTTCTTTTCATAGATGATTGCAGAATCTCTAAAAAAGCTGGATGCCTGGGAGGAGCAAGTGGAGAAGAAGCAATTATCAAAGGACCTTTTTCTAACTAAACAAACGGCCGACGGTCTACGAGTAACGTTGCAATCAAGTCTCGATCTAATTGCATATCTTATAGAGAACTGTGGATTCGAATACGTATTAACGGGACGTATAAACCAGGATCCGTTAGAGGTTTGTTTTACAGATTCTGTTTGAGGAAATCCATCATTGACTTAATTTCTGTTCTTTTCAAGTTTAAGCATCAATATTTTTGCAACCGAAATTAAACGTAATGTATTTCGGTGTGACCGATTTACTTGATTCGAATTTCTTGATTCTTAACGATATTATCTTGTTTATGTGTGTGGCCTCTGTTTTTTATTTGTTAATTTAGAGGTTTTTCGGTACGGTGCGTCAAGCCGGTGGCTGCAACGACCATCCTTCAACTCCTACGTTCCTTAACATCTACAAAATTCTGTCAACGTACAGTGTTTTGAAACCTCCGAAGACGGGCATATGCTCTGTCTTTGTACAGCAACCTACTGAGCCTTTGGTCACGTTGACCGAGCTCAAATCTATTTACCGTTCCCCAAACACTTCCGCTGACCTTTCGATGTCGATTAAAAAAAAATTAGAGCAAATAGTCAAACATGACGATTGGCAATTCGAAGAACTCGTTGAACATGATTACTGCATGCCAGAGGTACAAGACTGCGTTCTGTACTGTCTGACTGCGGATTTAACGAAGCGTGTTATGAATACAGTAACATGTCCAACTTGCAAAGAAGCTTTAATTGTGCCTGACGCTCAGGGTATTATCCTGCCAGAAGCCGTGCTCACGAGTTGGCAACAGCGAGGGGGATTGACGCATCCCAATTCTCATTTATACCGATTTCTGCTTTTTTTGGAGGGTCAATTTAACCGATATTGCGAGTCGAGCAATGTTTTTGAAGAAGTCGTCAGTCAAGTATTGAAATATGATCGCTTGTCATTTCCCTGCGTGGTCCACGCGCACGATATTTTGTACCAAATTATTCAGTACTTTGTTACGATGCGTATGCAACAACATTGCAGGCTCATGAAAGCTGAACAACAAAAAACGAACCAATTAAAAAAAAAACATCAAAGTTCTGCGTCAGTTGAAAAAGTTGTATTTTTTTCAGTTAAAAATGATGTATTTTTTATAAAAATTTCTATATTTTTTAGCAATGATTATTGTTTATTTACAAATTCAACATTCCGATTTATTTATTTATAGTGAAAAACTATTTTTTCCGAAAAAATGAAATGCTTAATATAAAAAGCATACATAGTGATTTTGAATAGAATGGTGGTAAACTCGGATCGCCCACACGACTACCAGCGCCCCTAGCGGCTGGCGACATTCCGAAGGACCAGCTATCCGCCGTGTGCCAGTGGGCTGGCTGGAGCTACAATAAACCCCTAAACATTTACTTCTGATTATAATAACTAATTCCCCACTATTAATTATTTAATTGTCTATTTTATTGACAATGAATATATGATTTTAATATATAAAATAATTTTCTCAATTATTATAATAATAATTAATAGTTTTTATAATAATTTTATATCAACGATTTGACCCAAATTGTCAATCAAACTTGACTCCTTTGGGTTAATATTTGATTATTTATTACTGGCCATTTCTCCACGAATATTCGTCTCAAATGAGCCTATTATTAATAATTAATTGTTACATGTTCTTATTTTGATTTGAATAATTATCCTCCGAGAGGTGCTGCACTCATTAGCGCCGACGGTAACTTTCCCAATCAATCGCTTCGAGACAATTACACCGATTCTTTGGCTGCACCGCTGTGTGCTTACGTGCATCGCCTCGCTGTGTGTGTTAGAGCGATAAGGTGTCGTCTCTTTTATGTCGCCGCCACATGAGAAAGATTCGCATTACTTTTGCGTTTCAATTAAGACAATGGGCTTGGACCCGAGGTATTCTCGCTGTCGATCACCTTCGAGAGAGAATCGAATAGCCTAATCGTTTAACATTTTTTTACCCATCTGATTGTTCTTATGCTGCTCACTAAATTAAATCGTTCACCTATTTCAATGCGCAGTTAATAACTATTTTAATGTGCAATTACCTTTCAGTGGTTATTTTGTAAATATGATTTTTATTGTAGCTCGACATTTGTTTTTAAATTTCTTATAAATTTATTATTTTATTAGCGAATATTTCCAGATTTCTGACCAGTTGCGTCAGTGAATTTGCTAAAATTCACGGGACGTAACATTAATAACATTTTAGAATTATTAATATGCAAAATTAATCGTTACAGCACCTCTAATAGGCTTGATTTTCTCAGATTTTTATATCATCGACAAGTGTTGGCAATTCACTCTCATTTTTCTGAAACTTATGCGAAGTGGGCACTATTCACAAGGACTACCTTAATCGCAGCGTTCGCTTCTATACGAACAAAGTTAGTTGTCTGGCTAGGACAGTAAAGTCCCCACTATTGTACTTTTGTCGTCTTTGCCATTATTTTCATATTCGGTATTTACCGGTTTTCGCTGGTCAAACTCATTATCATTATTTTTTACTCTGCTGTAATTACTTGTCTCAATTTTGTTTGCTACTAACGCTGCATTTTTTTGTCGAGCTATTTGTCCTATTATTTCCGCTTCTATCATTAGATTCGGACCCGATGCAGTTTACTGCTGTTTTTACTTCATTTGTAATTTCAACGCTTTCTTTTCCAGTGTTTTATCTAGCTTTAATGTAATGTCTGTTTTGCAGAGGGGCTTGTGTGATGGAACATGAAAAAACATACAATGGCGCAATAATACCCACTCACCTAGCAGACCTATTGCACCGTGAAAAAGGGCTGTAGGGTGAAAAAACAACACTGAACCGTAACTGCGATAGTCGATCGAAGGTTCGTAAATAAACGTTATAACTCTCCCATTGTTTACGAGGCGTTGCCGTTTGCCATCTTGACTCTTTTAAAGAAGAGTACGAGAGTAACAATGTTATAAAGACGAAGAAGTGTGAGCTAGGTGGTTCCAGTTAATGCCTCAGGCGTTCACTTAAAATGACTGGAAGGTTCGTGCTCTTCTTCGTAAAGGATCAGCCTGATATGATCTTGGGTTAACATAGGGAAGAGTTAAATCGGACGAATGAGCGTACGCTACACTAACTTGGTGTTTATTCGGTACCTCAAGACTCGCGTTACTTTACCGCTTTCTCATTCCATTATAGCTCTCTTTCCTCCCAGTGTCGATAGAATCTTACGGGAGTTCTTTTTGGAAATTTAATTACTCTACCAGCCGGTTCGCCGCTGCAATTGTGATGCCAGAACAATGTACGACGAAAAACAAAAAAATTTGAACAACATACCAAATTTGATAAGAAATTTAAGTTAATTTCTCAACAATTTCGTTGTTGCCGTGATGTTGTTTTTATGAAATTAGTGGGTTCGGATTACGAAAGACTTAAGCAGACATTTGTTTAATTTTGTAGAATTCTAATGTAGGTTACACGCTAGAAGGAATTCTTTATTATAGCTAAATGTCATGCCTACTAATTTCTACACTGCAAAAATAAATAGTAAATTCAATGTAAAGGAAGTTGTAATTTGGTTACGTTACTTACATTAATTGAACATTAACGTCCTTTTTTGTAAAATATAAATACCAGATATTGAAAGTATAAATCTTTTGTCTCTAATTTAGAAAAATGTTGGTTGAAAATAAAAATTTGAGTGTAAAATTGCAACGCACATGAGTCTGAAATTTCAAAAACATGTTACGTAAAAAAGCATCTTTTACTGTAGAAACAAAATATTTATACAGTCTATAACAACTTGGAACAACGAAATGTGACCCAAAGTGGACGAGGGTTTCATGAATTTTCAGAAACTAATGACCGCACAAACATGCAATTACATCGAGTAACAGACAACTTGAAGGTTGTTTCGTGCATAATCAATCACATCAAGGATCATGCGTCGTAGAATTAATTATCGCAAGATCAATTGTTTTCACGATGACTCAAGGGATCCATCAAATGCAGCGGAATGTCTCGAGATGTGACATTCCCGGAGGAAGCTCTCACGGGCCACATGCACGGCATCCCATGCAAATCTGTTGCACCTCCCCTCAGTGGATTCCAACACCAGCAACCCCTACGACATTACCGAGAATCGACTCGTCTAATTGAATTAGTAGCGGACATATCAGTTGGAGACCGGAGATAAGGTCCCGATTCGAGCATGTGTACGTTGCTTACGAGATGCACCGAGAGGTCACTCCGGTAACGGAGATGAATGGACGGACCCCACCGAATTATGTAACATGAAACGGCCCAAGCAGCAAGATCACCTCAACGTCCCGAAGCCCGAACTTAGGAGACTTTCGGATGTAAATACAACTGATGTTTTGATTCAGAACAACGTTGATACTGGACAGGCCTATCAGGAGCGGAACAGTCAAATGAGGAAGAAAGCGACAGTTGACAGAGCGGAGCACCCAGACCGAAGGAAGCAACCGAGAGTATCTCCGGGGACGCGAATAATGGAGCGAGGGAGAATCAGGAATTGTCGAGGATGTCGGAGATGGTCGTGGTTGTGGTTGGGGTGGAAGGTACTCAATCTCTCGGAGTAGAAGGGAAGCTTGATGGTCGCGTTTATCTCCAGTAGAGATCCATAAACTAATTCCATTAACTTAGGACTTTGGATTAACGATTGACGCGGTTGGGAGGAGAATACCATCATCCCAACACCGCGAACTCAGGCAGAACACAGGCGGTTCGCACTGTTTTGTTCACGGGCGGATGGCAAGATTGAGTGAGAAAAGCCGGGCGAAGGCAGGATCCTTTCATAATTAGATATAGTTTAGTTTACCTTGAGCAACCGCACTATACAAAGACGTTAACGGAGGGAAATATTGGACGCCGACGGAGCGAGAGATTCGTGGTTCTTTGTTATCGCTTGACCATGGTTCTTGCCTTCGGCGATGCTTCCATCGAGTCTAAGATTCCCTTCCTCGACCGTGACATCTTTGTTGTGGCTCGACACGCGATTCAACGAACCCGCCAGTGATGTCGTGTCGCTTTAGTTATAACTACGAGATATACGGCACCCGGTTGTTGCACCGTTGTAGGGAACAGGTAATAAAAACCTCAATTTACTAGCGTCGATCGTCCAGTATTATTACGATTCTCGTCCCACGGGGCTGCAACGTGCAACTGGTGCTAATTAGAGTGACTCTACAAAATTGCCGCAAGAAAAGGAAGATCGTCGAGTCAAGGAATGAATTCTAAAAAAGCTGAACGATGAGGAAGAACGCAAATGAAAACTACTTCACTCGACAGCTTCACTACTTTTCATTATACTTTTATCATTTTTCATCCCTCTCGTCAAACCAATTCCACGTTTTTATCCATGGGTCATTTGTATAGCTGACGGTGATTCGCTGTAGACATATTGAACAATGAGGATGCTTTTCCTCAGCTCCTCGTCGAGGTTCACACAATGGTAACTCGATGCTTTCTTATAATGTGATATTTACGGTATACCTGCAGTTCGTCGTCTCGGTAAGTGGGTGTATAAATAAATGATATTATATATATAGCGGGTAAACAGGCAAACTTGTATATGAGTGTATATGGGCATAGCGTTGAACGCGGGTCGATGACGTCGCTGGACCGAGGAACGTGGCGCTTAGCAACGGGGTAATAAGCTAAGCCAGATTTAATTACCCCGAACTACCGTCGCTTCTGCCTCGACGACGAGGACGAGAACGACGGATTCCACCGCGCCCGAAAGTTCCTGGACACTTTTAATTTAAATTCGGTTCATATCTGGAGTAGTGGGAGTGGTAGCGGAGCTGCATGAGGCAAGAGGACGGATAAGTTGCTGAGTGAGGCGGATAGCACGGAGAGAACTGATCCTTGCCTGCAGTGAATAACGTCATATAGATCGGGTAACGATTAATTAAATTCCTAACGGACCGGTTTAAAGCTCAGATGATAACGAGGGGTAGAAGAGATTCTTGTCGTCGCGCCAGGAAAAAGAAACTCTTTGGGCCCTTTTTTAATTCGACGATAAAAAATGGACACCCAATCGAGATGCGGATAAAAAAAAGTTGGAGACAAAAGTTTTCGACAAGATACGCGAAGCTGATTTTTTTCAAGGGTAATCTCGATCCACTTTACGATCATAGATGGTTCCGCACGCAGCATTAAACGAATTCAGTGGTTTATCGTAGTCATACAAATTCATTGTACACCAACGGGTTAAACGAGTCATTTCGCAAAGATTGTTACTTTGGTGGTGAGGACATTAGAATGAATTATTACATTTTACAAACAAATTTTCATTAATTATAGTACTAATTTTATGGATTTTGATCTGATGGACATCTTTATGTCGGGATAATTTGTTCTAATCGAATTGAAATGTTATACGGAATAGCGAGGTGGAAATGACTAGAAGGTATCTCAAATTTTAAGCACCAAATTTATGGGCGATTAACGAAACAGGCTAATGCGATTCGAAAGGTTTTCTATATAGGAGTTACGGAGTTCCGATTGGTCCGACACTTTTCGCGGTTGAGAACCAAACAACATTGCGCGAACATCGCGTGCGGCTGAGATTCATTGGCGCTGGAGCGCTCAACGGGTGTTCCTTAACTCACAGATTTTTGTCACTGGCCTCATTCGAGATACGTTTCAGAGAAAAAATAAAAACAAATTTTCTGTAACTTCCAGTTTGAAAAATCTCACTTTTATATTATATATAAATAAAAGAACGAGGAGTGCAGTGTCAGTCTATAATACACTGCACGACTAAGGACGTCACCCGAGGCCAGTCAGAGATGCCAGTGAAGCAAATTGTCGACGCATCCATCATCGGTTCTCCGGCTGCTTATTGCCGTGGTAGCGTTAATAACGTCGTTAGTGGAGATATGTCGTCGCATCAATCTCCCGTCGTAACGTTTACTATACGGGTGTTATATACAGTTATAACAGAAGCCTACCAAAGTTCCACTCGAAAGTGTCGGAAAGCTTGCAGAGTTTACGCTCGATTTCACGAAACTCGCATTTATATCTGGAAGTGCTACGACAGCCGAGCGTTACGCGGCCGCGAATCGAGAGCAATGAATGTGTTCGAGAACGTGTTACTTCTCCTCGCGCTATCAATTACGCGTTATAACCATGGTTTCTTCTTATGTCTGGGCTATTCCACCGCACGTGAACTCTATTTTACGCTCAATTCCAAAAAACCACATTTTTCGACCGGAAGTGACGTCATACCGGAATTACGTCAATTTTGGTCGAAAAATGAGAATATCCAATCGAAAGTGAAATATTTCCGATTTCATCCTCGATCCACAACAAGCTGCTCATAGCCTTATACACTATTCCACCGCACATAAACTCTATTTAACGCTCAATGACAAAAAATCCCATTTTTGGATTCGACGTGACGTCATACAGAAAATACGCTACTTCCGGTCGAAAAACTAGATTTTCAAATCGGAAGTGACGTATTTCCCGTTTGATAGCCGAGCTGCAACAACCTGCTGATAGCCTTATAGACTATTTCAACACACATAAACACTATATAACGCTCAATGCCAAAAAAACCTCATTTTTTAACCGAAAGTGACGTATATCCAGATTGACTCCCAAACCACAACAACCTACCGGTAGTCTTATAGACTATTCCACGAAATGGAAAGCTTCCTCTCCGATGAACACCTAGCGTACGACATGAATCAAGAAATATATTATCTTAAGTCACGATCAGATAGTTATGGATAATATTACGATTATTTCGTCCTTCATCGTGTGAGCATGTAAAAGTGTGTTGAATACCAATAACAGATATCCCATTGGCGTTATCTACACATTGCCACGTGATCAGGTCCGGCTAATGATTATTTAGTTGCATGATATCACTTTCATTGATCCTCTCGTTCCAATTACCCTTGATAAATACCGTGAGGTGTCGCGTAAGTGGATAACATACGTGGCGTGCGCATGTACAACGCCGGACGGTGGGACCAGATACGACTACCGTGTGGCCGTTTCGCGGCAAGCCGCGTCGTTCCCCATTAGCAATGTTCAAGACGGGTGTTCTGTACCAGCGCCCGACGCATTAATTTCTAATTAGCGTCTAACCGGGACCGCTATGCGATCGCCGACACGTACGTGATTGTACTCGTGTGAATTCTCAGAGGGTCGTTTCGCGCGCTCGCGAGACCTACGGCTTCCTCCGACGGCGAATGCATGCATGGCATGCATGTAGAAACGCAGTCTAGTGGGTTGTCGAGAGTGGCAAAGGTACTATTAACAGTCCACCAACCGTTCTCGTAACTTTTCAACGTTTCCGGATTTACCAGGTTTCGCAGAAAGTTATTACCGGCATGTGAGCTTCCGGGCTCCATGCTCACCGGAGAACAGACCCGTGTCTCGTCGACGAAATGGCATAAATAAAGCCGTTGGCCACCTCCGAGCGAGAGTGCTACCGGCAATTATCAACTAGCGCCTTCTTTTGAATCTCACGCCGTTCCGGCGTATCATCACTCGCCGACTAATAATGCAACCGTGTGCATTCATATTAACTCGGTATTTTACTTCCTGCAATGCGTTTATTTGTTTCCTTATTTCTTTTTTTTTGCCCGTTTAGCATCCTCATAAAGGAAGCTGTTTTTGCAACCAAAAAGAAATCGATATTTTAGTGTCAGAGTACTTAAGGTGAAGTGAAACACGTTCTCTGTCGCTCTCTCTCGCTCCACCGTAAGATCAATAGCGCTATCTATCTCACACTCCTGGCGCCATCACGTGACTTTGACTTCACCTTAAAGTAGTCTAAAATGTCGAGAAATGTGATTTGCTTCTTCATAGCTATGTTTCCTCTCGGTGCAATTTTTTAGACTGGCGTCAGGATGCGCGCGTGCGTGTGTGTGTGTGTGTGTGTGTGTGTGTGTGTGTGTGTGTGTGTGTGTGTGTGTGTGTGTGTGTTCACACATTCAATTTGTCAGAAAATTAGTACTTTGTGTCCGACACGAGTTTATGCATCAAAAGTCGCTCTGGGAGTAAAATAATTTGGAGAATCGTCATCACTGGAGAAAAGTACATAAAACGACGAATTGTGCAAATTTCAGGTAATGATTGTCTACAATAAATTTTGCGGTAACTTTTGACCGTTTCAATTTTCCGCGATGTAGCTCGGAAGAAATATGCACATAATATCCCCAATTATTACAATTTTGTGCATAGCTTTCTCTACAAGGAAGCCAAAAATTGATCAGCGAACTTTCTCATAGAGAAAGCTATGCGCAAAATTGTAGTAATCGAGAACGCTATGTGCAAATTACTTAGCACCTTTTTTTCGGATTCCTCAATTATCGATAACGTTAATAGAAACAAAAAGAAGAACCCGTCGGAAGCTGAATACCCCAAGATATTCTTAAAAACTTTAAATACCTTTGGCTAATAATTTCTACTTCCCAACATAAGTTTTCTGCTATTCGTGCAAACTCAATTTTCCTGTTTCGTTATCTTCTTCGCGAGTTGAAGAGTTGGGAGTTTCGTGCAATATTTTCAGAGTTCAGGTGAAAAGCTTAGTCTAATAAAGTGAAAACGAAGGGACGGCGTGAGTGGAGTTTAGAGCGAAATTGTCGCAAGAACTTGGTTTTTGGCGCACGCGGTTTCGCGGTTAAAGCTGGATATACATACATATACGGAAGCTTGCATGTTCCAGGCAAACGGGAATTCTAGCGCACGGAGATCGTCGTCCGGGAACGAAACAGCCCAGTGCTATACCAGTGCAGCTTTTACTCTGTAGCACGTATAATAAGCCCTCGTCCAAACATCTACAGGTTGTTCGTTATTCCAGCCGCGTCGTTCGGTATGAATGTGCCGATTTCGTTAGCCGAACGCGCGCTCGAGCTATCTGGCTCTTCGCCAAAGCATTTACACACCGTGCCCGGCGATGGGAAAACGACGACGGCGAGCCGGGACGGATTGCCGCACGAGAATTTTCGATCGTGCCACGCGAAGTTTGCTCTCAATTCGAGCACCGCGTAGTTTCTTTTTTTTCCTCCCGATATTGCTCACGTAAACGTAAGACTAATTATGAAATCTGATCGAATTCACCCGGCTAATCATCATTCTCAAATCTGTGTATACTTAAGACTAGGAGAGAGCGGGGCAAAATGGGACAGGGGGCAGAACGGGACAGCAACGGTAAAACTCAATTTTCCTATAAGTTTTGGATGCCCCATTTTGTCCCAACGATACATCCGGATTTTCAACACCATTTTTCCGCACTTACTGTCACCGCCACTATCCAAAACTTATTGAAAAATTTGATTTTGTCCTATTATCCCGTTTTGGGTTCGAAATTTTTACTCTGTGTCTCTCGCAGGAATAGGGAAGAGCGGGGCAAAATTTACAAATAAAATTGAATTAAAATGAAATTAAAATGACTTAAAAATAAAAATAAGACGTAAGTATTGTCGCGTGTCGATATAATATTTTTCTTAGCTTGTACTTCACGTTATCGAAGCTTTCGTATCGTATGGTCATCCCGATACGTTCGGGTTTCGTACGTGCTCCGTGACAGAAACGTTGGTCGAGGAAAAATCCGAAAAATAGCGGAAAAATAAAATAAGAAAAAACGTATTGTCGCGCGTCAATATAACATTTTTCTGAGCTTGCACTTCACCGTATCGAAGTTTTCTTATTCCATGGCCATCGCGAAACGTTTGAGCTTCGAACGTGCTCCGTGACAGGATCGTTGGACGAGGAAAAATCCGAAGAATAAGTTGGCATATTTCCAGAAATTGGGGGACTCTCTCGTCTCTGGGTCTATCTCGATGGCGCATACGCTCTAATGGAATGTACGTGCAGTCCTCTCTAATTCGATGAAATTTGTAGTTCTCGTTATAGGGGTGAGCGGGGCAAAATGGAACGACCTAAAATTATTGGAACAGTGCCTTTTTAAAAACGTAATTTCCCAATGATTTTACGACGTCCCATTTTGCCCCATCCCGATTCTCGGACCCGTTTTGCCCCACTGAGCCGTTTTGCCCCGCTCTCCTCCATCCTCACTCGATTCTAACCCCCTTGCGAATCTTGATCTTTGCCCTCTGTCGCCTGCCCACATCACCTTCACATCCCGCGGCATTCGCTATAATTCAAGCGAAACAGCTCTGCCTACAACGTATGTTCCAACGAGGAGCCACGGAAGTACCTGCCCTCCCTCATTCACCGGGAAGACCCCTCTGCCTCTTCTTGGCACATGACGGACACGAAAGAAAAAAAAAAAGAAAAATCACGCGATGGTCACGGTTTGACCAAGGCGTGTTCGGTTCCGCGTGTCCTCGAATCAGGACGTTTACTACCGCGTCGCGCTTAATTTCTTATCCCCTTTCCTTCCGGGCAGACGATCCCTCAGCGGTGAATGCGTCGCGAGGGCATCGTCGTGCGAGAAATCCTCCTCCGATTGTGCCCGCTTGCCTGAAATGCCTGAGTGTATCCACCTATGTTCCTATTAGGGATGTAAATGCGGTAATTTCACACGGGTAATTACCGGGGTCGAGGCGTAGAAGAAGAGCCTGTCTAGAAGAGCTCCTCATGAGAGCGTTCGTGGCTCTTGGACGTGTATGACTCATCGCCGTCTATGCCTCGTCTCCTCATGGGCAGTGTTTCATTTTTCTGCTGTGCGGCATATTACTCAGATGTACCTTTGGACCTTCGTGCACGAAGATGCCGCCTTCCTTCCGACTCTTCACCCTCAAATTGTTATACGGGACGAAGAGGAATGACGAGGAGCAAAGGGAGGCGCGTAGGCGACACGTACGCGCGTCGCTATACCATGTTAAAATTACAACGACGTACCGCAAAGTTGGCGCCTTCCTGAAGGCGGAAATTCATAGGAACTTCGTCGTCGCGGGTCACGGCGCCGAGGAGAAGAACGATCATCGATCGGGCACGCATACTCGTAATCGCGAGAAAGTCAAAATTGGTCGATAAAGTTAATCGGAAAGGGGACTTTGAGAATGAGGCCAAAAAATTAGGAAACTGTGTGCGAATTTCATATGCAACAAAAAAATGTCTTTCATTCTGCCTTTCTCTCTGCACTCGGCATTCATCTTTACCTGCGGAATTACGAAGAGAAAGGGACGCGCGTAATACTCGTACACTGCCGGTCATGAATGCCTGGTTTCAGTATGGCCAAGAGTCTCGCCGAGAGTCTCGTCAAGCATCGCAAGAGTCTTGCTGAGAGTCGGTGATGCTTGGCGAGACTTTGGGCGAGCGTTTAGTCTCGGCGAGAGTCTCGCCGAGACACCAGGCATTCATGCATGGCACTGTACATGCTAAACGAGGTTACTATGTGTAAGGGTATGAGTTATCATGTATGTTGCCCTTGGTGACGATCTTGTTTATAATCCACCGGCTTTTGTTTATTACGGAAGAAAAGCCAGTCTGTGAAACGAGCTGTGAGAGATCAGACGTGTCAATAAATGTTCTTTTTCTGATAAATATCTCGTGCTTTCAAATGTGAAATTACATGTTAAAATTACAACAACCGCGTACCGCCAAGTTGGCTCGTCTTTGAACACGGAAACTTGTAGGAACTTCGACGTCGCGGATCTCGGCGTCGAGAAGAAGAGCGATCATCCATACAGCACGCATAATCATAATCTTGAAGAAGCCAAAATTGGTCGATGAATATAATCGGAAAAGGGACTTTGCGAATTATTAAGCGAAAAATTAGGAAAGAATATGCGAATTTGATAAGGAACAAAAATTTGTTTCCCCTCAACTGCTTCCCTCTATGCACTTGGCACTCATCTCTACCTGCGGAATGACGAGTAGAAAGGGATGCGCGTAATACTCTTACATGCTAAACGAGGTTAAAATGTGGAATTACATGTTAAAATTACAACAACGACGTAGCGCATAGTTGACTCGTCTTTGAACGCGGAAATTCATAGGAACTTCGACGTCGCGGGTCACGGCGTCGAGAAGAACGATCATCCATCGAGCACGCGTAATCATAATCTTGAAGAAGTCAAAATTGGTCGATGAAGTTAATCGGAAAGAAGATTTTGGGAACGGCGAAAAAATGGGAAATTATGTGCTAATTTTATATGAAACGAGTTCTTTTTTTTCACTCAACTGACTCTCTCCTGGTGCACTCGACATTTACCGTTAAAGGGACGCGCGTAGGCGACACGGACGCTTATCGCCTTTCCATTTTGAAATTGCAACAACGACGTGGCGCGAAGTTGACTCGTCTTGGACCACTAATTGTATAGGAACTTCAACCTACCTCGGAAATTTATAGGAACTTCAACGTAACGAGGCGGAGAACGATCATCGATCGAGTCTACTCATAATCTCGAGGAAGCCAAAATGCATCGATGAATTTAATCGGAAAGGGGACTTTGAGAATGACGGCAAAAAATTACGAAGCAATGTGCGAATTTCATATGAAACGAATTTTTTTTTCTCAACCGCCTCCCTCTTGGTGCACTCGGCACTCATCTCTACCAGCCGGCACTCTTCTTCTCCAGTTGGCAGCCTCTTTATCTTCAATATTATACTTTGCCCCTTTCTACCGTCGGTTGCACTGTCGGTTGCTCTATTTTCTTTCATTTTTTTAATACATTTTTTCTCGCCTATCCATCCCACTAGGGGACTCGTGCTCGCCCTCTTTTTCGCCGGACTGAGCGCGGGACAGAGAGAGAGGGAGCGAGAGAGAAAGCGGCTTCCGAGCTTACCGGGAGAGAAGCTTCCCTCTGCACTGTCGCCCAACGACGGCGGTGTAACTCATTAGTCCGGGGATTAAGACACACAGCGTGGCAGGCGCATAATGAGGAGCCCGGAAGGAAGGAAGGAAGGGAGCCCAGGCGAGGGGGCACGAGGATGAATTGAAGGGAGAGAATTAAGGATAGGGAAGCGCGGAGGATGAGCTTGGCCAGGGCCCCCCGGAATAGTCTCTCAGACCTATCGCGTAGCTCAACGGTTAACGGACGGTACAACCCTCGCGGAAAGTTAGATCCGGTGCGAAAGTCGATCTTCCGAGATAAGAGTTCTTAAAGTAAATGAAAAGAACAATAATAAATCTGTAAATAGTTACGAATAGAATTTTCGCCCATACCAAGCTTTTTACATGAAAAATATTCATTGACTTTGGTTGAACGTTGTGATTTCAGACACTCTTTCTCGTACCGAAGTCTTAAAATAACACACTTTCATAAACATCACACTGTTGAATGAAAATTGTACATTTTTGTATGAATTTTTATTATGGTTATTATTATTAATTAATATCGGAGGTGGATTCTAAGATCCCGCCACCGAATTTATTCCCTTCATCCGAAACTTCGTGGAAGGAAAAAGAAGGTGGAGAATGGAGGAACAAACAACAACTATCACAAAAGATCTGTTGAAAAAATTCATTGACTTTCGTAAATCGTTGTGTTTCCAGAGATTGTTTCTCGTACTGAAGTCTCAAAATAACATACTTTCGTACGAAAGCATATTCTTTTGTGACTCTTTTGTTTATGCATGACACTGGTGAAAGAAGATTGTAAATTTTTGTACGAATTGTTGTTGTTGTTGTTGTTGTTGTTGTTGTTGTTGTTGTTGTTGTTGTTGTTGTTGTTGTTGTTGTTGTTGTTGTTGTTGTTGTTGTTGTTGTTGTTGTTGTTGTTGTTGTTGTTGTTGTTGTTGTTGTTGTTGTTGTTGTTGTTGTTGTTGTTGTTGTTGTTGTTGTTGTTGTTGTTGTTGTTGTTGTTGTTGTTGTTGTTGTTGTTGTTGTTGTTGTTGTTGTTGTTGTTGTTGTTGTTGTTGTTGTTGTTGTTGTTGTTGTTGTTGTTGTTGTTGTTGTTGTTGTTGTTGTTGTTGTTGTTGTTGTTGTTGTTGTTGTTGTTGTTGTTGTTGTTGTTGTTGTTGTTGTTGTTGTTGTTGTTGTTGTTGTTGTTGTTGTTGTTGTTGTTGTTGTTGTTGTTGTTGTTGTTGTTGTTGTTGTTGTTGTTGTTGTTGTTGTTGTTGTTGTTGTTGTTGTTGTTGTTGTTGTTGTTGTTGTTGTTGTTGTTGTTGTTGTTGTTGTTGTTGTTGTTGTTGTTGTTGTTGTTGTTGTTGTTGTTGTTGTTGTTGTTGTTGTTGTTGTTGTTGTTGTTGTTGTTGTTGTTGTTGTTGTTGTTGTTGTTGTTGTTGTTGTTGTTGTTGTTGTTGTTGTTGTTGTTGTTGTTGTTGTTGTTGTTGTTGTTGTTGTTGTTGTTGTTGTTGTTGTTGTTGTTGTTGTTGTTGTTGTTGTTGTTGTTGTTGTTGTTGTTGTTGTTGTTGTTGTTGTTGTTGTTGTTGTTGTTGTTGTTGTTGTTGTTGTTGTTGTTGTTGTTGTTGTTGTTGTTGTTGTTGTTGTTGTTGTTGTTGTTGTTGTTGTTGTTGTTGTTGTTGTTGTTGTTGTTGTTGTTGTTGTTGTTGTTGTTGTTGTTGTTGTTGTTGTTGTTGTTGTTGTTGTTGTTGTTGTTGTTGTTGTTGTTGTTGTTGTTGTTGTTGTTGTTGTTGTTGTTGTTGTTGTTGTTGTTGTTGTTGTTGTTGTTGTTGTTGTTGTTGTTGTTGTTGTTGTTGTTGTTGTTGTTGTTGTTGTTGTTGTTGTTGTTGTTGTTGTTGTTGTTGTTGTTGTTGTTGTTGTTGTTGTTGTTGTTGTTGTTGTTGTTGTTGTTGTTGTTGTTGTTGTTGTTGTTGTTGTTTTACGGCCGGAGGTGGATTCGGAAATCCCGCGCCGGAAATGATCCTCGAACGGCGCATGGAAAAAGAAGGTGAAGGGAGGAAGAAAAAAAATAGAAAAAGATTGCGAAATGTAGTAGAATTACCATGAGGCAATGTTCGATAAGAACCGGGTCGGGCTTCTGGTGCGGGTTCGCAAAGGCCAGACCGGACCCGAGCAGCTCCGCGAATCGATAGTGTTCGCCCTGACACTCGGAGATGCCGGGGCGCGTGCCTCGAGGCCTCGAAATTGAGTCCATTATCGTGCTCTGACCAGGTACCCGTTTCTGGTTCATGGGCTATGCCCGAGCGGTTGTCGCGTTGATGCCGCCCGGTACTATCGATATTCGTTTAACGCCTCGTTTCCTCATCCCCGAAGGGGCTCCTGGCGCCACTGACAAACGAGCCCCGCTACATCTGGTGTATGATGTAGTACGGAACGAGCTCGCTGATACGAGCGAAAACCGCAGGAGAAATATAAAAATCGGGAGGGTGTCGCAGACAAGATTCCGCGGTCGTCGCCTGACTCTGACTTGCGGTTGACCAGCCTGCCGACAAGCTCGGCGATGTTGTACCGAAAGAGGTAACCGCGCGTAGGATGAGAGGCAGAGAAGCTAAGATCGAGGCTCGCCTGCGGAATGACGATAGAAGAGTGTGCTCACGCGGAGAAACGTGGCGCGGTGGATGGAATTTAAGAGGACGAGGGCGGCTTTTATCGGCTCAAAAGCTCCCGAGTTTCGGGCACGTGGCTTAAAATTCGATTACCGACACGAACCGCAACGCGCCCTGAGAATAACTGTATAATTAATTAGATATTAATTTATTCATTATGCGATAATTCTGTTAGTAGAGCCATGAGCGTACATAAGTTGCTTTGACGGGATTGACGCGATGCGCGGAATGGGGAATAACGATAACGTTCGGGCCGCTTCTGAAATTCATGTAGGGAAATCGGAATTTCAAATTTATTATTATTATTATTATTATTATTTTGCGAATATAAATTAGCAGAACGTTTCTCGGATTTCGGTAAGTAATCTGATCTGTGCGCGGCTAAGTACCGTGAAAATACAGTCACTGGCACTGTAGAAGTTACTTCGGTATTCAAAATAAAACCGGAGTTCGAACTTGAAACGGTAAATTTGGGTTCATTCGTGTAATCTCGTACTTCTAAAATTCATGTAGGAAAATCGGAATTAAACATTTTTATGCAGATAAATTAGCAGAGATTTTACGGATTTCGATAATTAATGTGATCTGATGGCAGGTAAGAACAATGAAAATAGAGTCGCTGGCACTGGAGAAGGTACTTCGGTATTCAAAATTAAACCGGAGCTCGAACTTGAAATTGTCAATTTGGGTTCATTCGTGTAATCTCGATTTTGCATGGTCAGCATAATCAGCACTGGATTTTCATCAATTTTGTACTAAGCACTACCAATTTCGGGCCCGTGCGCCGCATTCCGCGGTCCACTTTGAGCCCGACTTTACGGCCAAATTACACGGGAATCGATCATTCGTGGCCATTTTCGTGTGTACCTTTGAGCGCATGTTGCGCGCTCGGTCACTCGTCCGAGTAATTTAACACGCCACTGGCAACCAATCTTCGAAATGAAAATGAAGCCATCGTCTTCTTTGCCGATGCGAACTTTGCGAGTTTTATAAAAACAGAAAGCAAAATGCAATTTTTAATTGTCCCTCGCGTTCAAACATCGTTAGCTTTTGTCGACGGAACTTTGCGGGTGTTACGTCCTGATCAGCATTTTCCTGCATCTACGGCAAAGGAGATTTATCTCTCTATTACACGTTTATCGCATGTGACGCTTTATCAGGACAATGCCCAGTGTCGAATCTAACCTTCCGGAGAATTATTCAGGGATGGGCTGAGAATGCATGCCGAAAGAATTTAGGTCGATGATCACCATGTGGTGCTTACTATGGCTTGGTATTTAATTCTACTCAGTGTGTACTACGATGTTTACTACGTCGAACTGATATAACACTCCGCGTGGTGAAATAAGAATCCGGCCGGCTCACGACTCAAGGCTACTGTATCCTTGAGAAAAATCGATGACCTTGACTTTTCAATTTTAAAACGATTGCTTTTAATTTTCTAAAATCCCGGATTGATTATTAGTTATCCACAAATTATTCGGAATAATTAATTGTTCAATAAATAAACAAAATAAAATATTTGCCAAAAATGGATGTCCATAACTAAAAATGATTGAAAATTAAATGATTTAATGACTTACGATGGTTCGAAAATGAATTAATCGTTCGGGTATTTTACGAATGGTCGAAAATGAATGAGAATGTCGGATTTGAAATTCCTCGTCCTTCCCTCCATCCTTCAAGAAAATCAGTGGGATAGGCGATCCATGTCAACGATGAATGATGTTAATAAATTATAACTTCGAATGGTTTCAGTTGTTGATGTAAATATTCAAGTTATTTATTTATCGATGGTTGAAAATTAATTCCTGATTTAATTATCGTATAGTCCAAAAGTAAAAATCATTAACAGGTACCGGAATAGTTAATAACTCTCAGATGGTTTGACAATAATGATCTCCCGACAATTATGTTTCTACGGCTTGCGATGTTCCTCTCAATTAGAACCTCCGCGAAAAGTGCCACGCTCCTCCTTTGGAGAGCTTCTTTTATCGTTTCGAACGGAGGCGCCCGCGCCACTAAGCTCCCCGTCGCATCCGCTGATGTCCAGAGAGCTACCGGCTGAACGGCTGGTCCCCTTCCATGGTGATTATCGATCGGTTTTGGCATCTGACGTTGCTTATTTTAATAATTTTACAACATTAGTTTTTACAATAATTTCCCGGTTAAACAAATTATTCTCATATTTTTCGTTTTAAATTATAAGAATATAACAATTTGAACGAAATTTCTATGTCGTTTCTATCAAAAGTTATTCCCTGAATTAATTGACATTGTTTAAATATTGTTTATAAATTCTGGATTTTCAAGAAATAATTATTTAACTTCGCTAGAACTACAATAAACCCCTAAATATTTACCTCGGATTATACGAACTAATTCCCCACTATTAATTATTCAATTGTCTATGTTGTTGACAATAAAAATATGATTTTAATATATAAAATAATTTTCTCAATTATTATTATAATAATTTTATAATAATTTTATATCAACGATTTGACCCAAATTGTCGATGAAACTTGACACTATTGGATTAATATTTGATTATGTACTACTGGCCATTTCTCCACGAATATTCGTCTAAAATGAACCTATTATTAATAATTAATTGTTACATATTCTTATTTTGGTTTGAATAATTATCCTCCGAGAGGTGCTGCACTCGTTAGCGCCGACAGTGAATTTCCCAACCAATCGCTTCGAGACAGTTACACTGATTCTTTGGTTGCACCGCTGTGTGCGTACGTGCATCGGCTCGCTCCTCGTGTTAGAGCGATAAGGTGTCACCTCTTTTATGTCGCCGCCACATGAGGAAGATTCGCATTACTTTTGCGTTTCAATTAAGACAATGGGCTTGGACTCGAGGTATTCTCGCTGTCGATGACCTTCGAGAGAGAGTTGAATAGCCTCTTTGTGTAAGATTGTCAATCACGTGATTGTTGCTATGCCAATCACTAAATTAAATCGTTCACCGATTTAAATGCGCAATTAATAACTATTTAACGTGCAATCACCTTTCGGTGGTTACTTTGTTAATATGATTTTTATTGTGGCTCAACAATTGTTTTTAAATCCCTTATAAATTTATTATTTTATTAGGGAATATTCCTAGATTTCTGACCAGTTGCGTCAGTGAATTTGAGCAAAAATTCACAGGACGTAACACGGGTTTCCAAGTGTATTCGGAGAACGCGGGGGAACACGCGAGTCTAGTTTGCGATGGCGAATGGCAAATCGAAACTCGTAAACTGCAATGACAATGTTTGCTGAATCACTTTGAGTGTGACTTTACGGCCAAATTACGCGGGAATCGATCACCCGTGGCCGTTTTCGTGTGTACCTTTGAGCGCATGTTTCGTACTTGATCAGAGTAATTTTACGCGCCATTGGCAACCAATCTTCGAAATGAAAATGAAGCCATCTTCTTTGTCGATGCGAACTTTGCGAGTACCATAAAAACAAGAGACAAAATGCAATTTTTTCTTTTCCTCGTGTTCAAACATTGTTAGCTTTGTCGACGGAACTTTGCTCGTTTCCAATTGTATTCGGAGAACGCGGGGAAACGGGCGAGTGCAGTTTGCGATGGCAGATGGCAAATCGAAACTCTAAAATTGCAATGACAATGGTTGCTGAGTCTGCAATTCGCGGGAGGGTTTGGCCGGGAACGTATAGAGCTGGTGTACGTACGCCAGCAGTTGAATCGATTAGCTCATCAATCGAACACGCATACCCTCCAGCCTCGGGAAATTGCAATATCGAGCGCCAATCGTGCGAGAAAGGAACGAAAATATTGTTTCGTGTGGTTCCAATCATCCGTGATCTCTCGTCGACTACGGTCCGCAGCTCGTAACGCATTGCATAATTAATTATTAAGCGTTGCGAATAAATACCCCTCGAATAATTGTTATAATTATTATTTAAAGTGGGTCATGATGAATATGAAAGTACGGGGCGTCGATCGTGTAAAATGTCGTGCAAAGTCCAACTATCGAAAATCGAGGGATACGAGAAAAAAAAGCTGAAAATTGAAATTTTCATATCGCTTCCTCATAAAAGTTGAAAGTTGAACGTTGAAAGTTGTAAGTTGAAATCTTTATATCACTTTCTCATAATGGCCCTTTATTCGCAAAGCTCCTTCTATGAGAAAGCATTTACTATATTGTTGGCTTCCTCATAGAGGAAGCTTTGCGAATAAAGGGCCATGAGAAAGTGATATAAAAATTTCAACTTACAACTTTCAACGTTCAACTTTCAACTTTTATGAGGAAGCGATATGAAAATTTCAATTTTCAGCGTTTTCAATATCAACGTCGTATTTAAATTTTAAGCAAAACTGATGGTCGACTCAGGTTAAAAACCAACCTTATGCTTTTGGTCAAAACGGCTGTCGAATCTGTACTCCAGACGAAAAAATACATAGAGTATCATAGAGTATTCATCGGGAAGCAAAGAAATTGCTGTTTGAAAATACCCACAATCACTCTTTTTTGAAATTTTAGCTATAAAAATGCCCAATAAACTTTTTCGTTAGCCGTCACTCCGGGATTGTATTAAAAGTATTTTTTCACGCTGATCACGAATCTGACACTTTTTTTCATTCATAGATCAATATTTAATACGGAAAAATGCGTCTTGAAAAAAAAAAAAAAATTTCATGAAATCCAAAAAATTCAAAATGACATAAAATTTAAACGGCTCGATCGATTTTCTTGAAATTTTAATGGGATCATCGGGTGATCATATTCCATCTGTGTACGCGTTTGTAGCCCGATAGCTAAAAAATTGCGAGCGCTACGGTGCGCACAGACTTTTTCGAAGAAATGAAAAATGGCGTACAAAAAAAACAACTGAACATTTTTGGATGAAATTTGGCAGAAACATTGACTATTAACCACACAAGCTGTGTGCAAAATTTCAGCCTGATCGGTGGAGGCGTACCCGAGATATAGCCATTTGAATTTTTCGCGTCTGATTCACACACACACACACACACACACACACACACGCACGCACGCACGCACGCACGCACGCACGCACGCACGCACGCACGCACGCACGCACGCACGCACGCACGCACGCACGCACGCACGCACGCACGCACGCACGCACGCACGCACGCACGCACGCACGCACGCACGCACGCACGCACGCACGCACGCACGCACGCACGCACGCACGCACGCACGCACGCACGCACGCACGCACGCACGCACGCACGCACGCACGCACGCACGCACGCACGCACGCACGCACGCACGCACGCACGCACGCACGCACGCACGCACGCACGCACGCACGCACGCACGCACGCACGCACGCACGCACGCACGCACGCACGCACGCACGCACGCACGCACGCACGCACGCACGCACGCACGCACGCACGCACGCACGCACGCACGCACGCACGCACGCACGCACGCACGCACGCACGCACGCACGCACGCACGCACGCACGCACGCACGCACGCACGCACGCACGCACGCACGCACGCACGCACGCACGCACGCACGCACGCACGCACGCACGCACGCACGCACGCACGCACGCACGCACGCACGCACGCACGCACGCACGCACGCACGCACGCACGCACGCACGCACGCACGCACGCACGCACGCACGCACGCACGCACGCACGCACGCACGCACGCACGCACGCACGCACGCACGCACGCACGCACGCACGCACGCACGCACGCACGCACGCACGCACGCACGCACGCACGCACGCACGCACGCACGCACGCACGCACGCACGCACGCACGCACGCACGCACGCACGCACGCACGCACGCACGCACGCACGCACGCACGCACGCACGCACGCACGCACGCACGCACGCACGCACGCACGCACGCACGCACGCACGCACGCACGCACGCACGCACGCACACACACCACACACACACACACACACACACACACACACACACACACCACGGGGGGATGTCCGACCCCTACGTGGCGCGTCCCCGGGTGGCGGATAGAGGAACGCTCTCTAGATATAGAGGGTAGGAGGGAAATCAAATACCTCCCGCGGACCAAAAGTGGACTAGGGGAAGAAACCCCGAAATCAAATCAAGTATGGTTGGTACGACGAAGGAGATACCGTTTACGGTGCAGAGGTCCGGATCCTCAGTACCGGCGTCTGTCGGGGGTGTGCAAGCGGGCCCCGGGACGTCGTCATCAAACGACCGCAGTGCTGCAGAAGTGGTCCACTTGGCTTCTGTAGCATCTAAAGTTACGAGTAATGAGAGAGAGCAGCCTCCAGTCGCTGTCGACCCAGAAGTAAAAAAGACTGCGATGTGGAATCGGCATGAAAAGCTGATAAAGGACCTATTACAGCATTTACAAGGCCGCCGAAACGTCAACTCGGAGACGAACTCGTTGGTGAAGAACCTCAGCGAGTCCTTCAAGAGAATGCAGCAACTGGACAGAGAAACAGCAAATTCTCTGACAGTTGAAGGAATTTGCCATTGTCAGGCCGAGATTCATACTCAACCTACATCCGGGAAAAACATCCAGACGTCGCCATCGCTTCATGGGACGGCTTTGGGACCAACGGAGCGAGAGCCTGATGCCACGGAAGATCGCGAAAAAGAATTTGGGCCGACGCCGAAATCTGCGAGGTCTCGGAAAAAGCGTAAAGAACGCACACGGGCCTCGGCTGAAGCGGAAAAACTGAAGAAACCGAAACAGCGGGATGAACCTGTGGAACCCCAGCGCCAAGAGGAAGCTGGAGAGAACCAAGCGTGGCAACAGGTCAAGGCACGGGGGTACAGAAGCCAAAAGAGGAGGAAGAAGGAACCCAAAAAGCAGCGTGAGCGACGTGCCCTACCCAACGCGCTGATGATTCGCGCCAAGGAAGGGAAGAGCTACGCAGATATACTCCGCAAGGTCAAGATGGGCGCTGCCAGTGAACAGATCGGAGAGAGCATCGACAAGGTGCGTCGGACAAACACGGGGCAGCTGTTGTTAGTCCTGGATAAGAAGAGCAACGATAAGGCGGAAAAACTTCGAAAACTGGTGGCGGAGGCCCTAGTAGATGATGCGGACGTAGTGAGCAGAACGCAGCAAGTCGACCTCGAAATCAAGGACCTCGAGGAGACTGCCACTAAAGAGGAAGTAGCGGAAGCCCTCAAGAAAGCAGCGGGAGATGACAGCGAAATCCCAGACGACGCGGTCAAGTCACTACGGAAAGCATACGGAGGAACCCAGAACGCCACTGTTAGACTACCCGTGGAAACCGCACGAAAAATAGTCGGGGATGAGGGCAAGATACGCATCGGCTGGGTAAGATGTCGCATTAGAGAGGTGAGGAAGCCCATCAAGTGCTTCAAGTGTTGGCACTTTGGACATCTCTCCACGAAGTGTGAAAGCAAGTTGGACAGATCCGAACATTGCATCAAATGCGGTGAAGTTGGGCACAAAATTGCCGCGTGCAGCAAAGGGGCAAGATGTGTACTGTGTACTGATAATGGAAAGAAGGAGAACTGCGACCATGCTGCTGGTAGTAGTATATGTCCGGCCTACAAGGAGGCTCTCCAGGCGTTGACCACCAAACGATAATGAAAGTACTGCAGCACAACCTCAATCATTGTGAGGCCGCACAGGAACTTCTTCTGCAGACGGTACGGGAACTGAAGCCGGACCTCCTGATAATCTCGGAGCCATATAGGCATCTCAATACCCAATCCTGGGTCTCCGACGCCACCGCAAAAGCTGTGGTCTGGTCATGTGGCAACTTCCCCTTTCAGGAGGCTGTCGACAGCACGGAGAAGTGCTTCGTTAGATCGAAGCTGGGGAACATCAACTTTTACAGTTGTTATGCCCCGCCTAGTCTAACTTTCGAAGAATTCTTGGAAGTACTCGATAAACTGGTCAGCGACGCAAGGGAGCACTATCCTGTGGTCATTGCAGGAGACTTCAATGCCTGGGCAGTTGATTGGGGGAGCAAGGAGACAAACCCGAAGGGCCGGGCGCTGTTAGAGGCAATGTCCTGCCTGGATGTTGTCTTGCTAAACAGTGGTGGAGAACCGACCTTTGTGCGAGGAGAGAAAAGCTCCATTGTGGATCTCACATTCGTTAGTAGCAGTCTAGCACGAAATCACAAGACGTGGAAAGTGACCGACGTTTATAACCTCAGCGACCACCGGCTGATCTCTTGGGAGGTAACCACTGACCAGGAAAAACGTGGATCGGCACCGAGAAAGACGACCACTCTTGGCTGGAAGACAGGTCGGTTCGACGAGAGCCTGTATTCTGCTGCGCTGGATGACAGACCGATTGAAGCTGGCAATGCGACAGAAAAATCGGAAGAGGTCATGAGAAGGATTGTAGAGGCCTGCGATGCCACAATGCCTCGAAAGAGGGCCACAAACCGACTCCCGCCGATGTATTGGTGGAATAGCACTATTGCTCAAATCCGCCAGGAATGCATTCGGGCAAGAAGGCTATCCCAGCGAGGCCGAGGAAAGCCTAACTTTGGGGAGCTAGAGGCAAAGCGTAGGGACGCGCGGCGGCGACTGACCAAAGCGATAAAGTATAGCAAGATGCAGTGTTGGGACGAGCTCCTTAACGAAGTCGATGGCGACCCGTGGGGCCGGCCCTACAAAGTGGTCATGACGCGGCTGAAAAGTCAACCGATGCCCCCGCCAACGAGCGCAGAGCTACTGCGAGAGATTGTCTCGGTTCTGTTTCCACAGCAACCTGAATGCAACCACCAGATCGAGCAGAATATACAAGAGAGGATACCTCCTGTCACACCGGAAGAGTTGAAGAGGGCGTGCGCGCGAGTGGGAAACACGAAGGCCCCTGGCCTGGATGGAATACCAAATATCGCACTCAAGGCAGCCATCATTGCGATGCCCAGAATCTTCCTGGACATGTACGACACCTGTCTCCGGGAAGGTACATTCCCGGCCAAGTGGAAACAGCAGAGGCTCGTTCTTCTCCCCAAAGGGAAAAAACCACCGGACGACCCTTCGTCCTATCGGCCTTTGTGTATGCTGGATACGGCTGGAAAGGTCTTGGAACGAATTATCCACGGAAGAATCGAGGAGGTGACGGAGGAACATCTTTCGGACAACCAGTACGGTTTTCGAAAGGGTCGCTCCACGCTCGACGCCATCGACCTCGTGGTTAACATTGCGAAAGATGCGATTGCCGGCGAAAGGTGGGAAGGAGGTAAAAAGCAATACTGCTTGGTGGCAACACTCGACATAAAAAATGCTTTTAACTCCGCCAGATGGGACTGCATCATGGTCGCTCTTACGAGAATGAATGTTCCAGGATATTTGCGTCGGATGGTAGCTAGCTACTTCACCGACAGAGTACTCAAGTACGACACAGAGGATGGACCTAAGGAATACCGAGTGACCGGAGGGGTACCCCAAGGATCGGTACTTGGGCCACTACTATG
The DNA here is from genome assembly GCA_964017025.1 of Stenichneumon culpator. Lineage (NCBI taxonomy): Eukaryota > Metazoa > Arthropoda > Insecta > Hymenoptera > Ichneumonidae > Stenichneumon > Stenichneumon culpator. The sequence continues at coordinate 10,545,525 of OZ024769.1, read as the reverse complement.
GATCACCATGTATGATGGACTCCTCAAGCAGGTGCTGCCGAGAGCGGTGAAGCTAGTAGCTTTTGCAGATGATGTTGCCCTCGTGATTGTCGCGAAGCGCCTTGAAGACATCAACAATCTCTTCGATGTCACTTTCGAGAGGACTCGTCGGTGGATGGAGACCGTTGGCCTAAGTTTGGCCGAGCATAAGACTGAGGCGGTTCTGATTACCAGCAGAAAGAAGCTTGAGACGATCGTGCTACGAGCAGGGGAACACGAGATCACTTCCCAACCCTTTATTAGGTACTTGGGGGTGATGATCGACACCAGGCTTAAGTTTAAGGAGCAAGCAGAGCATGTTGGTACCAAGGCCGCAGTGGTGGGGGCAACCCTATCGCGGCTCATGCCCAACGTGGGAGGACCAAAACAGAAGAGAAGAGCACTCCTGTCGTCCGTGGTGACGGCGGTTCTTACATATGGCATTGCCATCTGGGCCGACGCACTAAAGCTGCAGGAATGCCGAAGGAGGATGGTCCCCGCTCACAGACTGTGCGCGTTACGAGTGGCCAGCGCTTTCCGTACAGTGTCGGAAGACGCCGCGGCCGTGATCGCCAGCGTAGTACCGATTACAATCCTAGCTGAAGAGCGAAGGGCTCTGTACCGACTAAGAGGGACGACGGATCAGAGTACGGATGTACTAAAGGCTGAGGAACGACGGAAGAGCCTCCAACGGTGGCAGCAAACTTGGGATACCTCCGCGAAGGGGAGATGGACCCATCGACTGATCCCCCAAGTAGACAGATGGGTAAACCGCAGACATGGAGACGTCAATTATTACATGACGCAAATGCTGTCAGGGCATGGATGCTTCCGGGCGTACCTCTACAAATTCAAGTATGAGGAGTCCCCGCAGTGCCCAGTCTGCCACAAAAAAGAGGAGACTGCTGAGCACGTTTTCTTCACGTGCCCACGTTTTGACGTGCAACGAGATCAACTGGAGCGTGATATCGGACGGAGAATCACGCCAGAGACTCTGGTAGAAGCGATGCTGACATCGATAGAGGCGTGGACTGCGATAAACTCTTTTGCCACAGGAGTCCTAAAGGACCTGCGGAACGAAGAGCAGATGAGGAGAGAGCGGGAGAAGGAAGGAATGAACCAGAACCCCTAATCTCGCCACGAACACCTTGGCGAGGAGGGGGGAGTAGTGGAACAACATATACTTAGTGGGAGAGCGAAAGCTGATGCCTCCCCCTGCGAAGAAGTGCCTAACGGCGGTACTGCAGGGGAAAAAGAAGAGGCCAAGAGAAGAGGGTTGAGGTTTTTAGTTGGTAGTGGTTGCTAGTCAATAGCCGAGCCAGTCGTGCCAGAAGCCCTGGCGGCTCGTGGTTACAAAAACACCGAGTGACCAGACCGAGTCCAGCACAACGTGCGTAAAAGCATTTTCCCCCCTCTAAAAAAAAAAAAAAAAAAAAAAAAAAAAAAAAACACACACACACACACACACACGCACGCACGCACGCACGCACGCACGCACGCACGCACGCACGCACGCACGCACGCACACACACACACACACACACACACACACACATCCGGACATTTTTTCTAAATGTGATTTTTCGATGTTTTGGAACATTCTGAACACGTTTTCATTGAAATTTGAAAAAGTGAAAAAAATTTTTTTTAACCATCACAAAGCTTCCTCTATGAGGAAGCAAAAGCGAAAGGTGCAAAGTAATTTGCACATTGCTTCCTCATTTATTACAATTTTGCGCATAGCTTTCTCTGTGAGAAAGGTCAGTGATGGATTTTGTTGGCATCTTCACAGAGAAAGCTATGCACGAAATTGTAAGAAAGGAGGAAGTCATGTGCAAATTCATTTGCTCATTTTTTCGTAACATAACAAATTTCTACATCTCGTACAATTTCTACATCTCGTCAAAATTTACTGTAGGAAATAGGAAACTTGCGAATTTGTGGATTTCGTTGTTTTGAGGCAATTTTTAATCTATTTTTCGCCGCTGATTACAAAAATACAACTCATTTTACTCTTAGCGTGAAAAAAAAAATCAAAATCTTCAAATTCCCATAAAATTTAACCGCCTCGATAGTTTTCGACCAAATTCAATACCAAACGTTTTTGATCGTAGTATTTTGTATGCAGTTTTAAAACGATAGATCAACATTTAGCCAAGATCCAAATCGCATAAAATCTCGAAACGGGCCCTAATTTTCATGAAAATTGCTCGAATGAAGATGCGCTCTACTGATGTACCAAATTTCAACTGGCTATCTCAAGCAGTTTCCAGCAGTCGATGTAAACAATGCAAGTCCACAACATACACAAACACACCCATACATACCAACGCCAGCTAAAAATCGCATTTCTCGAAGTTTTAGACTAACTTAAATACTCTGTCACAAAAATCTCAAATTTTTTTTTACGAAAAGAGTTTCCTCGAAGAAAGCAAAAAAGAATCATGTAAAATCGTTATTTTTTTTTACTGTTATAGGAATTACCTCGGCGATAAATGAAATCAAGCGAAAAAGTCGCCTCTAACCATTCCTTTCGATCACAGCCGGCGTATGGCGAGTCTTAGGATTTAATACACATTATAACGGCATATCTTGATGAAATTCTCGTGACGAACAAAATGCAAATGCCCGGGGGTTATGAATTCCATTTCAGAGAATGCGGAATGCTCTATTAAACGAAGTACGTTGCGCAATGAAAATACTTGTGTAACACAAAATTGATAATAAAATTATGACGGTGAAAATTTACGTAACTTCCGAAGAGTTCTCACAACTCGATGATAAACCGAGAGTAGCTGAGTTTACGCGATGTTATGTCTGCACGGTACTGGCATTATACTGTTTATCCACAGTGCACAGTACGCGCGTACGCGAGAGTGGCCCGAGGAATAATGGATGATCACGCGAAGCTGAAGGGAGAAAACTGGCGTTTCTACGCAGACAGCAGAGTCCGTACAACCCACCCAATTACCCACCCTTGCGCGTAATCCACCCGGGCCGTTATGCAACGACAGTAAATATAAATTCAGCTTCTTTACCCGGTGGCAGATGCCTTTTTTTCTCCTTATTTTTTTTTCCTCCCTCTCGGGTGTAGCACTAACTCGCGAGGAAAGCTGCACGACGAATCCGAAGATGGAGGCCAACATCGCCCGTCACCGTCGTAATGAAAGGTAACAAAGAGTTATGTTGCCGACGGAGCTAAGTTTCCATTTCCGTCGACGGAACGGCTGAATATAGGCTTTCCAGCTGCGGAAAGCTTCGCTTTTTCATTCTATCTTTCACCGTAGACACCGCTGAACTTGGACGGAATTCAAATTAATTTCATCCTCGTTCTATCTTGTGCCCCGGTGAATTCAGCCGGGCCGTCCGCCCCCTATATAGTATACGTACTATATAGGGGAGAGCGGGGCAAAATTGGACAGTGGGGCAAAACGGGATAATGGGGCAAAACACAATTTTCTAATGACTGTTGGATGGTGGCGGTGACGATAAGTGGGTTGAAAATCCGGATGTACCGTTGGGAAAAAAAGGGCATCCAAAAATTATTGAAAACATCGAGTTTTGCACCACTGTTCCGTTCTGCCCCACTGTCCCATTATGCCCCGCTCTTCCCTATATAACACTTCCGTAATTCGGCGCCCCTTCTCCGAGCTTTCGCCTACTACTGTGATATTGAAAATCGTCTTCGAAGCCGGCGCCGACCGAGCATCCTGGGACGTCTCGTTCTGGGACGTCGAAGCTATAACCTACTATCCGTTGCCATCGAATTCTTAACTAACTAGGACGTGGACGGAGAACGGGAAGGGAGGAGGAGTCAAGAAGGAACTCGCGCCACGACATGGTACAAGTAGAGAAGGGGACTAATCGCGGATCTTATCACGAACAAGAAGTTCCCAGAAACGGATGTCCGTGCGGTACTCCATGTCGAACGTTCCTTCCTTCCTTCCTTCCTTTCCTTCTTACTTCGTAGCCCCGATCTCCCCTCGCCCGTTACCGCAAGCCCCTCTTTTCAACCCCTTTCAACCCCGAGGACAATTATCGAGCTTCGAGATTTTCTCGAGTCATCGTGAAAACCCACGCCACAATGACGAGCGGTCGACCTCCTCGAAGAATCTTGAACAACGAGTTCGGTCCGTTCGGATATGCTACTTTATTTTTTCACTGACTCGAGCGGAACTGCAAAAGATGGAAGTTGTTCTGATTTTTGTTTATTACAATAGTACCTCGTTTAGCCGGTCTTCGATTAAGCGAGACTCCTGGTTATCCGAGGCAGTTAACTCATCTGAGCACTTTTGTAAATATAGTAGCAAGTTATTGTGACTCGAGCGGGTCGCGCCCTCGCTATGGGCTATAGTATTCAAAAACGGAACATTTAGATGTCCGGAGATTTACCGGCACATTTACATCTCTACCGCTCACAACTCTACCAGAAAAAAGCCTCCCGGATAATAACTCTACCAGAAAACATCTCTACCGTATTAGAACTCTACCAAAATATCTACCACTGAACAAAAAAACTCTCCCGGAATAGATATAACACTCTACCAGAATTTAAATAAAACCCTCCCGGAATTGAAATAAAACTCTACAGGAATTGAAATGAAACTCTGCCCGAATTGAAATAAAACTCTACCGGAATTTTATTTCAATTTCGGTAGAATTTTATTTCAATTCCGGTAGAGTTTTATTTCAATACCGGGTAGAGTTTTATTTCAATTCCGGGAGAGTTTTTTTCTTCAGTGGTAGAGATTTTGGCAGAGTTGTAATACGGAAGAGATGTTTTCTGGTCAAGTTGTTAGAGGTATCTTTTTTGGTAGAGTTGTGAGTGGTAGAGATGTGAATGCTCCGAGTTACCAAAAAAAAAAAAGAAAATGTCATTACCGGTTTGAAAATCTAATTTCTTACCGGAAGTGACTTCATACCGAAGATACGTCACTTCCGGTTTGGCAATTGCATTTTTTTACCGGAAGTGACGTCACACGGGAGATACGTCACTTCCGGTTCGAAAATCGTATTTTTCGAGCGAAAGTAAAGTCATATCGGAAATACGTCACTTCCGGTTTTGGAATCTCTTTTTCCGACCGGAAGTGACGGCATATCGGAAATCCGTCGTTTACAATTTGGAAATCGCATTTTGCGATAAAAAATGACGTCATGCTGGAAATACGTCACTCCCGGTTTGAAAACCTCATTTTCTCGACCAGAAGTGACGTCGTGCCGTCAATACGTCACTTTCTGCTTGAAAACGTAATTTTTCGACCGAAAGTGACGCCACATCGGGAATACGTCGCTTCCGATTTTAGAATCTCAGTTTTCGATCAGAAGTGACGTTGAACCGGAAATGCGTTGATTCCGGTTTGAACATCTATTATTTCGACCGCAAGTGACGAATTTTCAGTGCGACTGGAAATAACATAACTCTCTGTTTTGACTTGTAACCGTTCAATCGAAAGCTAGCTCCATACATTTCATTCTGACACGATATATGTATATTTCTTGAAATGTCGGCTTTCGAGTTCACTCCGTATAAGGAATCTGTATGTAAAGAAGTTCGAATTTTTGTTTTGTTTTTTTTTCGTTTGAGCCACAGATTGGAAAGCTTGAACCCCTCGGCGAACGGTCGAGAAGCCACGCCGAAACCTTTTTATTTAGACCTTCGGAGCTAGTAAGGAAGTGGAGTACAGACCAGACGGGTTTGAGTTGCGCGGTTTGAGTCGCAGGGATAAATTATGCGCGAAACTTTTACTCGCATAATCTGTGTGGGGGAGAAAAGAAAGGTCGCTTTCTTTTCTCGTGCAGTGTTTCATAAGACGAAGAAAGAGAAATAAGGGACGAGGATGGACAGAGCAAGGACCGAAGGAGGGGGGGGGGGGGAGGGATGGGAAAAATAAGAAAAACGAGGAAAAAAACAGCTACACTGGAAAGAGGTGAACAGTCGATAAGAAAAGAGAAGAGATTCGCGTGATGCCGCGAGAGACGAAACTTTTCGTTTCATCCGACCGTATCGCGGCGTATACCGGCGGGGGGGGGGGGGGGAGAGAAAACGTAACTGGAACAAACTTTCGACCCCCGTCGTATCACCTACGAAGAATCGAATCATTCCGGGTGACTCGGCAGCCGAGGAGTCGTGGCGTTATGATACTTTCAGCACTCGGAAAGTCAAATGGAAATCTGCTTTTTTTCCCCCGTTTCTTTTCGTTTTTTTATTTTTATTGTTATGATTTTTTTTCAAACTACACGACGAGACTGCGACGTTCTCGTTCCCTTTTTTCATCCATTTGTCGAAGCGTGCTCTCAGCGCGAAAGCACTTTTAATCGATTTAATCGGCCCTTTTTATTTTGCGTTCGTGCTGCGCGCAGGAAATAGCGTCGATGTTAGGGTTTTCGATATTCTCCAGTTCGCCACGCGAACCGATAAAATTTGCGGTGACGGCTATGCTCAAAGTTCGGACCCAATAAAAAAAAAGTGTGGGTTTGTATCGGCGGTTGAAAATAAAAAATAGGCAAGCCTTCGGTACATCATTTCCATCGTCCTGTTCTATCACCCTGAATATATCATTTCATGAAGTTATAACGACAATGTTTTGCATCGCACAAACTTCGTTCGGAGAAGTTCACTTAGAGAATGAAATTTTGCAAGTGAAGAATTTTTTTATCTTCTTGAAGCAATGCATTAACGGAGACTTGCCAAAGAGGAAATTTGATGTCACACGGAGAAAAAAAAAGTTGTTTGGGCAACAAGAATTTTTTTACCATAACTGATTTCCCTGGTTAACATAGGGACAACAAAATATTTTTGCTACCACAACAATAAATTATTAACGATCTACATTTTGTTAGAGAAACTGAACTATTTTTCTCCGTGCATGCAAATATCTTCAGGATCATCCGTTCATTTTAAAGCTCTCAATATAAAAAAAAATGTTAATATAAAAAAATTATACAAATAAAAAAATATTATTGGGGTATTGTGTGATACACCGATCCCCTAAGGGTTACGGGCTCCTTCACTTTCTTCCTCCTCCTTCCTTATCCGCGGTCGCCAGTTCGATTCTTGGGCCCGGAGCTTCGTCGCGCCCCGTCAGGTGTCAGTAATCCCGGACATACGGATATAGTCGTAGTTCGTACGTCCTATCTCCGGAGCTATGTCCCCGTCCGTTTTCCTTTCACCTACGGGCCTTCAGTCTCGGGAATCGAACCCGCGACACCTTTTCCCAGTCTTTCGGTTTCCCATACCGAGGCGCTGGTCCTTTCCTCTATACAAATAAAAAAATATTTAAGTACATATAACAAAAATATACATTTGATCTCTAAAATTTGGATGTATTGCACCCAGTCTAAAAGTATATTGCGAGAACTTGACGATGTCTCATATTCGCACCCGACGTAGAGCAATTCTCCAAATGCTTCTCTGACGTTTCAAACACACTGTGATTGTGACAAAAAAAAGTAGCCATTGACTTTCGTCGGCGCCTCTGTGGCGGTCGCTCCAACCCTCAACCCCATTTTTCAAATTTCCTTTATTTTTTTCTTTTTCGCGCCGCGAAAGAGTCCATCATTAGTTTTACGATCGCGCTGTGAATTTAGATGAACAGGGTAACAGCTCGGGGACAAGCAGGAGTGGGAGGTTGACGAGGTCGACGATAAATTTCATATTCCATTGCGAGTTTAACGTCTCACCGCCACATTCGCACGGTGCCACAGCACGCGTCGACGGGCACACCGCCAGTTATTTAATGACTGTTTGCGCGAACGGCGGATTCCTCTTTCGCCGCGCGGAGCGCGAAGTGTCGCATGCTCGATCAAATTTCACGAGAAAAATAAGAATTTAACGAACGTCTGCACCGGTCCCGGAACTTTGCGCTTTTAACGCAACAGTAGACCGGTAAGGCATTTGGAGAACTTCCATCTTAAAGCATGCGTTAAGGTGATGTTGTACACCGCCCCGACCAACCCCTCCGCGCCCAGTCGGTAACAAAACCAGCAACGAACGCCGAAGCGAGATCGCGGACACACAGGAAAAAATAAAATTGTCGTTCAGGATGAACGACGATATTCCTTTTCCAGAATGAACGACGATATTCCTTTTCCAGGATGAACGACGATATTCCTTTTCCTCAAATGTCGCCGATCGCAGAACGGCGTTTATCATATTTTTTGTTACCGACCAATGATATTTCACATGCTCTTAATGTTGAGTGAAATTGTATTTTCCGCTAATCCATGATCAGAAATGTATAGCAATGAGGAAACCTTTTATTGCAGATTTGTTGTATTGCCGATTTTTTGGATTGCCGATTTATTAAAATGCCAATTCATTAGATTGCCGATTTGTTGGATTGCCGATTCATTGGATTGCCGATTTATGAGATTGCCGACTTGTTGGATTGCTGATTCATTGGATTGCCGAATTGTTGGATTGCCGATTTGATGTATTGGCAATTTGTTGTATTGCCGATTTGTTCTATTGCCGATTTGTTGTATTGCCGATTCGTTGTATTGCCAGTTTGTTCTAAGCTTTTCCGCTAATTTTTTTAGGAACCGGCTTTTCACAGATTTTTTTTTTCACTTCTTGATACGATAGGAAATCCCGATATAGCGTTTCGTATCTCACCGCCTGCTGTATCCGGCCCAAGCTTAAATCTAGTGAGCTGTAATTGCATTGTTTCGGCTCCGCTAATGAACGAAATATCAGTGAATGGATTCGTTCATGGAAATGACGGCGAAAATTCTTGTCAATGCTAATTCAATTAATAGACGCTTGCCAAAAATAAAATGAGACCGATTATATTTTAACACGTCAACGAGAACCGACAAAACCCGCAATTCAATTGTTTTACAATACGTCCATCAAAGTCAATGTAAAAAAATTACAATAGGGCGTCCGAACTGCGCAATCCCGATAATTAATATCTGTCGCAAAGGTTTCCAAAAATCCTAACGCGTTGGCAATAATTTCGAGTGACCACCAAGCTGCAATCCCCGATTGACATACGATCAGGAATAAACAAGGGTTGATTAACGTGCAAGTTTGTCATTTGCCTCGCAGGGAAAAGTGATTCATAGGTCGTTTGCGGCTAACTCAATCCGGCAAGGCTACGTCAGATAATATTGATATTTTGCTAATACCTACACTGGAATCGGGTCCAATCGATCGTGGTTGCGACGGGACATCAGCATCGAGAGGGGTTGCATATCATATGCATATATGTATTCAATATATATGTGTGTATCGAGAGCAGCATCGATTAGATTACTCACCCTCGTACGACGGAAGAAAAAAAATCTACAACAGCCTTTCCAAAATGTTCAACCCCGTAATTTATAATCGTCGCAAAGATTTCCAAAAATCCAAACGCGCTAGCAATACTTTCGAGTCTCCACTGAGCTGCAATCCCGAATTGCCACACAATCGTGAATAAACAAATATTGATTGGCCGGCAAGTTTGTCATTTGGCTGAGAGGGAAAAGTGATTCAACGCTCGTTCGTGGCGAATACCGTTCGATCCGGCAAGTTTACGTCGGATAATATTGATATTTTGCTAATATCTCCACCAGAAACGGTTCAGTCGATCGTGGCCGCGATGAAACTTAACGGTCTTGAAGTGTATATATTATTACGAATATGTAGTTGACTATTCGTTGAGGCACACGATATTAGTTAGGTTTGACAAGAGACGAACGAACGGACGATCGATAGAAGATCGATCGTCATGTAAAACAGTCTTGATCGGACTTTCAGAGTAAACAGACGTTTGACAGTTCGTGTTTGAGATATTTAGCTGCCATTGTACATAATAATATCCGCCCAAAACCTAATACGCGCGTTATTCATTCCCTTGGACGTAACAATATATATATACTGGGGGTTATGGGGGCTCGCGCGCTTCGCGCGCTCGCCTCTCCCCTCAAGGGGGGGAATATGGACTCCGGCCGAAAATATTCTATAAAATATTCCAAGACGGGTCCAGTACTTGGATGGGTGACCGCGTAAGATGGACTTAAGCCCCTATTATCCCAAGCCTTTACCTCTATCCCCCCCTCGATTCCCCCTTCTGACCCAATTATTGACCCATATGACCCTATTATTGACCTGTGACCCAATTATCGACCCCTTCTGACCCAATTATTGACCAATCTGACCCTATTATTGACCCCCTGTGACCCGATTATTGACCCATCTGACCCTATTATTGACCCCGCTGACCCTATTATTGACCCCCTAACCCTATTATTGACCCATCTGACCCTATTATCGACCCATCTGACCTTATTATTGACCCCCTGTGACCCAATTATTGACCCATCTGATCCTATTATTGACCCCGCTGACCCTATTATTGGCCTCCTTACCCCATTATTGACCCCCTTTTAACCCAATTATTAACCCCCTCTGTCCCAATTATTGACCCCCCCATTCTTGACACGGCGGCGACGGCGGCGGCGGCGAAATCTTTTTATATTATAGAGAGATATATGTATTCAATATATGTGTGTGTGTATCAATTGGATCACTCACCTTCAAACGAAGGAGGAAAAAATCTACAAATGTCTATCCAAACTGCGAAAACCCCATAAATTATAATCTGTCGCGAATATTTCCCAAAATCCAAAGCGCTGGCAATATTTTCGAGTCTTAACTAAGCTGCAATCCCGAATTGACATAAGATCGTGAATAAACAAATATTGATTGACATGCAAATTTCTCATTCGGCTGAAAAGGAAAAGTGATTCACCGCTCCTTCGTGGGTAACTCCGTTCGATCCGGCAAGTTTACGTCGGATAATATTGATATTTTGCTAATATCTACATCGGAAACGGGTTCACTCGATCGTGGTCGCGATGGAACATCAGCATCAAGAGGGTTTGCACACAGGATGCATATGTATGCATATATATTCAACACGCATGTATGTGTGTGCGTGTGTAGGGGAGAGCGGGGGAAAATGGGACAGTGGGACAAAATGGGATAATGTGGCGAAACGCAATTTTCCAATAACCTTTGGATGGCGGTGGTGGGGCTAAGTGGGTCAAAATGGTGCTGAAATCCCGATGTACCGTTGGGACAAAATGGGGCATCCAAATGTCGTTGGAAAATTGAGTTTCGCCCCACTGTTCCGTTTTGCCCCACTGCCCCATTTTGCCCCGCTCTCCCCTATGTGTGTGTACGTGTATCGGTTGGATTCACTCACCCTGAGACGAAGGTCACCGACCGACCACACCCTGCTGGCAAAGTCGTTCGACGCACCGAGGATGAGGGTTCCCGTCGAGTCGAAGTCCACCGACATGACACTCTGGTTGCTTCCCACGAGCATCCCCTTGCTCTCGAAGGCACCTGCAATGATTCGAGTTCGCGGGAGGCATTAGCGTCGACGAGACCCAGGTGTCCTGGCGGGCCGTGCCTAATTAAATTTATGCCGCCACCGGGCTTAATTGCGAGGACGTGCTGGCCACGCGACAGCGAACCGACCAGTATGTATATACATGTAGTATAGCGACAGAAACACCCGGAGCTCTACCCGGCTTGAACCCGTACATAGGTAGGGATCCTACCGAGCGAACGGAACGCAATCACGATTCACGAGAAAGCCCCGCCTTCGTTCGATACCCGCCGACGAGAAGCTCTTGAATTAAACCGAGCGCATCTACCGCTCACGGCGGTAACTGCAATATCGAGTTACGATTCTACGTGTATCGCGAAATAACTGTCGGGCTTTCCGTCGCATCGGTCTCATTAGGAGACCACTTCGATCACCCGCCGTGACGAAAAAGCCAGGTTACACGTTAAAAAAATTAATTTCACATTGGAAAAACCGTAACACGGAGTTTCATCCGTGAAACTTTTTTCATTTGAATTTTTATTCTTTTATTTTTCATTAAGACGATCGAAAAAGTTAGGGAAAACCGGGACAAAATGGGGAAGCGGGGTAAAACGGGGAAGGCGAACACGATACCGATACGGGGCAAAATGGGGTACCCCAAAATCATCGAAAATCATCTGTCATAATACAGAGTAAAGCGGGGCACAATGTGGTCCCCTCAAATCATGGGGCAAAACGGGGTACAGAAGAATTCGGCAGACATTCACACGACTATCTCGCTCAAAAAGGTACCCCATTTTGCCCCATACGATTTTTTTTAATTTCCTTATAAAACCGGTGCCAATACAATTTTGGTGTAAGAAACAATGTATCTATATTTTCGATATCGTTGTTGAGGGTTTTATTTCTTAGCTTCCCCATTTTGCCCCGGTCTCCCCTACAGTTAACCCTACGGCTCATGCCTTAATTTTTTTTAATCTTCAAACGCAGGACTGGGGTACGAACGCACGTTTTTTTTTTTTTTTTATTATAAAACCGATCGTATGCTGATAAACAGATTTTCACATACATGGTTTTCTTCGTTTTTTCATAAGGAACATAATGGTATATGAGAAATCTGATTTTATTTACTTTTAGTTTGTAGACTGAAAGACTGAAAACCGAAAAAAAATCAGCAAAAAGCTAATTTTTCCGCGATTGCGTGGGGTGCGTTCCGACCCCAGTCATGAGTTGTAGGGTTAATTTTGCGATTTAATGAAACATAAGAGAATATTCATCGAATCGAGATCACATTTTTTTTGTTCTGTTTTATTGATTTCTTGACGATACTTTGATGAAAATGATCAATGAACGAAAGAACGACATTTGTCAATGAATATTATTTTGTAAATTGACTCTATAATTTATGCGTGTACTGTCCATACTGCGTATACATTTAGTATATTATATACTATATGCATACTATATGTATATGTATTATTATGTGTACACGAAGAAAAATACCGAATCGAACGAAAATCCACGAAATGGGACCATTTTTTGCACGTCTAGAATCCATCTTAGTGATCCAAAGAACAACATGGCAATGTCAGTTTTCGTCACCTCGTTCACGCTCACTTTTTCTCGCTCTCTTACGTTTCTCGTTGCTTTTTTTTAAGATGAAGACTAGTACCTACAGAGATGAAGTGCTAGTAGCAAAAAACATAAGTTCACGGATGTCTTTCAAATTTTCAAACTCATAAATGTCTTCCCTCGAAGTTACTAAAGTTTTACTGCATCAATTACAAGCCCTTTGAAAGTGTCCGAACTATCGGGGTATTTATAATTTTTATTTCACTTTGACGCTCAATAGCTTCGTTAAAAATAATTTGCGAAGAAACCCAACAGCTCTTTAATTGCTCCTTACAAATTTCTCTATGAAGAGATTGCAATTACTTCAGGACATTTACATCTCTATCACTCACACCTCTACCAGAAAACATCTCTCCCCAAACATGAGATGTAAATGTGCCATTACTTCGACAAGGACTCAGGCAGGAAAAGAAGTCCGCGTTCTTGGCGTTTACTTCGGATTGCGTTGACTCTGTTGTCAAGCAATATCCCTCGTGCCTTGTTACTTTACATGCTTTTGTGTAATTTCACCACATACAACGAGGCATCGAATGAACACTGAAAAGAAAATAACAACTCGATACGAAAACCTTACACCAAATAGGAACACGTTTTACACGCTGAAAACTATACAAAGAGGGACTCAACGCCAATACAGTTTACTTTGAAGGTTAATGCGATCTGAAACGCTTAGTCGGTAATAGAAACTGCAATCCATTTTTTTAAAGGACTTTCAAAGATTTTTGCCTAAACGTAGATTACTCCCATCTTCATATAACTAATCAAAGTATAGAACCCGGCATGCACGAAAAAATCCCGCTTTTCTTGCTTGTACAGCGTGATGAAAGCGGCGCTGTCTAGTAGAGGATGCGAAAAAAATGCCGTCGATACTTTTGCGCACACTCGTCACGGTGTAGACACTTTTGCGGACGGTTATCTCACCTGCAGCTACTTGCGCGCACACATTTCCTGGCACTGCAGTTCCTTTTCCGCACGCTTTCGGCAAGCTTTGCAGCCACGAAAAGCGTGAGTTCTCGTGCATTAGTTACAAAAAAAATTCTTTTCAATAAAATGAATTCTTCTTTCGTTCCATGGAGTAACTTTTTTTTTTCAATCGAACAAAAAAAAAACGAAAAATCGCGCCCTGACAGTTCGTGTAGTTTTGCAATTGACGAGAGACTTCGAAGGTCATAGTGATTTGTACACAGCATTTGACTGGTCAAAGCTTCTCAATATCAGAGTTAATAGGACACAGAGGGAATACACGGCCAGTACTATGAACAACACTCTACACCTCAACGGGAGACTGTACCGAAGGGTGATGTTCGAATCTGCATAAGATCGGCGGTAAACCGTACGCGCGGACGATTCTCCGTACCGCGTGGCCGTTCCCCGCTTGTTCCGATATGAGAAAAAAATAAACACTCTCGAGGTGCGACCGCTCGAATCGTGTGCACTCGAACGATTGTGCATTACACTTTATTTTTGTCTTTTGTTAAAGCAATAGTCAAGAAGCAACTTTGTTAATGAGACGGCGACATAAACTCGCCGAGCTCGCAAATAGGATGAGACGTAGAGGAACGCAAGGGGGGGGGGGGGGGGGGGAAGAGAATGATAAACTAAGAAAATAAATTTAAAAAAACGAAGATAGAAAAAGACGCGGAACGATCGCTCCGGTAGCTCGGAAGAAGGCAGTACGCGGTTTGCCCGAAGTAAATACTTGTCGCCTATCCTTGTAACGAGAGAACGACAACGTTGGGAGTTGCGTGCCGGCGCTATAATTCACGCTGTCGCTGTCTCTTAACCCAAGCGCGAATCTGAATAATATAACAAGAGCACCAAAGTCCCTTTGCTCGGCTGGTCTCTCCTAGCTCGCTGCACGCGATTCTCGTGTTTGCGACGCGTTTATAAAACGAGTATTCCGCGGAACCTATCGCACGGTTCGTATGTTCTTTCCACGCGGTGAGAAAGTGCGTTCATGCAAAAGTGGCGAAACTGGCGATATTCTTTTCTTTTTCTTTCTTTTCATATAAATGTTTTTGTATTTTTTTTTTTTAGTTCAAATGCTCGGTGGTCGTTTTGCGTACGTGTCGATGGGTAGTTATATGTCTTTTTTATGATTTTTAACATTTATTTTTGATGATCGACGACCCCGATCGAGAAAAACCTTTACACGAGGACGCCAAGGTGTTTGTTCGAGGGGAAGTGAAACGGCTGTGGATGCGAGACATCCAGCTGCAATCTTCCAGTGAACTTTTTTCAATGGAGCTAATTTTTTTTTTATGCAAAGTCGCGCTGCTTGCAAAGGTACCGTACGGACCAGGTTGGAATTTGTAATCATTCTCGGAAAAATGTGCACTAGTAAAAAAAAAGATCATTACAGAAAACTCCAATGCATCCCTAGCATTTTGGGAAATTAGCAAACGACCTCGAATAAGACTCAGTTAGCGGTGTGCGAGAATGTTACCGATAATTTTGTGACCAAAGACCGGTGGTTCGACCTGTCGTGAAATATTGTAATTGACCATGGGAAGGGGATAAGCTCCATTTCCCCCAAATTTGACAATTTCATGCTCGAGCGTGGTTAGCAAATGACCAACCATGAAATTGTGGAATTTTAGGTGGGAAGTGATGCGCCCTGCGGCCAATTTGATGTACTTAACGACAGGTCCAATCACTGGATTTTTATTACAGAATTATCGGTCACGTTTTCACACATGCATACTGAGTCTCACTGTCGGTCTTCTGCACAGTTTTTCCAGTCGTTGTATCAGTCTCGCTACATCTTAGGGATGCCATTTCGAAATGGCGGAGATCTGAGGAAAAGGAAAATTATCCTACACTGCGTCTACTAATTTCGCGATAAACGACAATTTTTTATTTCCTTAAATACATGCACTCTCCAAACGAAATTCATTGATTCGTTGCAGTTTTTGTTACCGACGTTGATACTTCGAGCACTCTTATGAATGACATTTTTGGGGTGTCTTTCTAGGATGAATAGTCACTTTCTTGATGGGTAACTTTTGCAGTTTCGAAAAGAAAATGGTCATCCACAACCGATAAGTATACCGTCCCTAACGGAACTGGGGTGACCGTCGGCAGACTTCGATAGACTAATGCACAATGTTCATAATTTTGACTTGGTCTAGACTTGCGTATAACCTTTATTTTAACTTCGTTTTTCCTATAATCCTTGCAGGCATCGTTGTATAGTGTTATTCATTTGATTTGTGGTTGCATGTCGGTCACTTGAGTCCATCAAAACAGAATTGCATAACGGTTAAAAGTTTGAATAAAGCGATCGCTCTCATTCCAGTATACGCGGAGTCTCGTCATAATCATTGCAACTCGCAGATGCATGTCTAGCCAACCCTTGTACGACTGCGACTACGATGCAACTCTGAATCCGTGGTTGCAACCAGTTCCGCTGGGGGTGGTGGAAGAAATACTTTGAAACGGTCGGAGGAGCGAACAAGCCACGAAGAAATGTTTTATGCTGATCGGAATTTGCTAATTACCTTTCGATATGTCCCACAGCTTGACCTTTCTGTCGGCACCGCCGGTGGCGAGAATCCTATCGACCGGTGACCACTTAACGGCGCTCACCTCTCCGTCGTGCGCATTCTGCAAGGTTTCACATCAGACACATATAGCTTACAGTGATATTCCGGAAAATTAATGCATCGCAACGTGCATGCGCGCATGCGTAACGGTATTCAGCTATATATAAGCAGTTGCTTTACAATAATTAATTCATTCGAGTTCGGTCGTGCCATTTCGTTCCAAGCTTTCTCTATGCTTTTTTTTCAATTTACGACGTTCAAGCGATTACAACTTGAACCTTGCGATTTCAACTGATCGCGTCTATCCCGAGTTTTACGATTTCTTGAGATTTTTCCCCTAAGTCAATGCACATGCGCGCATGCGTGACGGTATTCATGTATATACAAGCAGTTTCTTTATAATAATTCTTTCATTCGCGTTCGGTAGCGCCATTTCAAATCCAATCTTTCTTTTTGATAATTTTCAATTTACGACGTTAACGCAATTACAACTCGAACCTTGCAATTTCAATTGATCAGTTTGCCATGAGTTTTATGAGTTCTTGAGATTTTCGTCTCCAAGTCAATGGCATGCGTCGTTGTTCGATATTGAAAAATGATCATTTTGACTTGAACGGATCTTCATACACTATTTAATATTAACGCCTTTTTATAACAAAGAAACAAAAGAAGAAAAATACGCGTCGTTATTTAGTTTTGACGCATTTGCGAATATCATGCACACGAAAAAATTTACGTGAACCATGATTGTATTAACCCTCGGCAGGCAACGTCAGTCTTTCGCGGCACGGTCGTCGCACAAAATACACGTGGCATAATTTCACATTACCAGTGGAGGGTTCATTTAGTGTCGAGAGACCTCTTTTTTGTTCGAGGTTTAAATATGGATGAAATATTTAAGTACTTCGTTTATAGTTCATTGTTGACGATAATCTTGCAAATTGTCGACAAGTGTTAACAATTTTTTTTTTCACGTATCTGTGCCTACTCTACACTATCGATCTACTTTACGTCAAAACATATTTGCTACACTTTCAGAACTATGGTATAAGAACTCTTCAATACAGCTTAAACCATTTATTTTCTTCATTTATCAACAATTGCATATCCGTCTCACTCACTCACTCTCTCTCTTTCTCTCTCTCTTTCTTTCTGTCTTTCTTTCACTCTTTCTCGCCCCCTTTTGCGCCAGTTTTTCAACGCACCGCTTGTGTCACTTCACCGAAGCATTAAACTATCTTTATATTTAATTCAACGCAAGATAACAACGAAAACGTTAAAAGTAAAACTGAGCCGCTATTTAAAAACTAATAAAAGTTCGTAAGAACTTTGTAAGAACCACGTGTTCGTAATAATATTCTGCATACTTGTTGATTTTCCAACCGTCGCACCGTAATTAATTCGTCGTGTTTGGAATTGGTGAGAGAATTTAGAGAAAACCAAAAAAGTTTGTTTCACCGACGAGTTTAGGGAAACGTGCAGCTGTCGAGATATTATAGTGTCGAATTGACGAATCGGCATATATTTTTGTACGAAAATATGCGACGAATTTTTGTAGATTCGATAGACGTAGAGATTAAGCCAGATGACGCGTTGGTGGGCGATTTTTTTATGAGACAAGCTGTTTTTTTTCATGTGTAGTTAATCAACGTACAAATTTGACGCAGACGTTAGCCGGGACTGAGGTAGGCAGACCAACGATTCCTTCCTTCAAACTCGTTCGATCCGGACTAACTGTTCGGGTGTCTCTTGCCGCATCCTCCAAGTCCTTTTGCACCTTGGCTTGTCTCTTCCTGGAATAAAAAGAATTTTTTTTCTTTCAGTAAATTCATTCGACAACCGTACGATTTATTTTTTAAGTTCAACGATAATTACATCAACGTCCTGCCAATGGTTGTTAATGATCTCTGATAAGTTGCGGCAATTTTTTTTTTACATGCACACTCGATCGGTCGGCAAAGCACCTCGATCGAAGTCACAGCTTCGACAAATCGTTAATTTCCTTCGACAGTTATACACACCCTACCAATTGCGAAAGATTATTCGGTTCATCAATTTTTTAAAACGGGAACAGTCATCTCGATAAAATAAATCGATAACTAAGTGAGGGAGAAGCTTTTAGTCGAATCGGTTAATAACTAATCAAGCTCGACGTTTTTATGATAAAAAGAATCTAGATAAAATTCCGAGAAATCTCGCTATTTTCGAATTGTGAGTATAGAATAATAGACATATTTTTTTTTTTTGTCGATGATGAGAAACTCCATTTATCCGATACACTTTGTCTTGTCGACCTGTTGTGCGCGGTATACGACAATCCATTCTATCCAATTCACAGATTATTCCTCGACGGAACAATTGTGTTCGGACGCATAAGTTAAAACGGTTTTAAATACTACCGACGAAAAATAGTCCAACGGGGATGACATCGACCTTGTAAATTTTTGTAGATCCTGCCTCGATCGTAGCTATACAATCAAACCAAATGTTACAATTCCTGTACAAACAGTGTGATCAATGCATTAAAGTCAAATGTGATGGTAATAAAATAATCTGCAAGGATAAAGCGGGATTGCAGTGAATTAATGTGAGGCGTACAGAAAACAATTAAGAGAATCTAAGAACGAAAGGAAGAAAGAAAGGTGCGATCGCTACCAGCCCAAAAGCTCGTTCACCAGTAAGCGCAACGTTTTTCATAACGTTGATTGTTGGTTCGTTTGTTTACATTTCTCTCTCTTTTTCTCCCTTCACTTTTGAATATATCACTTACCCAAACTTTGATATGGTATGCATCAAAAAGGCTGTCGGGCTGGTAATAGTCTCGCTGAAACGAAAATGTCAAGCAGCGTGAAGTGATGAGTGTTGCAAGTCCATGGAGATATATCGGATAGAACGACATTTTATTTTTCATTTCAAAGATATATGTTGCTCTTTTTGTAAAGTTTAGGAACATTCGTATACATCCATGAACAAGCTGTTTTTTCTGCAAATGTGTATGTTGTTGTGTGCCTTCTTGACATGCTTATAATTCTATAGACACAATTATCTAGCGTAGAGATGAGGAAACTAAATTCTTATGTGTGGTCGAGTGTCTGCTCACTTCCAATCGGAGGATGTATTTGTATTTTTAGCTCTAGAACTCATGTACGGAGTACAAAACCACCCCAGATGACATACAAACTGCACTCCTAAAGTAGAATTCGGCATTATCGACTCGGAACCTGAATGATAATTTAGGTTCCTAATCTGATGATTTGTGCAGGCCGGTAGTAGCTTTAGTTTCTCCCTGGTTTTTGCACAGGACGATAACGTAGCGCCCTTGGGGTGGAAATCTACCCCACTCTGGAGTTCCCATTAATGTTTTGTGTAAGTGCATTTTTTCCGAACTATCAAATGTAACTTAGTATTATGTAATTTGGACGTACATAGTTGTCATTTTATTTTGTAATAATTTTTAATAATTAAAAATAATAATTACAATTTTCGATAATAATTGTCATTATCTTTAATTACCGATAATTAAAAAAAAATAACTGTTAAAACCTATGCAAAACAATTTCTTTTTTGCAAGCAGTGCGGTTTTTGGCATTTTTCATTACGTTTTCTGCTTTAAGTGTGATTTTCACTCCCTAAACTTTGATAAGACCAAATTTGCCACATGCCATTCTCTTCCTTCCTAAAAAACGAAAAGATTCATGCGCGGCGAACCCCACTTACTGCTGATAGGACCCTTGTATATAAAAGAAACGCGTGGGATCGAAATCTATCCCAGTCATGAGTTAGAAGGTAGAAAAAGGATACATGAGTTCTCGGGTGATATATTTATATATATATTTTTTATACCACCGATGTAACTTTTATTTGATGTCATGGAGTTCGTTTCGATAAATTTTTTTCGCACCCCTTAGCCAATAGTCGTTCCGTTGAATATTCACATGAGAGATCATTTTTAAAAATGTCAGGTTTGGCGGTGTCACCAAATCAATTATCATAATCACTATGAGTTTCACTATTATTCGCCTTATAAATTTTCATAATCACTTTTTTCATCTTCATAATCAGGCCTCCGCCATATAAAGTCGAATCTCTTCGATGGTAAAACAATTTTATCCGCACCGGGTCAATTTTCTCATTGCTAACTTATTATATAAGTACAGCCGAATAAAAAATTCCTCCTCTATCATCAATAATTTGCTTCTCCCTCGATAAGGTAACTGTTTTATCAAGAAGAACTGTAACGTCATCTTCCGGTGAAGATACTGCCGACCGAGCAGTATGGCATTTACCAAAGGATAAAACCCTGCAAGGGTAAGGCAGTTACCACTAAAGATTTGACTTATTGACTATTCGTATCTGTCTACTCCAGGTGACGTGAACACCCTCCTGCCTACCCGATCCGTGTCCGGTCAGTAAGGAAAACTAATGAATGCCATTCGGAGATCGCAGACATTAAAGGCTAAAGCAAATCGCTATCGCACACAGAATCGCGATCTCCGTGCGATGACAATTTCCTTTTTCCTGATATGTGTACGGTCTTCAAACGGCATTCATTGAAGTTTTTGTTACCGACCGCGGTAATTCACATCACCTTAAGGTGCCTCGATCGGTAAAAAAATACTGTTTCGTGTTGTCTCTGAAAAGATTTAGATCTGGACAAAAGCAATGCGTCCTAGACTCTGTTTTCCTGTTACGTGTAGAATGACACGTTTGTATTGACACGTTTGTCTGTCTCGTTGTGGCTCAATGTGATAATGTAACCACACTGTAAAAATAAGTTGTAAATTTATTGTATTGGAATTTAAAATTTGCTTACATTACTTATATTAATTGAAGACTAATGAAACCCTAGAAAAAGGCTGAACCTCCGTAATTTCTTCATAATAGAATATCGTGCAAGAGTTGAACGGACCCAGGTAGAAAAATGACGGTACGGCGACGGAACAGTGGCCGTACCAACGGTACGATACCCAATTGACTGCACATTTTTCTATCTGGGAAGATACTAAAATCCAAGACAAAAAAAGAAACCAACACTACCAGAGGAGCAACCATTGGCAAAACATAATGCTGATCTAGCTACGAAAGACATTACCGGAAACAAGTAGACGGATGCACGAGGTGTTAGTGGTACATTTAGATAAAGACTAATTGTATGTACAATTTTTGCGCTGCTGTTGCTTTGATAAGTACTTTACAACAAATATGTATTAAAAAATGAGAATAAAAACAGGTAATATTAAAAGCAAGGAAAAGCTCGATGACTTATTTATTATACGGTGTCACGAATATAAAATATTTTCAACGACTAAATCTTTTACAGCACTGTACAGCATCGATGCACCATCTTTCTAGAGCAAGTGCAATACCACAGTCGATAATAAAAAATGTAATCGACTTTTTTCACAGACAGTGAAAAGAAAAGAAAATTAAGTTAAAAGTGAAAAGAAAACTAAGGTCAAAAGAAAAGTGCCATCAAAGACGGATTACATGTCAGCTTTCGATTTGGAAAAAAGTTGATTACAGTTTTTCATATCAACTGGGCGCGACATGAGTCCGGGACAAGGAATTTCACATGCTCTTACTAGTCAAAAAAAATTCTGGGTTGGTAAGTTAACCCTTCACATACGCGAACCTTGTTCATTGAGGTCCAAGAATTTGCCAAGAGGGAAACTTCAAACGATTCAAATAACATGTTGATGCGTTAAAAAAATCTGTCAAATTTCACAGACATACCTTGAAGTGTTGTTTTTTTAATAACACAAAAGATAATTTATTACGAACATCCGTATCGTTTTTCTGCTTAAAAAAGGCATGGTCGTTTGCTCCTGGCAAAAAGTCCCCCGTACTTGAAGCCGTTAAGCCGTTTGAAAGATTCGGTATTTCAACACGTATACAAATATTACTGTGCTTCAAAGGATTAAGAGGACCAGGAATCCTCACTCCGGCGAAACTGAGCAGTTTACGAAAAAATCAATAAATAATTTTGTCCTGATGTACGGTGTAACTTCAATATGACCGTATATGCCTCGAACGATACAACTGAAGATTGCTGCACGTATGCATTCACGGACAAAAGTTCAATTCACTTTCAAAGTTGAGTTGCCCAAACCAGGCAACGGTTCGACGAAATCCAATAGAACAAAACGACGTTTTGATGTGCAATGGAGTCGGAACGGCTTACACGAAAAGGAAAAGCAAGATTTAAATTACTCTGATCAACAGGACAAAATTATTACTTCATTGATTCGTCCTCTATCAATTGGTTTGTAAAAACTCAGAGCTTAGTCGGTGCAAAGATTCCTAAGTTCCCTTGAAAAAAAAATCGTATTTTTTCCTTAAAGCGCATTACGAATCCGTATGACTCTATACTTACTTCAAGAAATTGTCGTTTTCTTCGTTCATCTTATCGGCGTCTTTTGCTTTGTACTTTATTAAGCGTTCCACCAGCTGACGATTCTCCTCCTATAAAATTTGTGTGAATCCATTAATTTTGCAGTAATTACGAGCAATTGTCCGACCTGACAAAAATTTCATACAGTCTGCATGGATGTCCCACCCATTAACTTCGCGATCTCCTAGAATTTTTGCGATCGTAACATTTTTAAAGATATCGCACAGACGCATTCCTTGTCGTTGAACTTTCTTTATTTTTCCGTCAATCGCGAGAAAATATTTTTCGCGATTGCTTTCTCCAGACAGATATTTTGCACGCTGTGTCAATGTCTGGAACATCCGACATGCATGAAAATTTTGCAGTCTTCGCGGTCGTCGAGCCAGTTACATTGACCCGCATACCTGAGCCTTTCTAAGTTTCTCTTCCAGTGCAGCGAATGCAAGTTGCAGTGCTTGATATTCGTCTCTGAGCATTTGATTAACACCCTCGAGTTCTTGCTCCTTGCTCACGTACCTCGTCAGATCGGAGCGCAGTCGGGCGTTCATGTCTAAACTCTCTGCGAGACTGTGCATAACATTTTATCATTATTATTAACATTCATCAAGCTGTTTATGTCGGTAGCTGAGCGATTTATAACTTCAGTGGCCGAAATGTAAACTCGCGATGATACAAAGTCAAAGTCAATTTTCAAGCAATGGCCAGATTCCAAATGGTTGTCGACCGATGCTCCGACATATTGAAAAAAGAAAGAAAAAAATTTCAAAACGCGTTATCTCCACTAAAAAATACGACGGAGAATAACGCTTCAGTTTCACAATAATATAAACACAAACTATTTTATCTTTCGCCAAACTCTTTCAGATCGATGCAAACGCTCATTAAAAAAAAATTACACAATATAGATCTAAAAATTAATCGTCGTCTCGTTGTATTCATAAATCTGTAAAAAAAAAAGGATTTCTGCAACCGTTTCGAGCCACATTCATAAGGTGATATGGGAATGTGAATGTCAGGAGTTGAGTTTGATGGTTCTGTGTATTGTCATTAAAACGATAATCCTTAGGATAAATATAAATTTATTCATAACGTTTTGAATTAGTAATTGAGCGATGAAAAAAAATTAAAGTAAAACTGTCTATCGAGCATATTTAACATTAGTAGCTACGATTGTTCTCAAAAAAATTAAATAAATATAGCATTAAATCCTTTTTTTTTCTTCTTTTTTTTCACAAGCTCGTCCCATATTATCAAAAAAACGTGTCAGGATTTGTGAGAGAGACAAGAATGACAATGTTAAGCTCAAAGGAGGATGCGCAGGTAGCGGCAGCTTTGGTCTCTTGCCTCTACAGCGTACCTGACTTCCTTGTTTTGCAGCTCTTTCATAGTCTCTTGCAACTTGTTGTTAACATCTACGATCTGTTGGGCATGTTCTCCCTTTCTCCTGTGCAGCGTCGTTAGTTCCTCCGCCTGAGCAAGCAATCTTGCTTCCAGTGCAGCGTTGGAGCCCGAACCTCCAACGTTACCGCCGCTGGTCAAGTCGCATCTCAACTTTTCGTTGGCCACCGATAGCTGCAAGTTTTCTCCTCTCAACGTGTTGGCTTGCTCGAACAATCGATTATCTGAAAAATTGAAGTGGTGTTAAAAAAGAAAAAAAAATTCTATAAACTATTTCATCCTTTTAAGATAATATTTAGATATGTTTCTACAAATATTTCACTCATAGTAAATTTGTCTCTAGGAATTTAGAGGATGTTTCAGGATTGTTTTTATTAGTGCGAGCAATCATTCCACAGCAGAAAGGGCTTTTCAATGATGGACCGCAGCCGAAAGGCTTCGGCGTAGCAAGAAAAAAGAAATTGTGTTTTCACCAATGGGACAAATGAGAGGAAGAATTGAAGAAAACCAAATTGTCTAGAAATTCGATTGACATTTGAAAGACATTTTTTATTGTATCAAATATATATCGAAGACAAGATTTCAGTGATGGGTCGAACGAAACGGACGCTCGACGATATTGATTAGAAAAATGGATCAATGTGCTTGGTTGAAAACAAATATGAACTTGATGTTTCGATAAAAAAATATAGTTGCTCACCGACTTTTTCGCCCTAGAAAAAAATGGATTAACTCGTCGAGGTGAAAATAAATGTAAACTCACGCAAACTTATGAGGTCCCCGAAGCAGTTCGTTTGCGTTCTATTCCTGTCGCGAAGTTGTGAAATTAAATCTTTCCTCCAGTCCCTCGACTCGCCGGACGAATGGGTTATGCCTGTCTCGCCGCTCGCCATTTCGAAGAGAGCCGCACGTTGTTGATTTTTCACACGGTTAACGATATATTTATGTACGCTAACAATTGGCGTCAATTTTTGTGACGATAATTTTACTAACGAATATTGCGCCGCACGTGAAATACGCGAAGAAAACAAAAAAATAAAGAAAACGAAAAGAAAAATACTGTAATATCAACACCGTCGAAAACGAAAGTATTTAATTGTGATGATTACTTAGGTTGTGTTTACGCGCGCGACACCAACCGTATACTGAATCGCGATTATTTTTTTTTTTTTTGTTTTCACGATTCTGTTCAAAGATTTTTTTCTATAAAAATCCCCACGACGATCACATGACAAAACGATATTGGGTTATGATGCATATATATATATATGTTTTTTTTTCTTAAATATCAAAACAGCTATTCTAACCTAAGTATACCAAACACTACGCACACTACCCCGGAGCAGTTGCATCTTTCACGGATAACGCAGGATAACGCGGCTACTGAGGTGATCATGGAGATGATATTTATATAAAGGTTTACATGCAAGTGCCCGGCGCTATGTTCAATGAACACTGAAAAAGGAGCACACCGCGACATCTGAACGCGAAGAGTCTCCACCGTGAAAGCAAGCACACAACATCTTACCACCAATCGGCTCTGCACCGAAAAAATGTTTGGAAAGCTTGATTTGTGTTACTTGTTCTCAATAGAGAGCGATAACCATGAAGGCGGAGAAGAGGCAGACAATCAGTCAAATTGAAGCGCGCTTCACAATAAGTAGACCGAAAAAAGTACGCCACAACACGATATTTTTACGGTAAATTTTACGAAATATTAAAAAACCGGTACTTTCACATCTCTATCTGCGACCACCAATTCTCACCAATCTCACCTTCTCACCAATCGAGACTTTGGCGACCACTCGAGACTTCGTCGCCGAAGCCTATTCCTAGCAAATCAATTAGTAAAAAGATATCGGCAGCCCACCATTCCTCCACAAACCGATTCTACACATTCTCGCCTCCACCAATGGGAAGAGGACTAGAACTGAGCTTCCACCAATCCACGGAGCGTGTGCGGAAGCTGTTTATGAAGAAACTCTTACCGAGTTTCCACCGTGAATGAGATCGGGCCGAGATTTACTGTGAACTAGTGGAAAAATTCTGGTAGACTCAAAATTCACTTATGGAAATGGCTGTTGGCTACAAAGTTTCGATTAACTAGAATTTTGTCACTAGTTCAGACTCGTTTCAGTCCGGTCTCATTCCCGGTGAAAATTCAGTATCTCTGAAAGATCGATGTGAAGCTGAAACATATCGATGGTTCCAAACATCGAGAATGAACATCTCGCGCGCCCCTACACTAACGCACAAAAGCGGCATCACTGCATATGGTTATATGCGTCGGTAATTCGGCCGTGTTGTTATGTTATGGAATTTACATGGTAGATGTTACCAATATATTTCGTCGTCGACCCAAGAATAAATAACACCAATATTTTTATTCGCAATAAAATATTGTCGCGAGAGTAAATAAGTCACTCATCGCACTACTAGTCGGACATATTAACGATAACAAAAACGCAGGTGAAAACAAAATAATTAAGAGGAGAACGCTATCAACTCTTTGTCGATACAGGCGACACATAGCTGCCCTATGTCGGGGCCCCGATTCTTCGTACACCGAACGTAACCTCTTGTGATTATTTTTATGTCCGGAGCGATTGATTTATCGCCAATTAAGTCACGTGCAACCAGAATATATAGAAATCTCATCAAATCGCTCTTTCACAAGTTTTCTCATACAGGGCAAAATTAAATTAAATTTTTTTATTGTGGTAAATTTTTACGTTTTTTTTTTCTCACAGGCGATCGAGACTCGCATCGAGGATAAACACATTCCATCGTTAACGGTCGCACGATAAATGAAGGAGGCTGTCATGCTGGAAAAATGTCCATTATGACTGAGAGCAACATTTATGACACTATTGGCGACGATGGGTTAAGCGAAAAGCTCTGTCTTGCCACATGCGAAGCTACCAATCAATTCATGTTCATACCAAAAATCGAACGCGATGTCGGAGATACGATGGTAATCTTTTTTTTTTTATCTATGGACGTGCATGAAAGCCATTACGCTAACAGATTCTTATTCGGATTTTCCAACAATTTTTTGCATACAAATTATTACAACCGAACATATCACTTTATTATATTACAATTGGTTTCAAATAATTTCTCTGTTTTCATTTACAACACTATTGGCGAAGATAGATTGACGTGGCTGAAATTTTTTTGTATACAATTATTAAAACTATATTTCGCGGTGGTGGATTATTTATTCGGATTCTCTGACACAAATTTTGTGATACTAATTATCAAAACCATAGATGTTTCTTTATTACGTTTATCGTTTATAATCAATTTCCTTTTTTCAGTACAATAATCAGCGAATCGTCAGTGAAAATATTGTCGACGAAAAGTCGGGTATTCTCAATGCAGGAGTCGAAGATGCTTACGGCAGTATAGGGAATACTTCCGTTTACTACGAGACGGGTCTGAGCGCCTGTGAAGAAGTGGAAATTGACTACAAACCTCCGCTATCGACCATGCTACTTTCTTCCACAAAGATGGAAGAGGCATGGGAGGATAACAATCAATATGAGACTTCCAGCATGGTATTTTTTTTTCTTTTTGATCCCTAATTCAATATAATTTATTTAATGATAACGATATGATAACAGAAGCGTTTTTTGTATCTGCGGGTTTGTCGACAGAAGCTGTATATAACCTGCGCGTGATTGTCTCGTAAAGTCGTCCCTTTGTATTAAAAAATTATTATAACAATTATAAAAATTATAACAAGATTAGGATTATTCAACAAGATTAGGAATTATTATTCAACAATTCCTCATCTTGCTTTTGTCTTAAGTGGTTCATTTTTTTTTTACATTACGTTAATCCTAAAATACCGACGCGGTTTGCAGTCGCATTTGACATCGTCGCAGGAGTCTTCCTTCGAAGAGACCGAAATGGACACGTCCTTCGCCGAAGAGTCCGGTAACGTCGAGGACTCCGACGAAGAAACTATAGCGACCTTTCTGACATCGGCCGGACAGAGGTTGGCACTCTACGCGGTCGAGGATTCCGACGAGGTCTTTGCAGTTGCTGTTTACGACGAGTCGGGCGAGCCGCCCACGAATTTTCAATTTCTCATGAAGTACGAAAGATAAGAAATCGTAAAAAGAAAAGTTTTGCCACATCAATTTAAAGTTGTTGAAGATTCGCTGTACGTTCCGCTGACTGAATGCTTTTTCCAGATCCGACGTTGAGAGACTGATTGGCGAGGGAGCCGTGAGAACCGTGAAGAAGCCAACGCAGATGAAGAAACAATTGTTGAGTAACGAACCGCCCGTATTTACGCAGTATCACAAGGAGGAAGCTGCTTACGAAGAGCCGCATGTAGAGAACGACACGACACACGCGACACCGTTGATGCAGTACAAAAACGATCAGTATGAAACGCACAATACATCAATGACAATAGCAACAACGACGACAACAACAACAACAACAACAACAGCAATACCGACAACGTTGAACGACGATGCAGCTTTACAGTGTAGCGATCCTGTCGAAGACACGGAAATTAAGTCTAGTCCCTTGCCGGATGCCGAGGAGCAACCGGACCTTACCTATGTAGTGATGGACGATACCGGCCCGACTATGAGTAAGTCCACTATTAGTAAGTACTGTAAAAACCTCAATTATCCGGGAACGGCTCAGGGAGGTTGGAGTGCTAGTCATATATGTCCTGCATTTTTTAAATCATTTACACAAACCCGAGCTGGGCAATGTACCAAAAATACTTCAAGGAAAATGTGCTAATACCTCAAGTAGAAATGGCTAACTGCAATTTTCGTAATCCGTCGTTTCGAGGCTATTTTTAATTGATCTACCCCACTTTTTTGTCATTAAAAGCAACAACAAAAAAATCCAATTAAAAGTTTTATAAAAAATTCCAAATTTTTTTTATATAAAGCTATTTTTTTAATATATAAAAAAAGAAACCCCTTTACCTTTACGAAAATTAGCACAAAACTAGCTAATATTTTTGCAATTCATTTCAATTAATGTTTGTCTACGCTAAGGACGTCTGCTGTAATACAACATGGACTATAATCAAAAGATTCGTAAAATTTTGACCATACGACTTTGAAAATATAGCACTCATTTGACTAGTGTGAAGCGCTCCAACCTCCTTAACCAGCCCGGGACAAACCGTTTGCATCGTGAAAAATAATGGTATACTTTTGTTCTTCAAATGCAGATCAGTGCGACGAGAAGGAAGAATGTTCGGATGACTTCAACACCGAATTGGTCGAGCAGTCGACGGTGCAGTGCATATTTTTTGATGAGCAGTCCGACGTCGAGTTGACCTTCGACGACATAGTCGAAACGATGAAGAACTTTAAGCCCAACGGTAGTAAATCATTGTTAAAAGAAAAATCATCGAGAACCGTCGTCGAACCACCGGCCGACAATCCGAGCTTCAACGGCAGCGTGCCGGACGATTGGACGCCCGATTCACCGGCGAAGGTCGAAGCGCCGACGAGCACGGAAGTGAAATCCGTCGGCAGCGCGAATTCGATCGTCAAGCCTTGCAGAAATCCAACTTCCACGAGAAAGAGTCACAGTTCGCTGATATGCAGACGCGAAAATTTCATCGACGAGCGATTCAACATATCGGGCACGTCGTTGCTGATCGCGAACGCCGAGCCGAAGCGTTCGGCGGAGCCGAAGACGACGACGGAAACGGCGCAGGTAATCTCCAGGGTCAAGCGTTCCCGCAAGCAACAGTTGACTTCGGTGAATCGCGGCGATTCCGAGATAATAATACAACCGGCGACATTTCCGAGCGAGGAGGACGTGACGACGAAGAAACGCGGCAGGGGAAGGCGAAAAGCTACGCGTCCGGCGGCGGCTCACAAGGCTAAAGCGGTGGCGGCGAAAAAAGTAACGAGATCGCTGAGGCCGAGGCCGGTCGAGGTGATCGAGATCGACGTGGATGAGGATGAACTTCCCCAAGCCAAGAAGAACATAGTCGAGATAACAATAGACGAGAGCAAGGAGAAGGGCTCGAGTGACAAGGAGAACGAAGTGATAATGGTCGGTGACTCGGACGACGAGGCGGAGGAAGCCGGAACGTCGAAGATGACGAAGTCGTTGCTCAAGTGCGATCACTGCGGGAGAAGCTTTCGGCAGAAGAGGGCCGTCGAGACGCATTCGAGGGTCTGCCCGAAGTCGCCTGACACCGTTCGGCGATTGAACGAGAGATCGAAGCGGCGGAGTTCGACGAGATCGAACGATTCGCCGGTCGAAAAGAAACAGTACTCGTGCAAGATTTGTCAGGAGAAATTCGATGTCGTGGTCGCACTGGCGAGGCACGTGCGGTCGATGCACTCGCAGAGGAAGAAGACTAGTTCCAGCAATCAATCGACGCCGGTCGCCAAACGACCGGATTCACCGCCGAAGGTCGAGGAGAGACCGCCGGAGAACATAGAAACGACCGTCGCGCCACCGAACGCGACGACGAAGAGGAGAACCAAGACGCGGACGAAGAACTCGAATCGCTCGTGGAAAGCGAAAAAATTGCACTGCGAGGACTGCGGCAAATGGTTCTCGAGCGACGCATCGCTCTCGGCGCATTGTCTGCAGCACGCTACAAAGAACTCAGGTAGGCTGACGTGAGGGCGGAACGACAAACACTTAACTCGAATCGTAGAGTTCATTTTTTTTGTCATTTAATCTGCGATTTAATAAAAATAAAAAAAATTGAAAATTTCATATCGCTTCCTCATAAAAGTTGAAAGTTGAAAGTTGACATTTTTATACCACGTTCTCAAAATGACCCTTTATTCGCAACGCTCCTTCTATGAGAAAGCATTTACTATATTTTTGGCTTCCTCATAGAGGAAGCTTCGCGAATAAAGGGCCATTTTGAGAACGTGATATAAAAATGTCAACTTTCAACTTTCAACGTTCAACTTTCAACTTTTATGAGGAAGCGATATGAAAATTTCAATTTTCAGCTTTTTCAATATCAACGTCGTATTTAACTTTTAAGCAAAACTGCTGGCCGACTCAGGTTTAGTGCGAAAAAAAACCTTGCGCTTTTGGTCAAAACGGCTGTCGAATCTGTACTCGAGGCGAAAAAATACATAGAGTATCATAGAGTATTCATCGGGAAGCAAAGAAATCGCTGTTCGAAAATACGCAAAATCACCCATTTTTGTAATTTTGGCTATATAAATGCCCGATAAACTTTTTCGTTAGTCGCCACCCCGGGATTGTATCCTACGTATTTTTTCACGCTGATCACGAATCTGACACTTTTTCATTCGTAGATTAATATTTAATACGGAAAAATTGCATCTCGACAAAAAAAAAAAAAAAAAAATCATGAAATTCAAAAAATTCAAAATGACATAAAATTTAAACGGCTCGATCGATTTTCTTGAAATTTTAATGGGATCATCGGGTGATCATATTCCACCTGTGTACGCGTTTTTAGCCCTGATAGCTAAAAAATTGCGAGCGCTAGAGCGCGAACAGACAGTTTTGAAGAAATTAAAAATGGCGTACAAAAAAAACAACTGAACATTTTTAGATGAAATTTTGACCAAACATTGACTACTGATCAGACATGATGTGTGCCAAATTTCAGCTTGATCGGTCAAGGCGTTCTCGAGTTATAGCAGTTTGAATTTTGCACGTCCATTTCACACACACACACACACATCCGGACATTTTTTCTAAATGTGATTTTCCGACGTTTTGGAACATTCTGAACATGTTTTCATTAAAATCTCGAATTTTTTTTCTACCAAAACAAAGCTTCCTCTATGTGGAAGCAAAATATTAAAATAATTATGTTTTTACAGAAAAGCAGACGCGTCGATGTCAAATGTGCAAAAAAATATTCAAATCGAGATTGCTCTACATACGTCACATGAGAATGCACAGTAGGGCGAAGCAACTGCAGAAAAAATTGCATCACACGCGGCAAGCGACGAGCAAGCTCACGGCGCTGAGGAAACGGGGAAGGCCACGAAAGCTCTGATCTGTTACTTATTGCAACCTGCGACTTGGTCCATTGTAGTTTCCGGAGATATTTAAACAAATTTCGCCTCTGACACGTCTAAAATTTTTTAGAGGCCAATTTCATGTTTTTTCCCCCTCGCGATCCATTGTTTCGATTATCGATCATTCTTACTACGGTTTTCCTTCAGATTTTTTTTTTTGCCTACCGGTGCAAAGTATGACTATGTTATTAACACAGATAAAAGACCCGTTACATAATTTTTTATGTACAAAATTACTCTTTTGTTTTTTGCTAAATTATCCATTTGGTTTACCCCATTGATAAACGTATAATAATATTATGTATGCATTGTCTACTATATTGTCTCAATCGTTTTCGGCGCTGTAGTTATGTAATGGATTTATGTGTAAATACATATATTGTCTTCAAGAGATATAAGAAAAAAAATACAATGCATCAGTTATAAGGTTTTGCGGCTCGTAGAGCTGCGCAACAAATTTACAAAGTCTATATAATATTTTGAATAATGCCTAGAACGACTTTATATAAAGTAGATGCGATACGCATATTGATAAGCATAAATAAATAAATAATTAAATACAAAAAATGGAACGGATTTTCAAAGTGAACAAACTGTTTTTGAACTCAGAAAAGGAGCTTTGTGATCCGGATGCTGGGAAGTGAGACATGCACGCACGAACGGTGCTCGTCACTGTACCAGCTTTACAGAAACATCCACTTTAACACTGTCGATCAACAGCGATCTCAGTGCAGGATGCATACATTTTTTTCAGTCATTGTTCGACTCTTTTTATAATCGCATAAATTTGCATCGTCAAAATGTGAAAAATTCAGCCACGGTTATTTAACCGGTTATTCAGGGCCTCGTATCGCTGGAAGCAAGTGCATGGTCGGTACCGGAAGAAAAGCGGCGTCATTGGCAAACATCTTTTGCTCGAGCCCACTGTCGCCGGCCAACCAACGATCGCGCCGCAACCACGCTCTCCGAAGGGCACCAAACTTTTTTTTTCGTCTGTCCGGGACAAATGTGTGTCATAAACAATAAATGTGAGTAACAACTTATAGCTGTATATTTCGGCAACACTTGAACGGGAGAAAAAAAGGATTGATTCTGACTCGAGCCGAACGATAACGAAAGTGCGACTGAATTTTTATAGTGCACACCGTGACTGTCGTAAATCTTCGAAAAGTCATTGTTAAATGCTCGTATTTTTCCCCGTTCCAGAAAGTGCTAGAACGAGACTAACCTGATCTCACGCACTCAGTCAGCTGTACAGCGAGTAGAGGCCATTGAACATATATATATACAGTAGAATCCCGTTCATCCGAGGTAATGTGGGGCGAGCGTACCTCGGATAAATGAAATCTCGGATAAAACCTATAACGTACATACTTCGCGAGCGGGCGTTGCTGCTTTATCCGTTTTATCCGAGTTTTCCGTATTGTCCGAACAACGCGGAGGGCTGTGATGAGTTGGGCGCTTCGGTTAACGAGGAGGTTCGATTCATTAAAGTTTGGATAAGCGAGGTTCTACTGTATAAGTATCCGTTACATGTTTCACACATGTTTATAGCTGCAGGAATATCTTTAACAGTAAACTCGTATCATCCTTTCGTTGCGATATCAAAATGTCAGCGTTTAAAACCAGCACTGATGAGCAAAATTTCATGTATTAACTAAGACAGTTCTGCTAACGTAAGAAACATCGCTATACGTGCAGCGATGAAGCATCATGCAGCATCGCGGGGTTAACCTGCTCATTTAAAAGATTCATCGTCTTTGGAAGTTAGTAGAATGTCAGGATGAAATAAACGTTTCGATGTGCTGTAAACTCCGAGCCTATTTTATTGCCATTCGCTTTCGAGGCGGTCATTAAGATTCGCGGAGATTGTAGGCATTCGTCGCTAGAAGAACGCAACCTCGATGAGTATAAGAACAGAGAAGCCTGTCGTACATTCCCGAATCGGTCGAATTGGACGAACCCCGGAAGAAACTTTGATTACAGAAAAGTCAGTTTCGGTACATTACTACTGAAATAGTATTACAGGAGATGCTATCGACTCGGTGACTTGTCGAAACTATGAAAAACTCTAGAGTGTCATGGTTAGTTAGAATTCATGTAGACTCCCCGATTACTTATTCCACGTGGTGTCCGGTCGTCCTTGAAGTCCTCGATGTTCTTGAATAGTCATTATATTCTGATTGTCCTTGAAGAGTCCATAAATTTTGTTTGGCCTTGCAAAGCCCTTAAAGTCTGCTTGTCCTTGAAAAATCGTCCAACAGTTCTTAAAAATTTGCTGGTTCCTTGAGAAGTCATGGAATATCATTTAACTTTACTTGTTCTTGAAAGGTCCTGAAAACGTCCTTAAGCATTGTGTAAAAGTTCTTGAGAGATCCTTGAATTTTGTTTTCAACTACTAGACATTGCGTTATGAAAACATTTTTGTTACACACGGCAAGAAGAAAGTCCTTGGAACTGTTTTAAATCAAATATTTCAAGCCCAGTCCCTATAACAATTTTTTCCTAAAAATAGAATATGCCTTTTTACACATTTTTTTGCAAAAGTATAAAACAAACGTATGTTTCATGCAAAAAATTGTACATCAAGCATAGAAGGATTTTCTTTCTTACTCAGCCTGGCACCACAGAAAAATATTTGATACCCATTTTTAAAAAATGTATTTCTACAGATTTTTACCCTTTGTGTTTATTAAATAGAAAGGAATTTGATTTGTGGCGCTTAATGTCTATCAATAAAATTTACACACTTGTTTTGTTTCTGGTGCAGGCGAGTCCTGCAAAGAGACCCCGTTTGGGCAGTGAAATCTTTGATCTAGCAGTCAACTTCCCCAGCTTGAAGGAAGAAAAAAATATGTTTTGCTGGGGCAGCACGGTACATGGAGAGCTGGGACTGGGAGGTATCGAGGAGGAGACCATCCTCGCACCCCGTGAAGTCAATTTCCAAAAAGCAACCAAAATTGAACAAAGTAATGACAATGTTTTGTTTACCACTGGATTAAAGATAATATTTTTATATCACTCTGTGGCTAAATGTTAGTTTTGCGCACACTTTGTGCAAAAAACATTCTCTTTACTTGTGTGCGAGACTCGTCAGGAAAAGATTTTTCATCACTCGGTGAGGAAATGGCCACTTTTCCGCCTGCTTCGCGTGCGCAAAACCGCCATTTTCGCACCTTGTGATGAAAAATTTCGTACATCCCTCGTGCGAAACA
The DNA here is from genome assembly GCA_964017025.1 of Stenichneumon culpator. Lineage (NCBI taxonomy): Eukaryota > Metazoa > Arthropoda > Insecta > Hymenoptera > Ichneumonidae > Stenichneumon > Stenichneumon culpator. The sequence goes on along the minus strand of OZ024769.1, from coordinate 10,509,978 downwards.
CTTTTTCTAACTTGTGTGATTACGGCACTCGTCTTTGGCTCGTGCTGCAAACACACACTCACGAGAAAAACGTTTTTCGCTCTCGTGGAGTAATGTACTATTTTGCACTAGTATTGTAATGTACTATTTTTACACTGAATGTTGCTCTTTTTTTTAACTCCTATATGTAAGTTCGAAAGGATAAAAAAATCAATATAAACAAAAAATTTATTGCGTGACATGAAAATCTTAGACTAAATGACTTTGCTTTTGTAATCCACAGTCGCTTGCGGAGAAAACTACACCGTGGTCGTAACGAACGACGGACAAGTTTATTCCTGCGGAAACAACGACTATGGCCAGTTGGGTCATGAACAGCCGAGAAAAAGGTTGCGTAAGTGCAAGTCTGTGAGGAGCAAACCCAAAAACAGGCAGTTTTCATGATTTATTAATTTATTGATTTATTATTATATACAGGATAAGTGCTTTTTACCAAGATTATGGCATACAGTTTTCATCATGTATTTATTTATTTATTTATTGGTTGTTATATATTTATTTTAATTTATATTTATTATATACGGGCCATGCCTTTTTAACAAGATTATTGCATACAAGTGTGAACGGGTATGTACCCATGCAGCAGTAGAAGCAATTACATACAGCAATAGAAACGACTACAGTCTCGGACTGTTTATTATACATACATTATACATTATACGAATATCGTATTTTGCAATTTTGCATGAATTTGAAATTTTTTTGTTCTATGATATTTAGATATTTTACTGTTGATTTTACATGCACAGAATTGATACCTGGCTTGGATGCGTACGTATTCAAAAGAGCGGCATGCGGAGCGAGTCACACGCTGGCTGTAAATGAATGGGGCCAATTATTCAGCTGGGGTTGCAACACCGCGGGCCAATTAGGTAAAACAAATTTAGTTTCCTTAAAAGGTTATCGACAACTTCCAAAATAACATTTTGTCGTCGGTAATCGCCGATTTCTAGCGGACCATGAAATCCCCGAAGTCCTCGAAAATTCGTGAAAATGACCTTGCATTTTTTTTGTAAATCCTAGACATTCTATCTCTCATTTCAAAAAAGTCTTTGTACGGTTCACGAAATCGCCTACCATATCCGCGTCGAATAACGAGTCGAATGTTTTAATCCCTTAGGTTTAAATTCGCCGAGTCCAGCGGAGAGTGTACCGCGGATGGTGAAAGCCTTAGGTGCGAGCTTCGTCGTTCAGATAGCTTGCGGCTTCGAGCATGCCATCGCCCTGACGAACAACGGCGAGCTTTACACCTGGGGTTCGAACAGCGACGGACAATTGGGATTGGGACAGGATGTGAAATCATGTATAAAACCAAAACTCGTGACTAGCTTAGTTACCGTGCCCATAGCGTTCATCGCTTGTGGCGGATATCACTGTATAGTCGTTTCAAAATCAGGTAAAAAAATGCGATGCTCATAAAGATCACACTCGCTCGTTGCATAAAATTCGTTAATGGGGTTAAAATAAATATACGCTCTATCCGAACAGGAGCTGTTTATGGTTGGGGTAGAAACACCTTCGGTCAATTGGGACTCAACAACACCGAAAAAATTTGTTTACCGTGTCAACTGCGAACTCTGAGAAACAGTAAAGTTCGATACGTAGCTTGCGGCGAGGATTTTTCGGCCTTCCTTACGATGGTAAGCTCAAGCGATGTCTCATCCCAAAATTATTATTGCAATTATGTTTATTTTAAAAAAGATTTCTTTTTCAGGATGGCGGTGTATTTACCTGTGGCGCTGGTATGTACGGTCAGTTGGGTCACGGTGGCAACAATCACGAGATATTGCCTCGTCAAGTTATGGAACTTATGGGCAGCGTTGTGACCCAAGTGAGAATAACTTACGAAAAAATTAAAATACAAAAATTGTAATCTTATTCCAATTATATTCGAGCATCAACGTGGCGGATAAATTTTCGATTATAAAAAAAAACAGATATCCTGCGGTAAGAGGCACATGCTGGCTTTGGTATCGTCGCGTGGCAGGGTTTATGCATGGGGATTGGGAGGAGCCGGTCAGCTGGGCGCCCGCGTAACGCAAAGTGCTGCGACGCCTCAAGTCGTTCTAGGCCCGTGGGTCTCGCCCAATGGATCCGCGATATTCAAGGTCGATAATCCCATCAGCGAGTACAGCGTCGACTGCGTTGTGAGGCATATTTTTTCCGGTGGCGATCACTGCTTCGCAACTGTAACTCAGAAAAAGGTGGCACATCGAAATACATATATTTGAATTCTTTCCACAACTAGATTGAAGATTACATTTTTCTAAAACGTTTTTTTCACATTTACGCAGGACAACATTCTGCCGGATGACTGCCGCGTGTTCGACGAAAGTTCGCAGATACTCGTCGTAACGAAAATACAAGTAGCCGCTTGCCAACGAATACCAGCAGGCGCATCCGTCGATCATGATCTCATGACGTACGTCACAGTAGTTGGTCAATTATTTAATAGGGTGTCGTTTAAGCTAAACTCATTTATGCCAAAAGTCGTTTACGCCAAAAACAATGAGTGATTTTCGATATTAGCTGCAAGAGTTTGAAGTCGCTTCCTGTTTTGAAAATCTCAGTTTTCAAGTGGAAGTGTCGTCATACGGGAAAAAGTCACATTCTGTTCGAAAATCTTATTTTTCAACGATTTCTGCATGACGTCCGGTCCGGTCGAAGCTGAGATTTCAAAACCGGAAATGACGTGCTCCCTTCTACATATATGTGTGCACGGTATTTCTTGAATAGTTATTTTTTTAGCGGAAATGAGTTTAGCCCGAATGATACTTTTCTAATTATTTGAACAGCAATGAAAAGAATATCGATTTTTAGATCGCTCAATATCGTTGCAGATACCTCGAGACCGTGTTCAAGAGTCAGGCGTGCATAAACGCTTCGTTTCTCACTGAAAACTGCAGTCACTACGGGTGTTCGAGTAAACATCACGGTGTCGACGTGGAAGAAGCCATTACAATTTACGGAATGATATCGGAGCTTAATAATACGACGATACGGGAATTGGTGAGATTTAACAAAGTGTCTCGAACAGTCGGCAAACTCATAACGATTCACAACTGCTGACTATACTTTAAAAAATGTTTTTCCAAAGATCTATACTTGTATAACCGAAAGCCTAATACCGTCACTCGCGGTTTCCCCTCCGGACGTCGAGTCGCTTAGAATTTATTTGAGCTTGCCGATGTATCACGGCTTCACTGAGCCCGAGAGATACAGCGTTTTGCACGCACCGTTTGCCAAAGCGGTTCTGCAATTGGCCCCCCAAGCTCAAAAAATCGTGGATCAGTGGTGGTGCAGAGCGCCTATACAGCTGTTTCTGCGACTGATACGTTCATACAAATCTGTTGTTCTTCATCTTATAAAAGAGTCGAAAATCAAAGACAATCTGGTAAGATTTTTCTTTTCCATATCGATAGATTGATAAATTTGTTGTCTCGATTGTTTTATTTTTTTTCGTTTTTACCTCAGGTCGTTTCGCAGAGCGTCGAACTACGTCTTGCACTCGATTTACTGCAGCACGTACACAAAATTAATCAAATCACCGACAATGGTGTGAGGGTTCCATACAGCTCGTTTTATTTGGCTGAATTGCCGGAGCTCATTGACGTAAAAACGGAGTACTTCAGGTGGCTCATGGACAAAGAATTTCGTTCGGTAAATTATCTCGATAACTCGATTTTGTCGAATATTCGACGAAACTGTACGATCCTCTGACGATTTTACTTGCAGCAAACGAAGAAAAATTTTTGTCACTATCCGTTCCTGTTCGATGCTCAGACCAAGACGATACTGTTGGAAACCGACCAAGCGATACAAGTACGTAAATTAAGTTAAACAAAAAATTAGACACTTTGCATCGAGTTGAATAAATTCGGTTCTTCGTCCATTCCAGATGCAATCGGCGATGAACGAAGCCGCGACGAGAGCACTGACGCACATGTTGTTCGCGCCTTATCCCGCGGGCAACGTTGATGCTCGACACGGGCAGTTCGTCATGTTGAATGTGTCCCGTGAAAATTTGGTCTCCGACACTCTCGCCCAATTATCCCTGTATGAGTCAAGTGATCTCAAAAAACCTCTCAGGGTCGGTATTCAGTATCAATTTAAGGATGCTACACGTACATTCCCAGCCAAAAGTGAGATTCAGCGAGATTCAGTGAGAATTTGAACACTTCCCATTGGTATAAAAATTTGAAAAAAAACAACTGTATTATACGTGCCAAGAAGATTGATTTTGCATAATAATAATGTCAAAAAGCGATTAACACATTGCTTAAAAAACTTGTTCAACCTCTTTTTCTCTTTACAAATTAATTTATTGGTTTTCTAGGAGTCACATAGATTTTCAGAATTTTCTTTCATATTTGAATTTTCCGTTTATGAACTTTTGATAAGGCCAATTACGGAGCTGTTGGCGCAATCGCCTCGAAACTTTTTGTGTGTACTGTGGAATTCGTGCCACTATATCCATGTTTCAAAGGTAAAAAAAAATTCATATGAATTCTAAAAATCAAGGAATTCATTTAAAATTACAAAATGAAAGGTTTTCTGTTTTTTTTTAACAATTGATTTAAAAGATAATTTATTTAACTTTTTGGCATTATTATTATGCATAATAAAGCTCATGAATACAGCTGGTTTTTTTAATCAGATTTTTGGCATATCGCGAAGTACTCGAGTTTCTATCGAATTAAACTTTTGGTTGGGAATGTATGTGTGATGCATTCTTAAGCAGTAGAGCATCAAATTAATATAATAGTAACTTAAATTGTACTAACTAAATTAATATAATTAACTGAACTAATACTAACTGAAGTTCATCTAATCCGTAGGTCAAGTTTCATGGAGAAGAGGCGGAGGACGCGGGTGGCGTAAAGAAAGAATTTTTCATGCTTTTGCTCAAGGAAATACTCGATCCAAAGTACGGAATGTTCAAGCAATACGAGGAGACCCGAACTATATGGTTCAGCGATGAATCATTGGAGGACAAAGTCATGTACTCGCTTATCGGTCTTTTGTGCGGATTGGCTATTTACAATTTTATAATAATCGATCTACCGTTTCCTCTCGTTTTGTACAAAAAATTGTTGAGCGAGCCCGTGGGCCTAGCCGACATCAAAGATATATCACCGAGCATAGTCAAGTAGGCTGCGAAACAACCTATCGATATACAAATCTACGTCGATCAATCCGTTACAATATTTTGTGACTTTTTTTTGTTTTATCGCAGGAGTTTGCAGAGTCTCTTGGATTACAACGAGCCAGATTTGGAAGAAGTGTTCTGCCTAAATTTCGAAATATCTCGAGAGGTTTTCGGACAGCACGTCGTTCACGAATTGATACCGGGTGGAAGCAAAGCCGCCGTTACTCAACACAACAAGTTAGTGGTCACAAAATTGTCGCATCCGATATTAAAAGAAAAAAATGGCGTACGACTTATGAGTTCGGTAAATAAATAAAATAAATAATAATTGTTTTTTTGTTCTTAGGAAAGAATTTGTTGACTTGTATGTAGACTACGTGCTGAACAAGTCCGTCGAGACACAGTTCCAAGGTTTCTCCGAAGGCTTTCACAAAGTTTGCGGCAGTCGCGTGCTCGAACTTTTTCACAGTCACGAGCTCATGGCCGTCGTAGTGGGAAACGAGAATTATGACTGGAAAGAGTTGGAAGCGAATGCGGCCTACAAAGAGGGCTATACCAAGGAAGATCCAACGATAACACTCTTCTGGCAGGTTTTCCACGAGCTTCCGCTAGAAGAAAAGAAAAAATTCTTGCTTTTCCTGACCGGCAGCGACAGAATACCGATACAAGGCATGAAAGCTATAAAGGTATTTGCGATATTTGAAAACTATTTTTTTTACTTATACCGTAAAGAATTTTTTTTAAACGATTACGCAAACGATGGAAATTCTCTCTGTCCATCAGGTTACCATTCAACCGATGAGCGACGAGCGCTTTTTACCCGTTGCTCACACCTGTTTCAATCTACTCGACCTGCCGCGTTACCAAACCCGCGAAAAGCTGCGCTACAAACTTCTCCAGGCGATTCAACAAACTCAAGGATTCTCGCTAGTTTAGCGAACTCTGAAAAAGACTCTCGAAATTCAATCAAAATAAATCTGTAAAAAATAGACCTGAAAAACTTATACTGAAACAAAATCGCGGTTAAAGCTGAATGACGAAATGAAGTTATTTATTTTTTACGATACGTCATAGACGAGTAGACTTTTTATCTGCGGTAAAGGACGCTAGTCAAGCGATTTTTGACGTTTCACAGTACATCGGCATTTCTTGCCGGTTTGTACAATAACGCTCCTTATTCACAGAGATATTTATTTTTTTATCTCGCATATAGTGTCGAACGAGCTCCACGTTCTAACTCGCATTTTGCTCGTGCATTTAACTTATCTTTTCTTTATCCTCTGTTTTCGTCTTCTGGTCAATTTTTTTTCATGATCGTTGTGCCTTGCCAGATTTCCGGCTGAAAAATCAAATTTGATAGAGAAAGTTGAGCAACTGTAGTTCATCGGGTCAAACTTTCGAGAACTTGGAAACCCATTATTCAGAATTAGACTTAAATTCTTTTTTTTGCTACGATCGCTAGTTATTGCAAGTGTATTGTTAAAAAAATCATATTTGAATATTATTCGCTTACAGTTATACAGGTGATAACGAAGCGACGAAGAGTTTCGCACTGTTGTGTACTTGTGAAGTTGTATATCGGCGGTAGAGGAGCAGATAAATAAATTCTATGGTTCTCTATAAAAAATGTTCTATCGGTGGATTCATTATCTATCAAGATATCGATTATTGCTAGTCGAGCGATTTTTTATGTTTCGCAGTACATCTGCATTTGTTGCCCGTTTGTATAATAACGCTCCTTATTAACAGAGATATTTTTTTTTAATCTCACATAGTGTCGAACGAGTCGAACGCTCCAGCCTGCATTTTCTCCGAGCATTTATCGAATCTTTTCTGTATTCTTTTTTTCGGTCTCGGATAAATTTTCTTTCATATTCGACGTGCTTTGTCGATATCCACCTTCAAAATAAAATTTTATAGAGTAAATTGAACAGCTGTTGTTTACCGATTTGAACTTTCGAGAACGCTTTTTATTATAATTCTTTTTTTTTTGCTACCTTCGATAGTTATCGATACGTTATCGATAGTTATCGATAGGTATCGATAGTTCGATAGGTACAAGTATGTTGTAGAAAAAATCATGTTTGAATATTATTCGCTTGCGGTTATACAGGCGATAATTAAGCGATGAAGAATTTCGCAGTGTTGTATACTTGTGAAGTTGTATATCGGCGGTAGTGGAGCGAATAAATAAATGCTATGTTTCTAAAAAAAAAATTGTCGACGCATCTATCATCGCGCCGACGACAATAAATTATCGAACATTCAACGTGTATTATTGTCGTTTATTGCCTCAACAATTATTTTTTTTTCACATTACATCGTTAAAAATATATCGTTAGTTAACTAACTGACGGTTGGTCGGTTGGTTGAATCACATAAAAAAAAATCTACACCCATTCTCGAATTAACGTTTGTACAATAGGGCGAGTCCATTGCAATTGCAACGCTCGCCATTCGATTCTCGTCGTTCGTCGTCAAGCCGGTTGTCGCACGTAATAAACAAGTGATTCATTTATTTACTTCTTTTTTTCTTTTCTTTCTTTTTATAATTATTTTAAAACACGTTAAACATGTAAATTCCGGACTTGGCTCGGGGTATTCGTTGTGTTATCGACGCGCTATAATATTCTTCCGCCGATTAAATCTTTGCATTTTAATCGAGCAATAGTGCGGTTAGTCGCTCAGCTAAAGTTATCGATCTCGCTATATATATAATATCCGCTGCTCTATTATCGCTGTGAAAAAGCCGGTTAGTTAGTTCTTTTGTTTCGTTTTTTTTTTTGTTTTTCTAAATAACATTGAGCTAAAGGGGGAGAGAGAAGTAAATGAGGTACAAAAGCAACAACAGCGGGTAGCTGAATTTCCGATCAGTCTCTAAGCATAATAACTCCCTGAACAGTATAGTACATCGCGGACGATCCGAAGATATCTGCGTGACATTAAATTTCAACATTCACGACGATTTAACAATTTCAAGTCTCTGTCAATGCGCTGCTTTCGGAAGTCAAAAAAAGTGTCCGCTTGTAAAATTATATTTCCCAAACGAAGTTTGTGCGCTGCAAATATACAGCTGTTGAAACTTGATGAAATTTACTATCATGCTGATACCTTCACGATCATGATGATCGAGCGCGGATCGAGAACTGGAAATTCAAGCGTAAAGAGGAATTAGCCCTCCACAGTTCTCGATGATCGAAGATATATGCATATTTTCCAAAAGATAAAAATAAATAAAACTGAATTTTTTCCGGCTTGATTCGCGGATAAAAAAAAAATCATCGCACACGATCCTCCACGAATTGGTATCTGTTTTTCGTCGAAGCCGCGAGCCGGCTTCCAGTTCGATTTCGCAATTATCGTGAACGATGTTGTCGAGGAAACTCGGCTGGGCTTAGAAGGAGCCAAACACATTCGTGAAAAGTGACTTCTCGGAGATGTCGATTTAAAAAGATAACATTTTTCGAGATACTTTAAAATTACTGTCTAGTGTTGATAACTGGGATTGAAGTACTGAGTGCCGGGAGGAGCCCGGTAACCGGGATAAGTGCTGTTTAGCGCGTGCTGAGCGAAGAAACCGCTGTAATCCTTTTTAACCAGGCGCGGCCGAACGGCCGGCCCTTTCGCGAGTTCCATTCTAGCCCTGTTCTCGGCTTCGGTTTGAGCCTTGACCGACTCCGGTGGCCACTTCATGTCACCTCTCATGTTGCCACTGACCGGTGCCATCGTTGCTGCAGGTTGCGCCTGGTAAACGGGGGCGGGCATCTGAAAAAAAAAAACAAAAAATCCAAACGTTAAAATTTATTCAAATTATCGTCGATAAGTCGCCTGGCTAAAGAAAAAATTTATTGTACGCGACTTCATATTGTCCAGCTTTAATATCATCATATGCAGTTAACTAAATTTTAACTTTTGGATTTTCTTTGTTTTTTTATAATCTTTTCAATTCTCGATCACTCGGTCAATTATGGCTAGAGTGGCCGAAAATTGAGAAGATGATAAAAAAAAAAAAAAATCCAAGCGTTAATATTTATCCAAATTATTATGCTTGCTAAAGATCTGTTTACTAAACATTGTAATGGGACGCGGTTTGCCTAGAGGAACAGCGGTTCTAGAGCATTACTATCCATATATCTATCTATCCATCTAATTTTTTACATGCGACTACATATTGTGCAGCCTAATTGGTTGAGTGGCCGAGAATTGAAGAGATGATTAAAAAAACAAAAAGTCTGAAGGTAAAAATGTATTCAATTTATTGCCTTTCAGTCGCCTCGGTGAAGATTTGTTACTAAAGATTCTCTCATGTCCTTCGCGGTTCAACTACGTATTGTGCAGCATAATTGGCTGAGTGACCGAGAATTGAAAAGATGCTTAACAAAACAAAAAATCCAAACGTTAAAATTTAACCAAATTACCGGCTCTAAGTCGTTTCGCGAAAGATCTGTTTACTAAAGATTCTCTCATGTCCTTCGCGGTATAACGGGACGGGGGTTGCCTAGGGGAACAGCCGTTCTAGAGCATTAATATCATTATATATCTCTATCTAATATCATTATATACCTATCTATCTAATTTATTATACGCGGCTACATATTGTACCACCTAATTGGCTGAGTGGCCGAGAATTGAAAAGATGATGCATAAGCTTGGCAACGAAAGATCGCGACGAACTGTCTTCGGACACTCGTGAGTCTTGTTTAAATAGCTCGCGGAACGAATTGCAACCTCGCCATTTCAAAACAAGCACTTTTTCCGTGTTCCAGAATATAGAAGAATTTTCGAGATTTGAGCCAGCTGTAACATAACGGTATGACGCTAAATCGACAGACTTCTAAAGGTCCGCACTTTTAGCATTTGACACGACGCCAAACTGGTTAACGCGTTATTCACCCCTTTATACGAATTTTATAATAAATCGTTGAGGTTTCAGCGACGACGATAGCTGCGATATGTCGCGACGCCCACATGACTCCCGAGGGCGTAATCACCCGATGAAATATCTTTATCGTCCGTGACTCGCCGCGCATACAACTTCGTAATTTTATCTTCTATGTATTTTTTTCACCTGCGATATTGGCGGCTCGGGCCTGAGAGTTATGAGAGACGGCGGCGGCTCGAAAGCGGGCTGATGATAAACCGGAATCGATTGACTCTGATTTTGATTCGGTGTCGATTGTTCCGTTGAGTTTTGCTGAAACAGAAGGAAAGAAAACAAACGTTAGAAAATTTACATGAACAACTGATTTTTTTTACATCTCACACCCTTTCAGGCTTGCATTCATCGAAACGTTCTCCAGTTGACTACACGCTAGTTACGAGGAACTTAAAATTCCACTTTTCGCGATATTAATAAAGCGCGAATTTGTAAGCATCGATTGTTGTTTTGTTTTCTTTTGTTTCTTTTTATCGAGCTTTTACCTGCCAAGGCTGTGTCTGTTGATGCTGCGATTGCGGAGCAGCCCTGTTATGTTGTTGTTGATGGTGAATGGGTTGCTGGTAAGGCAGAGGCGAAGTCGCTGGCGGTGTGACCGGTGACCAAGTCTTCGGTGCAACTACTTGCCGAAAGTCCGACGGTTGACGAAGCGTTCCACCGGGACTGACTGGCGACGGTGATGACGGCACGACGTGAGGAGACGTGCGCGAAATCGTCGCTCCGACGCTCGGCGGTTGAGGCGATACTCCCGACGATGGACTGCTCTGGTACCCAGCGAAATCACCTAAACCGCGAGTCTTGCGGATGGAAAAAATCGTCATTTTCAAGATTCACGCGACAGTGCGCCGTTGTATAAAAAATAATTGTGAAAAAATTGTATAATGTCGCCTCGGTAACGACCCTAGTCAACTATACGAACTTTTAAAATGAAATTCAATTTAACTTTTTAGGTGAAATTCAATTTAACGGTTTAGGTGAACTTCAATTTACCTTTTCAGGTGAAATTCAACTGAATTTGTGGGTGAAATTCAATTTAACTTTTTATATGGAATTCAATTTTTAAAATGGACTGAATTTTCGCGGTACACTTCTTCATCATCGAAAATGATTATAACAATTTTTTAATTTAAAAAAAGTTGGATTTCCTTTTTCAATTATTAACAGCGTTATTTTAAACACTATTGGACTATGGAAATGGAATAAAATTGCGTCCTTACCCTTCCACTCATCCTAATGATAATATGTTGCATAAAAAGCATAGATTGCGTAAATTGTACAATATCGAAACATGGATGGAGTTGCCTCGGTAACGACACGATGTAGTCAACTATACGAACTTTTAACTCTCCCCTGGTATTCAAGGAGGTACGACTATTAGGTGAAATACAACTATTACGACGACTATTAGGTGAAATTCAATTTTCAAAACCGACTAAATTTTCGCGAAACGATCATCGAAAATGACTATCATGATTTTTTGGCACATTTATATCTCTACCACTCACAACTCTACCAGAAAACATCTCTCCCCAAACATCCCTACCAGAAAACAAGTCTCCCGGATAATATCTCTACCAAAAAAGATAGCTTTAACAACTCTACCAGAAAACATGTCTACCGTATTACAACTCTACCGTATTAGAACTCTACCAAAATCTCTACCACTGAAGAAAAAAACTCTCCCGGAAGTTAAATAAAACTCTCCCCGAATTTAAAAAAAACTCTCCCGGAAGTTAAATAAAACTCTCCCCGAATTGAAATAAAACTCTCCCGGAAGTTAAATAAAACTCTCCCCGAATTGAAATAAAACTCTCCCAGAATTCAAATAAAACTCTCCCGGAATTGAAATAAAACATAACGCATAAAATTTAAACGGTGTAATCGATTCTCGTCAAATAGAATATCGATCATCGTTGATAATAAATAGATACATCGCGTATTGAAGATCAAAGGCAACGTAGCATACAAAATTAACTCCCTATCCACCCTTGTGTTCCGGAAGAGTTTTATTTCAATTCCGCGAGAGTTTCATTTCAATTCCGGGAGAGTTTTATTCCAATTCGGGGAGAATTTATTTGAATTCCGGTAGAGTTTTATTTCAATTCGGGGAGAGTTTTATTTAAGTTCTGGGAGAGTTTTATTTCAATTCGGGGAGAGTTTTATTTAACTTCCGGGAGAGTTTTATTTAACTTCCAGGAGAGTTTTTTTCTTCAGTGGTAGAGATTTTGGTAGAGTTCTAATACGGTAGACATGTTTTCTGGTAGAGATGTGTTCTGGTAGAGTTGTTAAAGCTATCTTTTTTGGTAGAGATATTATCCGGGAGACTTGTTTTCTGGTAGGGATGTTTGGGGAGAGATGTTTTCTGGTAGAGTTGTTATCTGGTAGAGTTGTGAGTGGTAGAGATATAAATGTGCCGATTTTTTCATACAAAAAAAGTTGCATTTTTTCTTTCAATAATTATTTTACAGCGTTATCTTAAATAATATATGAAGTATGAAAATGGAATAAAATTGCGTCTTTACCCTTCCACTAGCTCTAATGATATGTTGCATAAAAATAATTCTAATAAATATAGATATATTTAGTACTAATAGTCGTACTGCCTTAACGGCGTCGCGTGTAAACTTTTCGTCAACGATAAATTACGCCGTCCCTTACAGCAGATAATAAACTTTACTGTATCGTGAAAGAGTACCTTCGCCTGTACGGGACTTTTTTCGACAAAGTCGAGATCGTCCTGATCTTCGGGAGGTGGCGGCCAAGCCACTCGCTTCAGACCTGCAAAAAAGAACGAAAACAATATAGTAAATCGTAACGCAGTGCGCTAAAAATAAAAATAAGAAAAATCGAGACGGCGGATAGAAATACATTGGCAACTGATAAAAATATAAGAATGAAGAAGATGCAAAAAATAGATGATCGTAAATAACTGACGGCTAAGGTCAGTCACCTGATTAACGGATCTCTCGTCGACTGTATTCAAAAATACATATAGTGCGGCCTTAAAAAAAAAAAAAAAACTCATCTCATAACTCATCGTGACCTCATGAGCCGATTTTATTTTCACAGTTTATTGTCTTTCAGTTTATTGTCTTGAGAATCGTCGAAAACCCTGGCATTGTTCGAATAATTGCGTCGAATTTCTGAGGGTCCGTTATCGCGGCAAAGAGCTTAAACGAGGCAATCACACGAAGGTTCTAGTGCATGATCGTGGGAGAATCGGGTGAAGAAAGTACACCTCTTGGCAGCGATACAATTTTGTCATCGGCTCGCTTGAGGCGACGATTTCGCAAGGTACGACAAGGGATGCGGAATTGCAGAAGCACCGCGAGTAAAAAAAAAGCCAAAGAAAACAGTGAGTGTGGCAAAGCGATTTTTCGACTTTGACAAAAATAGACGAAAAATAAATTACACTGGTACAAAGCGTTATACGAGAACTAAAAAATATTGACGTTTTTCGACACACATATAATTGCGGTGGAACACTCATAAAAATTATAGTGCGGTGGAACGAACTATAATTTTTCTTTCAGCTTCACTAAAAATCGATAGTTACAATAAAAATTGTTTTGGTAATTTATAGAAACAAGTAATATTTTTAAAAATATTATTCAACAACATTGGAACGATTCTGCAAGGTACGACGAGTAATGCGGAATCGCGGAGGCACCTCAAATAAATAAAGCCAAGGAAAACAATACGAAAACATGCCAATGCGATTTTCGCAACGTTGATAAAAAGATAGATGAACATTAAAATACATTGGATCGGCATAGCGCGTTATACAAGAACTAAAAAAACTAGACGTTTTAGAACAGATATATAATTGTTCGATGGAGTAAACTATTTTTTTCAGCCTTACTAGGAATCGATAGTTACAATAAAAAAATTAATAAAAATGCAGAAAAACGAGTTTTTAAAAATGCAAATAATATTCAACGAAATTAAACTGGTTGCGATTCATCGAATATATTTTTCAAAAATATTACTGTTGGCTCGCGTCGGACGAAAATTTAAAAACAGCTACAATCGCGTCAAGGATAAAACCGAACAGTATCGCTGGACGTCTGTCGCACACAACCGAATCATTATACGAAATTGTCGAGGGATCGCCGCCAAGTTTATATTTGACGATTATTGCCTACACGCCCTAACCGATTTTCGCCACTTTTTGAAAATATTCGCAACGCTCTGCAATACAGAAACGAAATTTTGTAATCCGATCGGAAAAACTTAAAAAAAAGAAGTCACAGAAAAACAAACAAAAATTGAACAAAGTCGATTCACGCTCAACGACACGGAATCCTCGGTGTATAATTATAGGTGATTTTTTCATTTTATTTTCAACCGAGATCTATTCATAGAGAGCTATGTTGGAGAACCGCGTTATTCCTGTTTTATCCGGCCGGCGACACACCTGAATGCTCGATTTAATTCTTCCTCCGTAAATGCGCAAGTCTAAATCAGTTGAAATTACAGCGTTCCGCCTCTCTCTCTATATATATAAAATTCTCATAATTCTTCTCCTATATAAGATTGATGAAAGCGATGATTAAGATCGTTGATTTAATGACACCGGTCCGGATTGCACAAATCACGAAGACCGTAAAATTCGAATTACTCGACGACGTACAAATCCGAGGCCGAGCGGATTGTAGGTTGAAAATGATTTAAAAAAATTTTTTTGGCAACGAACGATTTATGAAAAAGCTTTAATACACATGGATGACGACGTACCACGGATTTGCCGGGAAAACGTTAAAGAACCCGATGAGAATAATCGGGTCGTCTAGAGGCGGAGAGAAAGACGACTTTGCCAAAACGAAACCTCGCCAACAACTAAACCGTATGGAAGTACAACGACTAAGCCACCTGTATCCCGAACGATAATCGCGGTAACGACCCGGCGAACGATTTTAGAGCCTATTGCAGGATAGGGAGAGGGGTGGGGCGTCTCTATTCTCGAGGAATAGGGGGAGGGGAGGGGCAGACTTCTAAAACTACGCACGAGATCGGCCTCGATTTATGTCACCGGCAACCCTGAAATTTCACGCATCAAATTATTAATATTGCGAACTTGTATGTTTAAAAATAAAGTATCGCCGATAATATCGTGTATCAAATGCCACACTGGCAGTGCCGGTCTCATTTACATGCGTTGTTGTTTTTTTTGTTGGAACTTTGTACTTTGATGAAATGGATGTTTTTCGCTTAAATTGAAAAAGAAAGACTTTTTTAATATCTAGTTTTTTAATACCTGATTCGGGACGAAAAGTCTATCTGCAGTGTCTTCACGGATTCAATTATTAATGTTACGAACTTGTATGTTTAAAAGTAAAGTATTGCCGATAACATCGCCTATTGTATGCACCACTGAAAGCGCCGATAGCATCGGATGAGATTTTTTCTTTCGTATTTTGATGAAAGGGCTGTTCGTTTGAATCGAAAAAGATATAATTTTTTTTTGTTACACCCGATTCGGGACGAAAAAGCAATCGGCAGTGTCGACCATCGAGAGGGCTGAACGGTGGCCAGCACTCGCGGTAACGACTCGCGGTGATGCATTAAATTATTAATATTACACACTTGTATATTTGAAAATAAATATTGCCGATAATACCGCCTATCGTATGCATGCCAATCACATCGGAATGAGTTTTTTTTTTTAACTTTGTACTTTCACGAAAATAAAGATTTTTATTTTTTTTGTTATACGTGATTCAGGACGAAGAAGCAATCGGCAGTGTCGACCATCCTGAGGACAGAACGGTGGGCAGTGTTCGCGGTAACGGCTCGAGGTGATGAATTAAATTATTAATATTATAAACTTGTATATTTAAAAATAAAGTATTACCGATAATACCGCTTATCGGATGCATGCCGATCACATCGGAATGAGTTTTTTTTGCATTGTACTTTGATGAAAATTAAAATTTTGATTTTATTTTGTTCTACCCGATTCGGACGAAAAAGCAATCGGCAGTGTCGACCATCCTGAGGGCAGAACGGTGGCCACCACTCGCGGTTACGGCTCGCGTTGATGCATTTAATGATTAATATTACAAACTTATATATTTAAAAATAAAGTATTGCCGACAATACCACCTATCGGGTGCATGCCGATCATATCGGAAAGAGTTTTTTTGGGACTTTGTACTTTGATAAAAATAAAGATTTTGATTTTTTTTGTTATACCTGATTCGGGACGAAAAAGCAATCGGCAGTGTCGACCATCCTGAGGGCAGAACGGTGGCCAGCACTCTCGGTAGCGGCTCCTAGGCCTGACTAGCCGTCGGACTTCGTCGGTCGACATGGGACATGGTCGGGGAAGCAGATCAAACGGGTCCACCGCTTCGCGGATACATTCGATGCGGTTGCGAAGCAAAAGCGTGAGGCAAAAGCGAAGCATTTTTTTCAAGCATCAATTTCATTTTTCTTTTCTTTTCTGACTGTTGCAGCTGCGATATTAGTCTGGCGAAACCCATTTCTTCTTTCGGGAGATTTCGGGAGTCGTCTCTTCGCTATGTTAGGTCTTCGGTCTTCGCTACTTTTGTTACACGCCACCCACAACGGAAGCTTCTCGCAATCTGGTCAGACACACGTTAGAATTTGGTGTTAGAAAAAAACATGACAAAAAAAACAGAAAAAATAATTTAAAAAAAATAGCGGAACGACGACATTGCCTTTATACAATCCTCTTTTCATGTCCGGGCGTCTAAACGTTTCTACGCGATAAACGCCGAGTCGTAAAGAGATTAACGATCCCGGCTTCGTCGACGGCGATGATTGCACTTGAATTCCGTTTAGTAAATAAACGATAGCTGTTTTCTCTCCAAGCTTCCCGACTTGAATTCATCGAACTCATAATTCAACCAAGCCAAAACGTGCGGCTTTAACCCTTTTGCGCTCTGTTCAAATTAATAATCGATAATCGATCATTTACGTGTAAGTAAACAAGGATTAGACACGATGGCTATACTGTAAAAAAAAATTTCTGGAAAATTAATGAACGCTACTGGAAGCTTTTTTACATAAACTTTTTTTGAAATTTAAAACGCATGTGCGTTACAATTTTACAGTAAAATGTTTTTTTTGACGAAAGTTTTTATAAATTTCAAGCAAAAGATTAGTAATTTTTATATCTGCTATTTTTATTTGACCAAAAACGTACATTAATGTTCAATTAATGTAACTATTGCAAGCCAATTTCAAGTTCCAGTACATTAAATTTACAATTTATTTTCACAGTGTAGTGTTACTTCTAAATAAAATTTAGGGACTCTACAATCACCAATCGTCTTCAATTAATAATAATGATCGATGTTTAGTTATACGCGAGGTGCCCGCGCATGCGCAAAATATTTTTAAAATTCTTTCAATAATATACAAAAATTGAAGGACATTTCCACAACTTTTTAAGCTGAATTCAACCGGCTTGAACTAATCGAACTCATCATTCAACTGGGCCGAAACGTGTAGCTTTAAACTTTTGGCGCTCTATTCAAATGACTAATTGACAATCAATAATTTTCCTGCAAGTACACAGGCATTAGACACGGTGGCTACTCTGGCTTGGAAATAGAATGCAAGAGCTCTTCGAGAGCCCAGTAATGATCGATGTTCAGTTTTGATAAGCTGAATTCAAGAACTATTCAAGGACTTCTAAAGGCTTTCAGAAATCTGCAAAACCGCTGAACTTCTCCTTACTCGCTGGATCATTGTACACAATTAGTATATTATGCAATACGGGGAGAAAGTACGCGACTTTCGCCAAGTGTGAAGTTTGCTGTCCGAGCGAAGCGATGGCCGAAATCACGAGAAGTGCAAATCCGCTCCCTCTCGTTCAGCGTCCCTAAGATGTAGCGAGACTGATACAAGGACTGGAAAAACTGTGCAGAAGACCGACAATGAAACTCAGTGTGCATGTGTGAAAACGTGACCGATAATTCTGTAATAAAAATACAGTGATTCGACCTGTCGTTAAGTACATAAAATTGGCCGTAGGGAGGTGATGAGCTTCATTTCCCACCTAAAATTTGACAATTTCATGGTTGGTCATTTGCTGACCACGCTCGAGCATGAAATTGTCAAATTTAGGGGGGAGGGGGGGGGGCGTGGAGCTCATCCCCTTTCCATGGCCATTTTTAAATATTTCACGACAGGTCGAACCACCGGTCTTTGGTCACAAAATTGTCAGTAACATTCTCGCACACCGCTACTTTCTTATTCTAGGTCGTTTGCTGATTTCCCAACATGCTAGGGGTACCATACATTTTTTCCCGACTTCGTTAGAACAACCACGTTTCTTGCGTCACAATAAATTATCATGTTTGCCAATGACCATTACTCTCCCGGGAATGGTACTGCGCATGCGCACGAGTTAATGATGAAAATTGGTCAATAATAGGCGATTTCGCCCCGTGTTGCACGCAAGAAATGTGGTTGTTTTAGCGAAGTCGGGAAAATAGTGTATTATGCAACAAGGGGGGAAAGTGCATCTTCACATCGAGTGTGAAGTTTCACGCTCGGCGAAAATCACGCACTTCCCTCCCTTATAGCATAATATACTATTTCTGGGTGTGCCAGCAACGGGGATGGAAGGTGGCCAATTCTTGATGAGCGGGAGGAAAAGTTTCATTTTTTCTTCCGCTGAATCACTTTTCCTCCCGCTGTATCACTGTTCCTCCCACTAAATCGCTGATCCTCCTGCTAAATTACTTTTCCTCCCGCTCGTCAAGAATGGGCCACTTTGCACCCCTGTTGCAGGTATGAATTCGGCCCTTTTTAGCGTGGTCGGGAAAAAACAAATGTAAAGCCTCGCTTCAGATTGACACTGAAAACTTTCTTTCCCTATCCGTTACAGTATCAAATTACCACTTTCGTAACGAAACCACGCAACCAGACAAACTTTCATGAGTAATTAAGACACGACTATAATTAAAAAACAACGCACAGAACAACCAGTGACTGAACAAAAATCGGTACTCACTGGGGTGTCCACCGCGTTGCCGGGCTTCCTCCTCCTCGAGCATTCGCAGCACAGCGCTGTTCTGCAGATTGGTCGGTTTAGCCAACTGATTGAAGTCGATTCTGCAACACAATCAACAAATCTCAATCACAAAACCTTTCTCGCTTATAGATATAAATTTACTTATTTTATTTTTAATGTAAAAAAAATTGTTTTCCGAGTGCTATGACGAACGTCGCCGAGCGAGCTTCGTACCTCGACTGTGCGGCGATCATTATGACAAGATCTCTTCTCTATAGATTGTCTAAAACGTTTAATTGGCGTACGGCAAATCGAAATGGGATTTGCTCTTGAACCCTCGGGTCAGTTTAGTGCGCGCTTGCGGAGGGCAGAGAGAAACGGCGAACACGGTAGTGGCCGATCGGAGCGCGGTGAAAACCACCGGTGGGCCCGTCGGAAGCGAAACTAAGTCAAGTACGATCGGCGACTTTTGCGCAACGGCCAGTGTTGTTCGAGGCTTGCCGTGCCCGAGGGGTTTATTTCTAACCGGGATGATTCGCGCCTCTGAAAATAACGAATAGCCGCGCCGTGACGAGTGACCGTTCAACGTCGCTCCCCCGCAAGCACTCTACCGAGGCCTCCTCTCCTTCGGCTCAGGCTGAATCACCGCAGATCCTCCGATGTCACGGTTTCACCGACGGTGTTATCGCTCGCCGTCCGTCGATCGGACGTTGACGAGCTCCGCCCGTCAACGAAACCGCCTCCGGCTCGGCGCGAATATCCCCTTCGAGGTGCTTCCGTGCCAACAGGTGAATTGACGAGGCTTCGTGTCGCACAGTGTCACGAGACACACGGTTCGTTGACACGGTACCAATATCGATGAGAAACAATCGTCGAAGTTCAATTTTTTGAAAAGATTGTTTGAAAGGATTGTTTGAAAGGTTTGTTTGAAAGGATTGTTTGACAACTTCGTTTGAAAGGTTTGTTTAAAAGGTTTGTTTGAGAGGTTTGTTTGAGAGGTTTGTTTGAGAGGTTTGTTTGAGAGGTTTGTTTGAGAGGTTTGTTTGAGAGGTTTATTTGAGAGAATTGTTCGAGAGGATTGTTCGAGAGGATTGTTTGAAAGGATTGTTTAAGAGAATTGTTTAAGAGGATTGTTTAAGAGGATTGTTTTAGAAGATTGCTTGAAAGGATTATTTGAAAGAATTGTTGTGAAGAATTGGTTTGAAGAATTTGGTTTTTTTTTTTATTAAAAAAAATTAAATTAAAAAAAATTAAATTAAAAAATATAGTTCGTTTTTTATTTTTATCCTCACCCGACTGCACCGTTCGCTAGGACCCTCGTCTGGCGCTCCAGAGTCTCCTGAACTGCTTGCGGGGAGTACAGATTTATCGGAGAGTTGAACTGTTTGTTCACGAACTTCGGCCCGGCGCTCGACATCTTGAAAATGTATTTATTTATTTTTCTTTCTTTTCCTGTTTTCTCTTGGATCTTCCTGGTGCGGGACACCTAAGAATTAAAAAGTGCACGAATTTGTTAAAATAAGCCGGTTATTATTACACATTCGGTTACCAACAGTCAGCAGAAATATAATTAAGAGTCATCATACAGTTTAAGTGAGAAATAAAATTGAGTGGTGACTCACAGAGGATTCAGACAATGAGCCAATCCTCTAATATAGATATGAAGAAGCTCTCGTTTACACTAAAAAGTGAGCGTCGAGGCGTGTCGGATGGTGTTATTCTTGAAATGTGTGCCAAGAAAACAAGTATAAACACACGCTTTAGAGAAGCGATCGAGTGTAGCAGCTCTATACCCCTTAACTTTGAATCATCCTAACGCACTAAAATGAATTCTTCTCGTTTGCAATAGGAAAAAAAGCTTCTCCTCACTTACTAACAACTTCGTCGTTATTCCTTGCCGAACTGCATTACATATAAATAAATAAAGAAATTAAATTAAAAAAAAGAAAACGATCTACGTAAAATCAATAATCGCAAATAGATTTACTACCAATGGATAATTAATATTTATAATAATGATGTATCCGTGTTCGTAGTCTTACTACCGATCGTTCTCCACCGAAACTTTTTATTTTTTATTTTTTATTATCACTCTAACGCTTTTACTCTTGAATCATTACTAGTTGAGCCTGCGTCCGATAAAACGACCGCATCGGTGGAAAATTCACCCGTCTTGTTATGCGCTCTCGATTCTCGATTTGGCGGCGACGGCTTTACTGCAACTGGGGAATTTTCGTCGGTATGAGTCGACGGGCCGATTGTGCGAGCGGCACGAGGGGGCTACGCGCATAACTCGTAGATCACGGATTCTAATCCGTTACTACGAGTTATATAAAATAAATAAATAAGTAAATAAATGACATTATACGTGCAATCGATAATCGGAAATGGGCAATAATTATTTTTATAATTTTTTATAAGACGGAATAGCCGCGTGTGGTGAAATAAATCTAGCGATCGATAACTTTTCTGTACCCACGTTTTTTATTATCACTCTAACGCTTTTACTCGTCAATCATTGAAGTTGAGTCTGCGTACGATAAAAAAAATAACGTCTCGATGGAAAATTCGCCCGTCTCGCTATGCGCTCTCGATTCTCGATCTCGCGGTATCGGCTTTATTACAAGTGGTGAATTTTCGTCGGTATAAGTCGAGGGGTCGATTATGCCAGTTCTATGAGGGGGCCACATTAATAAAATAAATTTTAAAAAACGATATATGTAAAATCGATAATCGTTAATGGATGAAAGTTATTATTATTCTTTACCCACGTTCGCAGTCTTTCTATCGATTGTTCTCCACCGAAACTTTCATTTTTTGTTATTTTCTATTATCACGAACATGAGTCTGCGTTTGATAAAAAAAAAAGAACGTCTCGGTGAAAAATTCGCCCGTCTCGGTATGCGCTTTCGATTCTTGGACTCGCGGTGAAGGCTTTTTTTTCAATTGGGGGATTTTCGTCGTTATAAGTCGAGGGGTCGATCATGCCAGTTCTATGAGGGCTAAATAAAAAATAGAAGAAATAACGATAAACGTAAAATCGATATTCGCATGAAAATTATAACAATAATTCTGTACCCACGTTCGATGTCTTTCTGTCGGTCGTTCTCCACCGAACCTTTTATTTTTTGTTATTTTCTATTATCACTCTAACGCTTTTACTCGTGATTCATTGAAGTTGAGTCTGCGTTCGATAAAAAAAAAGAAAAAAATAACGTCTCGGTGGAAAATTCGCCCGTCTCGCTATGCGCTCTCGATTCTCGATCTCGCGGTGACGGCTTTATTACAACTGGGGAATTTTCGTCGGTATAAGTCGGGGGGTCGATTATGCCAGGCGTACGAGGGGGCTATGCGCATAACTCGTAGATCACGGATTCTTGTAGACGCCTTCGGTGGAGTGTTGGTGGCCTACCTCTTGGTTATTTTTGCTACGAAATTCCTCCGAATATATCTAACCATCGGGTCGCGCAAAATCTTTCGCCCTCCGCTCTTCCGCCCGCCTCGCTGACTTGACTCGCGTCGGAGACAGAAACCGAGAGGAAGACAGAGAGTGAGCGAGCGCGGGTGAGAATTTTCGTTGTGGTAGACTCTCGGGCGATACTAGTTCCGACGAAGAACCGCGCGAAGTATATAGAGTGTTGGGTTACGTGA
The DNA here is from genome assembly GCA_964017025.1 of Stenichneumon culpator. Taxonomy (NCBI): domain Eukaryota; kingdom Metazoa; phylum Arthropoda; class Insecta; order Hymenoptera; family Ichneumonidae; genus Stenichneumon; species Stenichneumon culpator. The sequence goes on along the minus strand of OZ024769.1, from coordinate 10,487,214 downwards.
AAATAGATTCTTGAGAGCGTAGGAAAATTTTATCGCTACTCGAAACGGTGCCAGAATATTTCGATCTCAATGAAGACGGTAATCGATATCTCGATTCTCATCGGGACTCCGGTGTCGCCTATAATTGTCGACACCTCGAACTGGTGTTAGCAAATATCGTTGGAAGAAAAGAAAATTTCAATAAATTAAAAATTAAAAAAAGAAAATATAAAATAACATTTTTGTAAGAAAATAATAAATGTAAACCACTAAATGGAGTCGATAATTCAGATTTATCAGCCATCACGACGTTATAGTGTGCACCAATATAGACGATTATCTCACAGTTCGGTCAATCGAATTGCACTCGCTGCGTCAGAGTAAATAACGATGCAATAAAAGGAAAAGTTTTTGGTGTCGAATATATTAACAATGATTAATAATGAGGTAAAAATTTGTTAGATCCGTGGTTAGTAACTCGATCGATAAGACTGGTACGCGGAATATCGATTGCACAATATCAGTGTGAACGCACTTTCTCTGCTGAGGTGGAGGAAAGGGAAAATCGACTAGTGCGGTGGTTTTACGATGCAGTAGAAACACACACACATATATATATATATATATATATATATATGTATATGCGTACGTATTAATACTATTCGCGATAGCGCCTACCTTGTCGCGCGACAGAGCTCTCGTTCTCCGGAAGGTGAAACTAACTAAACTCAAAAGCAAAAGACTCGAAGGCCGAAGCTGTAATCCGCCTCCACCATCGCTCCGTTTCCTCCTTCTCTTAACTCGCTAAGTTATTTTCGAATTCTCTTTCTCATCTCTCTTTCTCTCTATATATCTTTCGCTCTCTCTTTCGTTTTCATCTCGTTCAGTAGCCTCTTTCATAGTGATAGCGAAGTTCCTATACATACTTTGTCTATCTGGGCTTTGGGGTTGTCGTGAAAGCTTCACTTTTGATGACTAAATTCACTTCCAGAGTGAAAATCTCAGTTTTCGACCGTAATTTAGGTCAAACCTGACATGCATCACTTCCAGTTTGAAAATCTTATTTCTTAACCGGAAGTTCGGTCGAACATGAAATACGTCACTTCCTGTTTGAAAATATTATTCCTCGACCGGAAGTTAGGTCAAACCTGAAATACGTCACTTCCAGTTTGAAAATCTCATTTTTCAACCGGAAGTGATGTCATATCTCAAATACGTCACGTCCGGTTTGAAGATCTCGTTTTGCGACCGGAACTGCCGTTATACCGGATGTGACGTCATACCGGAAATAGGTCACTTCCGGTTTGAAAATCTCATTTTTCGACCGAAAGTGATCTCATACCGGACATTCGAGACAAAATTCAAGGACCTTTCCGGGACTTTTCAAGGGCAAGCAGAGTTCAAGGACCTTTCGAGGACTCGGACGATTTTATGAACCGCCAGATAGCACAAGGCGCAATATAAACAGTTTTACTCAGGTTACTTACCCACGGTCGTTGCAGACACGTCGACGAGATTTTGCGACGTTGGAAAATCAGGTGAACTCCCCTGGTTCCGACATGTGCGGTGGCTGCTTCGAGACCCTCCTACAAAATCTGCAACGTGCCAGCCCCTCGCTCGCAAGGTACTTTCAAGTTCATACATCTCTCGTTCCCTGCACAAATATTCCGGCCGGTGAGTGCGTAAATAAAAATTTTTTGGTACCATATCATATCCAAATTTTGTAAGACATTTAACCAATCAAATAATACGATTCTGAACTCTAACCAATTGGCATCGACAATCGCAAGTGTAAGAATTTTATTTTACGACTCATAGTTAACAGCGCAACAAAAGCGGGTCGCGTTCCTCCTCGCGCGAATATATTCACGCGAGACGCGCAGCAGTTTCTCTGTCACAACTTGTTTCTATTATCAGTCTACTCCGAGCTATTTCTGAATGTCGTAAAACACTCTCGACCCTCGAGCATCAGATGTTTTCTCTAGTGTAAACAATCGGTACGGAATTTTTCTTTATTTTTTCCTACGTTTTACAGTTTTCTATTTTTTTTTCCTCCGGCACACACACGTGTGCCAAGTACATTATCCGATGCTAAGAAACAGTCTACGAGTAGTTGAGCACATAAGCAGAGCGGATCTTACGGCGCGAGCCGTCCTGGGATTCCGGCGAACGGCTAGTTATCGTCATTTCCACAACTCCGATTAATCCTTCCTTATCCTCGCTCTCTTCGATTTCCCGGTTGATGTGCGCGCCAGCCGTTTGGCCGGCAACAGGCGACGATCTTGCCCCCCGCGCATTGCCGGGCGCTACACAAATCGTCCCGGCAACTCGCATAGCCGACCTCCGCACAACGCGCGCGGCGTAGGATTATAACCGTTCCGCGAGGGGGCCCCACGGAAGTTTATGGACAAAACTCACACCCGTGCGCGATAAGCGCGCGCGAGATATAACAGTTGCCGTGGATGACCGAGGCGCTCTCCCCTCGGCGTTCCAAAATGGACGACGCTCGCCGCTTTCCCGCCGTTGGGAAGAATGGTGAGAAATCGATAATAGTATACGCCTTTACCGACGACGCTCGCCGTGGCGCTCGCGTCGCGCGTCGTCGTCTCACTCGTTTACCCGCGCAGCGCCGTCGCCCGTACTCCGTCCGCTTACTCGCCGCGATACGTCGTTGGCTACGGCCCCGCCACCGTGTCGAATAAGCGCGCGAGAGCGGAAAGAGACGCCTTGCCATTTATAATGACCCAAGCCAGGTCGCTTCTCTCTCCCAGTCGCCACCGCCGCCATTATAGATCCCGTTGTGAGTGACCGAGCCCTGCGTTGTCCCGAAGCACCGCGCATTTTTTTTCACCGTCAAACAGTCGGGAACCTAAAGAAATATATATATATAAAAATTGAAGAGAGAAATTAATTAATCGACGATATTCGTCACGATACTCGACTCTGGTTCGCCGAGCCTCGAGAGCCTCGTCCGCCGCTGGAGATCATTTTTTCGGAGTTAAAACAAGCTGGACGTTATGAAGACTTACAGCAGAAAGAAGGGCGACACCGACAGCAATGTGATAATTCACGTGAACGAGCTCTGCCGACTGTGCCTCGCTAAGGAAGAGGAGATGGTGCCGATTTACGACGACGACGCCGTACCTCTGCCTCTCCGTATTATGGCCTGCGTCAATCTCGAGGTAAGTCCCATACCGACTAACTCTGCAATGCTCTCTCCGTTATTTTGTTTCATCGTTTTTTTTCTTTTTTTTTTTTTTTTTTTACCACGATCCCTCCCGAACCGGGAACGGGAATCTAGGATTTTGCTATTGCGAAAAATAGGAATCTATTTTATCTCGTTATTATTCTCGTTCGACTCCCCCCGCGCGCCCCCGAGCGACCTCCGGACGCGCCGGGTATCACGCTCTTGTATCAACGACGGCTCGTGTACTTGTTTCGCGGAGCTGCCTCTCTCTCTCTCTCTCTCTCCCTCCCTCTCCCTCTCTTCCTCTCTCTCTCTCGCTCTCTCTCTCTCTCTCCCTCGCCGTTTCGCGATTAACCGTATCGACGCGTCCACCGAGCGACTCTGCTCGCCGACTCTGTTGCGCGTCGGGCCGACTCGACGTTTCCCGATACTGAGAGACCTACCGACTCCGTTAACACGGGGGAACGACCAGAGGCGAAACTACCGTCCTTACCGAGTTATCGACTTTGGTTTCGCTCGACCCTTTCGCCGAGGCGGTGCGAAAATACCAGAGACGCGTCAGTTTTCCGTACCGCGGACTTCATCGCATTACAGGAATCTAAGCACGTGTTACTTGCTGATCGAAAATACTTTACCCCGGCGCGGATTCACAGAGATCTGCAATCCGCTTCGACGTTACGTGTTTTTTTTTTTTTTTTTCGTAAGGCGGGAAATCGATGCCGAGGAAAAATGAATTTTTTGTTCCAATGATTTTTAGGCGGCATTTTTCAACTTTACGATTGGCCGCTTTTGCGAGGGTTTTTAAAGGAACGGATGGAATTTTTGCAGGTCTACGAGGAGGATGGCTTGCCCAACATGATCTGCCATCCGTGCAAGTACCAGCTTGAGAAATCATATCAGTTCAAGAAGAAGTGCGAAGCGGCGGACTCCAAGCTGAGAAAACACATGAAACTCATACACCGACTTACCGGTCAGGACGAGGAGAACACCAGTATCGAGGGCAACGGCGACGACTCCGAGGAACCCACCAGCAGCAGTGGAAAGTCCAGACAAGTCAAGCAATTACTTGCTGATCTGGTTTCTACTAAAGGTGATGCTAATCAGGGAGATGGAGATCCCATCGAGGTCACCGAAGAGGAACTTGTGGGAGGATACATCTTAGGTGGGTTCGTGCACGAAGATACCTGCACAAGACTAACTTTCATCAAGTTAATAACAGCTGGGTTTGCATCGCACAAACTTTACTCGCGGAGTTTTGTATATTCAACAACAGCGCTTTGACAGAGACTTGCCAATGATGAAATTTAATGTTATGCAGATATCTTTGGGTTGATAAAATATTTTGCTCTATAAAAATTACAGTCGTATCAGTAATTTTTTTTCTTCTCATAACTATGAAAAATTGTCTATAAAAGAAAGAAATGACAATATTTTATAATGTTATTACTTATTGTCATTTATTGATAATAAATTATAAAAATAATAATATATATCATAAATATATATAAATCAAAGAAAAATATAATGAGATTTTATTTAAATTAATTGTGTGTACTCAATGAGGTATGGCATCATATTTGGTTCTATCAAAATTGCAGTCGTCTCGGTAATTTTTTTTTCTCTCATACCTATGAAAAATTATCTACAAAGAAAAAAATGACTGTATTTAATAATATTATTTATTATTATTCATTGATAACAAATAATAATATATATTATAAATGTACGTGAATGGAAAAAAAAATATAGCAAAATTTTATTCTAAATGAATTGTTTGTACACAGGTATGGCTTCGGAAAACATGGATATGGAGGAAGCGATTTCGGAAGGACCTTCGAACATAACTCTGATGCCGGCCGAGGAGAAAACCGCTAAAGCCCGTTGCACTATGCGAGGAACGCGTATAAAGCAGGAACACGAGTCGGACGACGAGGCCGAGGAGGTGCAACGCGCTATCGCCAACGCCGATAGAAAGAACGTTTACATGATGGAGTTGACCGGCAACAATACAGGACAGGGAGACTCGCTCCAGCTCCAGCCAATGAGCGACGCTATCGGTAATAGAAATAAACAATGATTTCGAACCGTTTAAAATTAGATCCACCAAAGTGTGCAATATCTATGTTATCATCCGGTTAATATTCTTCGTTACAGTGGGAGCCAACGAGGAGCTGAAGGTGTTCCAGTGCGACAAATGTCCGAAAGCATTTACTCGTAGAATAATGCTCAAGAGCCATCAGTCTGTTCACTCGACCCAGCGTGGCTTCACGTGTCAAGCTTGCGAGAAATGGTTCCCGACGAGATCCGCCCTCATTCGCCACGAGCGCACGCACACAGGTAACGTCATGCGCTCGGTAAAATTAATTTTAAAAAAGTGCAGTGTTTTACACATGACTTCCTCATGTTTTACGGTTTTGCGCATATCTCCCTCTGTCATAAATTTCGATGCTCGGGTTTAGCCTCCTCATAAACGAAGCTATAATTACAATATGATTTTCACAAAAAAAAATACAGGAACATTATAAGGAAGCGATATGAAAATATCAATTCGCAACTTTTTTCTCATTGTATTTTTGAGTTAAGTATAGAAAAATCATGTGCAAATTACATTGCACCTTTTTTCGTAACATGAAAAAATGTCCTCTATGAGTAAGCAAAAAAATGTTAATCTTTCCAACCAATTTTCATCATTCCAGTAATGACAAATGTTTATAAATATTTTTTTCTCGTATAGGTGAAAAGCCATTCGGCTGCAACATTTGTCACCGAGCATTCGCGCAGAAAGAGATTCTGCTGCGTCATTTGATGACGCACTCCGGTCAAAAACCGTTCCAGTGCCAGGACTGCGAGAAGAGCTTTACTCAGCGCGAGGCGTTGAGGGTTCACATGCGGCGTCATCAGAAACTCGATCCCAACGACATTCAACTCCACCACTGCCAGCTCTGTCCCAAAGCTTTCTGTCACGCTTCCGGTCTGAGCAGGCACTTGGTGACACACACCGGCAGAACTTACAAGTGCGTAGAGTGCGAGAAATCCTTCACCGACAAGAGCTCGCTTCTGAGACATAGCCGCATTCACGCGCCGAAGAAGATGTAAACGAGGCTGAGAGATGATTAATAATTATCGATGGAAGTTTCGATTGTTCAGCCTTTTATCTGGTAAAAAAACAAATCCGATGTATATTTACACTGAACCGAGTTTTTATAAGCCTTAACGGACTATGTTACGATATACGCACGCGTCGACGTCGATAAAGAAAAAAAACGATCGAGTTATCAACGCCCCAGGCCCATTAACGGGCGTGTGAATTGCCGCGGTCGGTAACAAACCGCGCGAGAGGTAATTAGGTTTTCATAGACGTATCCATAGGCTACAGAAAACGTAATTTCCTTTCAGTCGAGATATTAACGATCTCGAAGTAAAAGAGGTAAGGCGATTTGTTAGCGACCGGGTGGATATTAAAGCTTTCACATTGCCGTAATATAAAATTTCTCATACTTTCCTGCTCACTGACGAATTGCAGTAGATTTTTTTATTGTCTTTTTTTCCATTTCACGAGCGAGGCAACGGGACAAGATGATCCGTGAGAGGAACGGACTTGTATGCAATACCTCGCCATCAAGCGTGTATACCTTAAGAGAAGCCAACAAAAAAAATGCAAATCGAAATAATAATACAAAACGATTTTTTTTTCTTTTTTTTCATTTACAATCGGTCTGCGCGCGTAATAACTTCGAAAGTATCGTAACTGAAACGTTATATTGAGTGGGGTATAAAGAATTTAAAGATTGGATTCCTTGTATATATAATTAAGAGTAAAGTATACATTTTATATTGTTACAAATCACGACATTATATGTTGATGAAAAAAAGGAATAAACGAATGATCAAACAATTGCAGAAAAGATTCAGACGCGGTCGTGTTTCGTTCCCGAAATTATTCCCGTTGTATAGCCTACATTGTATCATCAAAACAAAACAAAAAATACAGAGAAAAACGATCATGTTGTAGCGAGAGATTTTTATGGAATAAGAAAATCAGATATAAAATTCTGTATATGTGTTGTAGACGCGCCCCAGAGATTTGTAAAAAAAAATAAAAACTGTGCAAAATATCAGTTTATCTTTTATTTATAATTCACTATACCAAACGAGCTTTAGCGATTTACCGAATGAGTGTTTTTTCCCTTTTTTTTGTAAAACCTTTCCCTCGACTATAGTTGTCATTCGCCAACAGTGCAGATGAATTTTATTTATTTTTCATATTATCGTATCGATCGTGAGAAATTTAACTGAATAAATATCGGCAAGAGACTACATTTACATACGTTTACAGAAGTCCAATGTTTATGGAAATCTTAATCCTTCGTGCATACAAATCGCGCGACTTCTGTATGTGTGTACAGACGCACTTCAGAGATTTGTAAAAAAATTAAATCTGCAAAATGCCACTTTGATTTTTTTTTTGTAATATGCTATATCGGAAGAGCTTCAGAGATTTACCGAAGGGTAGGTTTTTCCTTCTCCGTAATGCCATTCCCTCAACTATAGTGGCTGTTCAATGACCATTCCACGGACGCGCCGCAGGGATTTGTGAAAATAAAAACTGCAACATTTTTTTTTATTTGCTATATCTCACAAGCTTCAGGGATTTACTGAATCGGTGGTTTTTTTTTTCCTTCGAAAAACTATTCTCTCGACTATAGTGGCCATCCATTCACCAGTGCACTGACGTGCCGCAGGGATTTGTAAAAAATAAGAACTGCAAAAAGTCGGTTTGGTTTTTTTTTCATTTGCTGTATGGAACGAGTTTAGGGATTACCGAACGTCAGGTTTTTTCCTTCTCCGTAAAACCATTCCCTCGACTATAGTAACCGACAGTGCAGTTCAATGTTGTTTATTAAACTTTCGTGTAGAATTAAACTTTATAATTATGGGCTACATATACATACGTTTACAGAAGTCCAATGTTTATGGAAATCTTAAACCTTCATGCATGCAAATCCTATGCACGAATTCTTTATGTAGTTTATAGACGCGTCCCAGAGATTTGTAAAAAATAAAAACTATAAAATATCAGTTCGATTTTTTTTTTATTTGCTGTACCGGACGAGCACATATATATTGGACGACTTCCCTTTTTTTCATATCTGTATATATCATATATACATATATCGGAGTTTCTTTTCTTTTCGTAGGGATTTACCAAATGGGTTGTTTTCTCCTTCTCCGTAAAACCATTATCTCGACTATAGTGACCATCCACTGACCAGTTCAGATAAATTTTGTTTATTTTTTGCATAATATCGTATCGATCGTGTGGAATTAAACTGTATAATTATGGGCAAGAGACTACATTTACATACGTCTACAGAATTCCCATGTTCATGGAAATCTTAATCCTTCGTGCATACAAATCGTACCTCTCATGAGTTGTCGAATCAAGGGATTCTACAAGATCCGCCGTCCTGTTATTATTGCTTCTGTCGTTTTTTTTCGTAGTTTATTTATTATGTTCACTGGTACAAAGCTATCTAATAGAGCGATCTACTCCGTTAGCCGCGGGAGTCTCGAGAGCATTTCTCATCGTTTTGTCATTTTCCGCTACGTGATAATTGAGAGTAGGCGGGTGTCGCGCGGTCGTGTGTGTTCTCTCACAATCGCACCGATAATTGTTCGTTCACTACGCGAGAGAAAAATGACAAAATTGGGTATTTTATTAAAAAATATTTCATTTTTATTATGCCTTTTGTTGTTGTTGTTGTTGTATTATGTCTATTTCTTTTTTTTCAATAGGATGGTTTTGTGCATCTTTACAGTGTCAACGTCAGCGTAGATCGTTTATTGTTCTTCCCTTCTTTTATATCTGTATATTTCGCGTATATATATTGGATCTTTTTTTATTCATTTTTTTTCAAGCTTGCTTAATCCACGTGACGGAACGTTTTGCTACGGTGTTTATATGACGCTTAGAATAATAAAACATGTTCGATCAAAAATGCAAAATAATTGTGGAGAATGACTTTTTTTTAAATTCGTAGTCGGATACTCGATACTCTTCACCGATAGTCGGAAAAACAACTAACGGATCGTTGTCAATTTTAGGACTAAGAGCTCGGACGCCTGAAGGAGTGATCCGATCACCGGAACAGCGTTAAACACGTCGGAGATTTAATTGATATGGGAAGAAAAAAAAGGTCGGCAATAGGCTATTATCGATTTCGTGACGCTCGCTTTCCAGGCGGAACTACTAATGATTTACGGTCGTTTGTTGAGTGCTACCTTTCTCACCCACTGCGTTCTTTTTTTTTCAATTGTATGCAGTGGCATTTAAAAGTAACACCTGCCAATGATTGTGTTACCTGGCAATCGGTTATCCGAATCGACCGATTCGAATATGGTGCGAAAAAAAATCCGCCGAACGGCTCTTCGCAACGTTATGCGAATCTCCAGGTGTACAAGGGATACTTAAAAACTGTATAGCACTCATGTCGGGCTTTCGCTTACATTTTTCAAACCACTAATATAGCTAATAAAAAGAACCTATATAACATTTATCATAGGGTGGCGTTTAAAATGCGACACGAGGAGCATCGATTATCGGGGCCCGATAGGCTCTTGTCGTCCAGCCCTCGCGAATTTTAGTCGTCACCCGCAATCCACAGTAACAAGACATTTTTCTTTGCCGGTATATACACAAATTTCGAATTGTTTTTGCTGTTTTTTTCATGATTAATGGACGTTTTTTGGAGTAGGAGTCTCGTGCACGTCCTCTCGTATATTGGTGGGGTCTTTTTTTGATTTTCGATCGTTTCTGAAAGTTAGCGTGTTTTCCCTTAATTCCGCGGAGCATCGAAGCAAAATCGCGCTCGCCTTGTGCCGCTGAGAGGGTCACAAGGGAGGGAAAAGAAATGGCGAAAGTTGCCCGTGCCCGAACGCGATATCGTTAAAGGAATTTGTACTAATTTTCATCGTCCGTAATAATATACGTGTTCGCGGAAGTGTCGCGAACGAGCAATTTGTCGCATTTTCTTTTTGTTTCTTTCGCATTTTTCGGTTATAAAACTCACGGATCATTTGTTTTCTTTTTCGATCACGGGTTCCGTCCGCCCATCTCCCCCCTTCCCCAGACTCTCGGGGTACTTTGTTTTCTTTAGCTCTCCGATAAATACAACGCGGAACTTTCGGATATTCTCGTGAGGGTTATAAACTTTGCGAGATATACGGTTAGGGGGAGGATTACTGTGACAGAATTGGGAGAGAGATGTTGTTTTAAATTAATAAACGACAAGTGGCTTATAGATTATCCTCTCATCAATCGAGGGTCAGTGGCTTTGGTTGCTCCCAGGTAAATCCTTCCCGTCCGAAGTGTCCGTACGTGCTTGTTTGTTGATAAATTGGATTGCGTAGTTTTAAATCTCTGCAAAAGTACAATCAATCGTAAAAAAAAGTAAAAAAATCGTGTAAAAAGAGGTAAAAATTGTAAAATAAAGTAAAAAATCGATAAAAAAAGTTTATAAAACAGCCGTTATTAAGGTGAAAGGTTCAACGCGTCTCGAGGGAGAGCCAAGTTAAGGCGATTACTCACTTCACGATTTTACCGGGACGAAGATCAAAGTTCTTGTTCACGATACCCAAGAGATCTTTCTGCGAGAGCTTGGATGTACCGTAGTCGAAGACTGTGATCGACAATGGTTCTGCTACGCCGATCGCGTACGACACCTGAAACGAACGAGAAACAATTGTGTTGTCGCATGAATGAATTTTTTTTTACCTTCTCTCGAACGATGTATGCGAGGAAATTTTCTTTACCTGTACAAGGCAGCGCCTGCAGAGTCCAGCCTTTACCAGCGACTTGGCTACCCATCTTGCCGCGTACGCCGCCGATCTGTCGACCTTTGTGAAATCTTTGCCCGAAAATGCTCCACCACCGTGCGCTCCCCAACCGCCGTACGTGTCGACGATTATCTTGCGTCCGGTCAGACCAGCGTCACTCTATAAAAAATAATCGTTCTATATAAATAACCATTCTATATAAATAATCGTTCTACACTGTTAAAAAAATGTAAATTTAATGTACAATTGTGATGAATAATGAATGAACTTTTACAGAGAAATTATAATAAATTATTGGATTTAAAATAGTTCCATAGTGCAATTATATCAAATTATCAACAGAAAAGTATTTTTAAAGAGTTTAATGTACTGCTACGTTAATTTTTCATCGCAATTGTACATGAAATTTAATATGCCACTTTACGCATAAAAACGTCCAGTACCAGTACATTAAATTCCATGCGAATTTTTTCAGTGTATATACATAATCGTTCTATCTGAATAACCGTTCGATATAAACATCGTACCGATTCTACGCGGAATTGCGAATAACTTGCCAGAGACGCAGTCACGTAATCTCACCTGAGGTCCGCCAATTATGAAGAGTCCACAGGGATTAACGTGGAAGACGGTTTTTTCATCGAGATATTTCGCTGGAATGACGTCTTTGATTACTTTGTCCATGACGGCTCTGCGAAGCTCGTCGAGGGATACCTTCTCGCTGTGCTGTAGCGACACGACGACCGTGTGAACGCGGACCGGCACGCATGCACCCTGGTCCATCATGTATTCGCAGGTTACCTGTCAATTGTTTAAAAAAAAGGAAAAAAAATCATTTTATAAAATTATCGATTTCTTCGGTACTCCAAAAGCAAGAGACTTTTTTGTCGTCGAAACGATCAGAAACATAACTTTATATCATGGCATTCAGAAGTAGCAAATAAAGTTGATAAACATCATTTTCAAAAATGTCAAAATATTTAATGAGAATTTTTTTTAAATTATTTTTAATATGTGTTTAACGCACCTGTGTTTTGGAATCGGGACGCGCCCACCATAGTTCACCGCTTCGTCTTAATTCGGCGATCTTTTGATTCAGTCTGTGCGCCAATACGACGGTCAACGGCATACATTCGTCAGTTTCGTCCGTGGCGTAACCGAACATCAGGCCCTGTTTTAATTGTCAACGATTAAAATGTGATTTAAAAAAATAATTAAGTGTTTACTTTAATAATGACTTAAAGTAAACTACAAGCAAGAAATCTACGGTTAGCCTTAATTCCAGCGCCCTTACTCTTCGCCTGGTATGGATGGAAATCGCGAGCAATTTTTTTAGCATTTTTTTTTTCTTCAACTTTTGGTCAATTCGGCGCATCAATTCCAGGCAAAGAGCTGTCATGTCATTCGTGCAAAAAATGAATAAAAATGGTGCCGTACAGAGCGGAAAACTGTTAGTAGGATATCTACATATAAATGTTTACAACTCTGAAGATTTCCGCGCGAGATTAAATTTCATCGAGTTCCAACGCTTGTGTTTTACGTCGCACAAACTTCGCTAGAAAAATAAAATTATATAAGTGAAATTTTTTTTTCCCTAAAGCAGAGCATTGACAGAGACGCGCCAGAGATAAAATTTGATGTCCGATATCTTCAGGGTTCCAAGTGTTTAATCTAATCTACATGTAGTGTTAGAAATTAGCGAAGCAATCTTTCGTTATTTACACAGCGTGTTATTGATGCAAAAATGTCTTATTCGAGTTAGCACGATAATAAGGTGTGAGCACGCCAAAAATATTTTAAAAATAAAGGAACACTTGCTACTAATCCATTCTAGCTCTATAGAGATGCGTGAATACGCCAAACCTCCACCGCTATAAAACTTTTGCAGATAACAAAAAATGTTATTGAGAATAAGAGTGATATAGTGCTTTGTACATTGCGAAGTGGGTTGAACGGCCAGACGAAATTAAGTGAAAACATAGCTAGAAAGGTATCCACCGAAGAAATAATTAGACACAGCAAAAAAGTAAGAAGAGGTGATGAAACATTTTTTTTTTGGGAGAAAAGAAAATAAGAGAAACTGCAAACTCTACTGATGGAAGAACGAGAATTGACCTGATCGCCAGCGCCAACTTCCTCGTCACTGCGGTTCTCGTGAACCCCTGCCGCGATATTTGGCGATTGTGCATCGATTGCCATTAGGACGCTGCACAACTTGTAGTCAAAACCTGTAGAAACGACGAGTTTTGTCAGCTCTAACATATTTCGCTACTGGCAATATAATATCTCGTCTTTACGCGAAATGAAAAAAAAAAAATTATCTGTAATTGTTGTTTTTTTTCTCCGTATCTCTCTTTAAATTGCGCGTAATCTCGGTCAAAGATGTATTGTTCCCTTCATGGTCTGTGTGATTTTCAGCACTCAAGCACTCGCAGCCTACTCTCATTTATTTATATCGTAACATTTTCATTCTTTCGTATATTAACCCTCGCATATTGTAATATAGTACTGTCTGCGATCATCTTTTTTAAAAGAACCTTCTTATCAGACCAATAAAATTTAATCGATGTGATCATAAAATCAATCCGGTCTAAAAAAATGATAATTGATTAAGAAAAAAAAAATTGATCATATCGCAGACCGTACTACAGCCGTTAGCAATTAAATTGATGGTGGTGGTGTAGATTTTTGAATTTATACTGGAATACGAAGGTACTATGATGTCAAGGGTGAGCAGGCTTTTTTTTCGCTAAACGTCGTCATTCTGTTAATACCGTGGATGAACATCCTTGTGCGATGATTCATTCAAATCTATCCTTTGTAACGCTATTAAAATTATTATTATTATTATTATTATTATTGTTATTGTTATTCTCCGATGTAGATCAAATTTTATTAAAAAAAGGCTCTCGTAACACGCACACATTCGAACCGTCGTCATCGCAGCCCCATGATATAATGATAGAATGAAAAAGAAAGATTAAGCCCCTCCGATTTATAATTTATAGATATAAATGTATCGTCGTTGGTAATCGAATAATAATTTGGCTGCTCTGTGGCACGGGCTGAGAATGGGTTATGTACCTGATCACCGGCACCCACGTCCTTCTCTTCCCTGTCCAAATGGACTCCGCCAGCGATATTCGGTGATTGTTGTTCGATCGCCACCAAAAGGTTCAACGTGCGCCAATCAAATCCTGCCACCACCATTACAGTCTTACGTTATCGTATTTACAGCATTTGTTTCTATTTATTTATTTATTTATTTTTGGAGCTCCAAGCAACAATGGGCTTATCGTGTGTTTTTTTTTTTTTTTTCCATTACACGTCTCGTCCACCAGCCCGAAAAAACGAACGATGTTCACGATCGTTTCCAGTGGTTTCTGATAAATCGCACGATACCGTGACTTTGCAAATTAATCGAGGAAAAATAAAATAGAAATTGGTTGGTTGAAAAACCACGAAACGACAGTATTATCCCATAGCGCAATCGTGAGTGCGATTAGTCGGATATTTTGTACAAGGGGAGGGGGTTTACTTATTTTTCTTTCACAGTTGCTAATCAATTGATTTTTTGGATGTAAACTTGTGGTACACATATATATAATTTTCTTGATATTTTGCGGATTTCGCCCATTTCGGACAGTAGGTAAATATGTTATATAACAAAAATATAATAACCAGAGCAAAAACTACGTGTTAATAATCGAGCGCGTCGCGCTCAGAATGTGTGATTATCATCATGGCACTCAAGAGTAGCAAATACAATTGACAAACATCATTGAACGACGCATCTCGATAGTTAAAAGAAAAGAAAATTGATAATTTTAAGAAATCGATACATTTAAAAAACCAAATAAAAAATCGTCGAATTTAAGAAATTAGTAATTGAAAAAATGTATATAAAAAAATAGATCAATTTACAAAAAAATTTAAGAAAAATAATATCAAGATGGGCGTCAAGAGGGCAGAGGGGGGTCAACGAAATTATAAATTGATCGAGAAGTTTAGTGCTTAACGAAGGCTACGAACCTTTGGAGGAGTCGTCGTAACCAATGTGGTTAACAGTGTCTCGTACAATCTTTTGATAATCGACGACCGCCTTGGAAGTTATCTCTCCACAGAGCAGTATCATTCCAGTTTTCGTCACTGTCTCTGCAAATTTAATTGTAAGAAGCTTGTGTGAGACAAGGAATCATGTCGAGAACAGTCCAAACCGACCGTACAGGCCACGACTTATTCGACCTCTTCGCTCTAATTGATTAGCTTTGTTCGCAATCGTTATCGCCTTCTATGTACTATCAATGGTAATAATTACCACAGGCGACCTTGGCATCCGGATCCTGCTCCAAGTGGGCATCCAAAATGGCATCGCTGATCTGGTCGCACATTTTGTCTGTAAAAGGAAAAGATAAAATTACTTTCTTTTTCTCCGACGCAGAGCCAAATTTGTGCAAACCGATAACGTACTGTCTAGGAATCATTTTCATTTTTTTTGTTTTTCCTATGCGTTAAATCTTAGTGTGCGCACTGCCGTAGCGAATCATTAAGTGTACGGAAAGTCGGTTTAACCACTAGAATCACTTTTCAGAAAAAAAAGGTTGAGAAACTTTTTGCAGTGAATCAATCAAACTTTAAGCTCGCAGTCAGATTTCCAAAAAAAAAAAAAAAACCTTTTTTACCCTCCATTTAGCCGTTCTTTTTATCTCTGCTTAAAGTTGATGTTAGGCGAAAAAAAAAAACATGGGATAACGTGGGCGTCAAAACGACCCACACTAAAGGTCTAACACGAGACCGGATGTTCTTTCCTGGCCCAACTATTGCATCAGCTGATTGCGATCGGTTCGCATGATTGGATGTTAAACGATCTTCTCCCCCCATCGTGATTTCGACGAGGAATTCGTATTTTTCCGAACGATCATCCATCCCCGACGATCGCCCCGGTGACTCACGCCTCCTGCATCGAATATAATATGCAGAAAAAAAAACTTTGCAGAGAAAAAAACAAAACAAAAAACGAAAGAAATGGCGGAGGGCTCGATATGATCGATCTCGGCGGTAATTTTCTGTGATAATTTTTACGCGGATCCACGCGGTGGGAAGAATCCAGAATAGACTCTCGCTCGGGCGCGCGGAGTGGTGGCTGGCCAGCCGGAAAGAGTGTTGGCCCGAGCACATGGCGCCGATGTAAAGCACGGTGTGTAACGCGATACACACCGCGGCGCCGAGCTCATTCGATCGGATTCGATCGCGACAAAAAAAATAAAAGGAAGAAACAAGAAAAGAGAAGAAAAAGGTACAGGAAAATTAAAAAAATAGAAAAATAAATGCAAAGCGCCGACGACCGTGAAAACATGTTTTTCGAACTGTTCGGGTAAGTCGGAGGGAGAGTGTTGGCGGATTGTAAGGAGGAACATAATACTCCGCAGCCTTTCGGAGCTATTAAGGAAAATTCGGTGGCCGTGGTAAGGGAAGAGAGAGAGAGAGGAAGGAACCGTGTCTGCGTGCACGGACGGCTGGTGCGATGGAGAGAGACAAGACGAAGAATTTGTGCGCACGCGGGCTCGAAACGGCGCCTAGAGGTATCCGCTTCATGGCGGCACGAGGGCCCGCTCTATCGGGGCGCCTCTGTGTGCGTACGTTGGACGGCAAAAAAACGAAAATTTATCACGATCAATGAGAGTAATAATCATTTTTGATTTTCCATACCTGGATGTCCCTCGCCAACGGACTCGGAGGTGAAGAGGAATGTCGTATCCTGCTGCATTTCGGGCGGCGTGTGCCCGTTCGCGTATCCGTTCATGTGGTGCGATGTCTCCGGCATTTTCGTCGTGTTAGAATCCCTCGGCGTTGTCCTGTTAAAACTTTGACGCGTTGTGCGAAACTCGGAGCCGTGTCTTACAATACTCTCGGAATTGTTAGTGCCTCGATTTATCCCGATCAGAAGCGGCAGACCTCCGCGATTGACGCCGTTGAGTGCGCGTATGCGGGAGCTACACAGCCGCGACACTCGACCGAATGGTCGTACCAGCGCAATAGTGAATGCACTGTGTGGAACGCTCGGGATGTAAAAGAGACTCCCCGCTAGCCCGCCCCCGGTATTTATAACCTCGGTACGTACCGTTCGCTTATTCGGTTATCTTCGGGTCACGTGGTGCGGCGAGCTCGATGGAGTCGCTGAGCGGGCTGTACGAATTTATTATGCGGCACGAGGATTTCGTCACGAGCCTCGGGCAAGAGGATTCATCGAACGATGTCGATCGATTGTCCGCTGGAAATCTACAATGGAAAGGATTCTTTGTAAATCCGATATTGTTGGAGATTCTTTTGTTTCGGTTGTCGAAAGGCCGTAACATATCACCGGGCGAACATTGATACAGGCATTCTTGACATTCAACTTTTTTTTTAACACGCAGTCATTGAATATGCATAGGTTAGAATTTTTTAGAATGCATAGGTTAGAAAAAATACTGATAAACGATAAGTAAATAACATAAGACATAAATAATAAATAAACATTGAGTTATTTTTTTCTGTACATTTTAGACCACATTTTCTAATCGTGTTTGAGATGTTTTGGTCTAAAAAACTGAAGAAATAGGACACATTGTACGAATGAGACGTTATTTAAAAATTTGTAAGAAATCTTTGTTTTTTTTTTTTTAAATACAGTTTAAAAAACACTCTGTTTTATATACTTCGAAACGTATCTGTTTTTGATTTGTTTATCCTGCAATCGCCGTGATTGATGTGAAAACATCGACGAAGCACGAAATAAAAACAAAATGAAAATAAATTGGTGACGGTGTTAAGTTATCGGTCGAGTCGCTTCGGCGATGCACCATGCTGCTTTTGCAATAATGAGTGATACGGGACATTTCACATTGCACCCCGTGACTTTAAACCGTTCAATTATAAATAATGTGTGTTTTAATTTTGATTGTGTTTTACAATTCATCTCAATAATCGTACATTTATTCTTAAACCTTATTTTGTTATTTGCTTATTTGGAGATAGAAATAAACAGAATAAAACAAAGTCACAAACACTGTATAGACGATTCTTTTTTTTTTTTTTTTGCAAAACTTTAACTTTTCGATACTATGGTTATAGTTAATGTTAACGTGTTACTCGTTCGGCAAACTTGGACACATTGAATTCGTATCGTTGCATCGTCCCCACTTTTATACATATCGAACACATCTCGATGTACATGGATATACTGAGATGCTGTTGAATAAAAATTGGAATATCTCTCGGATAAATAAGAGGAAGGGAGTTTTTCATAACTTCGCTCATTTGACCAGTATCAAATGTGGTACCTTCTATTTTTAAAAGTTTTTTTTTTTTTGTACTTGGCGTGGGGAATCGACCGCCCGGCATCATAAATGGCGAAACTGAAGATTGTATGAGGAAATAAATAAAAGTCGGAGGGATGAGTTAGAGTCACTTATCATTGCTCGGTGACGAAGGACAATCAAGAGTGCCCAATACTTGCGTCAGTTCTATTATAATGATGAAAATAAAATATTTGTGAACCGTCATTCTCGTATCAACGTTGACCTTATATATCGTGAAAAGAAAAAATGATCGATATAAGTCGGTTATTTGGCAATTCAAAATATCGGTTTCGTAATATCATTTTGTACACAACATTTGATCGTTCTTCTTGGAAATTGTTTTCTATTGATAATAAGATTTTATTTGAGTGCAATAAAAAAAAACATAAAATTTGCCTATGTTAACTCAAATTTCTTGTACAAAAGAATGTAAAATGAAAAAAATTGTCAATAAATTGTATCTCGAAATCGGTTCTTATTTTGGTTTCTTTTTCCATACGCAGTTCGTAAATATTTTTAAATGCGAAAAATCCTTTGTCGAAAATCATTCGGTTAACTGTGCATCCGAGGGATTAAATTTGAGACAAATAGTCCGTAATCGTGAGTCATTCGAGCGTAGCCACGAACTCTCCGGATTGGCACGTGCGCGCTCGATGAGAGGAAGCGAAGAATTACATATGGGATTTCACATCGAAACGTTATCGGCGTTTCGGTGATAACCTCGCGCGATATATTCTCGAAAGATGCAGAGAGGAATGAAACTGCACGGCGTGAATTGACGAATAGCGTCGACGAGCTACGAACCGCGTATCATTTAGATACACAGCAGAATATCAATGCTGTTTACAAGTTGCGTCAGATATATCAATGAAGCCAATTCTACCTTCGTCGAATCTTACCTAAATTTTTTTTTATAAAGAAAAAAAATTCGCTAACATCTGCCCCATATGAATTTTTCCGTTAACTTATCGGTCGTTCAATTTGACGCTTTTTTTATCTCCAGAAAAAAACCCCTCGCATATCAATCAACTAAAAAAAATATCTCGCCTGCCTCATTAAACAACAGAATAATTGGACTAAAGTACAATAATTTTCGATATAAAGTATGTATTGTTAACAAAGCAGTGGCAACCAGCGCGATTCGCACGCTTTCATAACGTTTTGTAAAATGAAAAACAGAGATAATTTTTTTTTCTCGCTTTCGCTATCAAATTCGTTTGGGTCGTCGACAAGCTTGTTTTTAGTCGAAAGTTAGCTCTATTTTGCTTTGCGATTTTGGGGTCAGACTGGCCGTCCACTTTGCGCTAGAAAGGATCGTTCCGTTTCTAAGACGTTTGTTTAGGACCAAGTGTTGGGCCGATAAGACGTCGTAGACATGATCGAACACCGCAAGGAGAACTTAAGCGCGTGATCGAACTTTCGAGCGTTTGGAACAAAGAGAATTGAGCTGAAAGCATCCGGGTTTAGAGGGGAGGGATGGTAAAATAATACGTTGTGATTGATCGGCGACAGTTTGATGGATGTCCGCGCTCAAACATGTGTTCTATTGAGTCAATGAACGAATCTATATTCATTATATCGACGTCCGTTCATCTAACTCAATTTTTTTTTTCGATAATGCACGCTCTTGGTACAGGTTTGAAATAAAATTCAAGGAGTACTCGAGGATCCTCCAAAGATTTTCAAGGAAGTGGAATAAAATATTTTTCAATTATTTCAGCAATATTTTCAGTTTTTGAGAAAGACTGACAAAATTGTAACGACAACCAAAGGGATTAAATAATTTCGTAAAATGGTGAACAATTAAAATTTCGAGGGTGAAGAAACAAAAAATTCAAAGTCGAATTGCAGATTCAATGATTTTAGCTTAAATGCGAGAAATAATTGGCCGTCGTTCATACAACTCAATTTTTTTTTCGATAGTGCACGCGCCTTTAGAATTTAATTGACGATCGCGCAGTTGCAGTTCGAGCATGATTTCCGGTACAGATTTGGAATAAAATTCAAGGACTTCTCGAGGACCCTCCGAGGATTTTCAAGGAAGTGGAAGAAAATATTTTTCAATTATTTCAGTAATATTTTCAGTTTTTGAGAAAGATTGACGATACTCCTAAAATATAAATAACATATCAAAATAAGTTTCCTGCTACATGGGAAGTCACGTGTTGATCGCGCCGCTAATCACTCGCTCTTAAAATTGCAACTACAAAAAAAAATTGATAAAATAGTTTCGTAAAATGGAGGAAAACTAAAAATATCGAGGATGAAAAAAATAAAATAAAGGCCATTCAATGAGCTTCAATGAGAAAAATATAACTCAAAGATTTTTTCTTCAAGAGTTTTCAAGGAAGAAGACAAACATATTTTTCAATTACTTCAGTAACGTTTCCGCGCTTTCAGAAAAACTTACGATAATACTAAAATAATCATAAAAATAATTTTCCTGCCACGTGGGTACTCGCTGGTCGATCGCGCCGCCAATCACTCGCTCTTAATCTCAACGACACAAAAAGTTGATTAAATAATTTCGTAAAATGAAAGGAAAAAAAGGCAAAGATAAAAAAAATCAAAGTCACTTCCAGTCGACAATTAATCGAAGCTACATCCAACGCGGTCACTGAATTGCAGATTCGAGGAGTTTAGCTCAAATGCGAGAAATAATTGGCCATTATTCATTGGCTTCGGTTTGTAATGTTATTCAATCCAAGGAATTACATTGAAGTCCCGATAGATATTTTTTTCTTGGCATTCCAACGAGCGATGTTGCATCAGCTCGCGCCTCTGTCACTATGATTCGCCGTTTCTCAAGCCAATGACGGAATGGGAGGAGGGGGTGTTGTCCCGGTGAACGAAATTCATCTTTTCGTATATTAGTTCACGGGGGGGGGGGGGGGGGGTTCTGTTATCAGTAAATCATCGCGATAATTGCCATTTTCCCTCGATAATATTTACACTTCACTAGAACTGGCGCCATTCGATGGAGTGACTCATGGATCATTGCGGAGAGCGCGAACCTTCGATAGTCTCGGTCGAGGAGAACAACATATTGATTAATTATCGAATCCCAAAAAAATATATGTATATATATATACATATTTTTTGCATCAAACTTAAGGTAGCACGATTAGCTAGCTTAGGTAATGCAAGAGCTTCAATATACTGGTCTGCCGCTCAGCAGGTTCCAGAATAGTGCGATGGAGAAGGTTCTTTGGTTTAATTAGAAATATAGGCTTTGTTGATATTTAGTTATAAGATATAAGTGATATAGAATTAAGGCGGAAAAATGAAAACAAGAATTAAAAATGTTTTTGTTTTGGTTAAATAGCATATTTTTGTAGTGTCAGGTCTTGGCCTAAGTTATACGTAAAAGAAAAAATATGGTAAAGGTGAAATCCATTTAATAAACAAAATTAATGTTAATCCATCAAGTACGAAGTCAAGACACACCCAGAAAAAAATGTTATTTGACGGCCACCGTTTATTTGGTTTAAGTAAAATATTTCTTTGATTTAATTAAATATTTATTGAAATCAAATAGATATTTGACTTAAACCAAATAAACGGTGGCGGTCAAATAAATTTTTGTTCTGGGTGCAGGTTGCAAAAAAAATCATAAAAATTAATGTTAAATGTAATATTGTCGCCGTGTGACAATGTTACAGAGAGAATCGCCGTGTGGCGTACGAGGGAGTTGAAAAGGTGACCAGATTTAGATCCGCAGACATTCACGACAACATAATTATCGACCGATCGTCAATGATCAATTTAACGTCACTTTAATTCATTTAAGCCCAATCAGAACTCAGTCCTCGCGCTGTTCTTACATAGTAGTGACTTGACAAAAAAAAAAGTGTTAAATGTAAGATTTTCACACTCCGATTAATCGAAAATCGCCCTGTAACATACAAGGAAGTTGAAATGGTGACGAGATTTAGATCCGCATGAAGACACGGCAACGTCAATACAATCAAGACCAATAAAAACTCAGTCGTCGCGCAGCCTTGCATAACAGTGACTTGACAATTTTTTTTTTTATTTCAATAAAAATTAATGTTAAATGTAAAATTGTTAGATTGTTATCCATCGAGAATAGCCTTGCGGCATAGAAGGGAGTTGAGAAGGTAACGAGATTTAGATCCACATAAATACACCGGATAGCCTTCTTATTCGGGTTACACGTTATAATATTCTATATGGCACGCGATGTTGTAAGACCGAAGCGTGACACGAATGAGGAAATATGTCGTGATTTCGTATCACATCGGAGGCTGATCATTCGATAATCGCGGAGTTTCGTTCATCGACCAATTATTCCAAGGCAGCACGATGTTACGAGTTTCTCGGCGGAGATCCCGAGCCTGGCTACATTGTAAAAAGTTATTGACGTTATCTCGCTTTACCCTGGAATCATTTCGTTTTGTGTATATTTAACAAATACTACCCGTCTGCCACGATTACCATTTTTTTCTTTTTAATTAATCATTTATTTTATTTTTCTTTTATTGAAGAAACGATTGATATGAAACGGTCTTTTTTAATTATCAGTAAATAGAAAAATGGTGAATTTTTGTTGGGCAAGAAATGTTTCTTAAGTGCTCCATAAAACAATTCATAAAACATTAACTCTGCATAAAATTCCTATATCATCCCTACAGTGTATACACTAGTAGCAAAAGTTGGCCGAAACTTCTGCCTCCTTTTTGTTATCAGTTGAATAGCTTTGCAAAAAAATAGAATACAAACTCTTCCAACTCGGAGATGGATTAAGAGCCGAACGATTGAACAGTAATTAGACAATTAATTTTTTTTTAATTAGAGAAAACGATTCATACGAACATATTTTTATTAATTAACGGTAAATAAAAACGGTGAATTTTTGTAGGCAAGAAATGTTCTTCGCATTTAAAGTATCCTAATCATTAACCCCGTATAAAATTGCTATATGAGTGCATACAGTGTATACAACTGTAGCTAAAATGAGCCGAAACTCCTGACTCCTTTTTATTATCTTTTGAACAGTTTAGCAAAAAAAAAAAAAAAAAACTCTCGATACTCAAAAATTGATTAAGAGCCGAACTATCCAACAAAAACAAACCGAGCGCCGGTAAAGAGGAAAAAGAATAAATTTCGTCACTATTCAATGGCGCTTTAAAAAGAAATTCAAAATAGTATTCTGACTGTGCGAAATGCGTTCTTCATGAACAAAAGAGTTATTCTTCGGGCTTCGAGGTGGCCGCGGTCGTGCTAAAATCAGAAAAATTCGAAATCTCCGTTTCCATCGCCGACAGCTCAAAGACCGTTCGACAAATTCATTGACACCTGGCGCGAGGGCACCGGAATTCAAAATGGTCCTTTGTCGGCTATGGTTGTTGTCCCGCGTTCGCGGAATGAAAAGTTCACTGACCCTTGACCCCGGTTCACGTGCGACGAAGCTACTCTCGTATACGTCCAAGTCCACTGTGTGGCGCCTCAACCTTGACCTCCAGGAACTATTGTCGACTTCCCTTCGTCTCTCCCTGCCGCTCCTCTCGACGTTGCTTGGTTTTTTACTCTCCTCCCTTCGTCGTTATCTTCTATGCCTAGTTTGTAAGCTTTTTACCCTCTCCCGCTTCGACAAACGTATATGTAGGGTAGAGCGGGGCAAAATGGGGCAGCGGGGCAAAACGGGGCATGGGGCAAAACGTCATTTTCCAATAATTTTTGGATGCCCGTATCCCCCCATCAGATACATCAGGCTTTTCTGCCCCGTTTTGCCACTTTGTCCGATCCAAAAAATGATTGGAAAATTTAGTTTTGCCCAAATACCCCGTTTTGCCCCGTTCCCCATTTTGCCCCGCTCTTCCCTACAGGTGAGAGCGGGGTAAAACGGTCTCAAGTCCTCGACTTGAGATAAAAATTTTGTCGTTTGAAAGCAGTCCTTGCGAATAGTATTCACGTCGCATAAGTTTCAGAGAAATGTGAGGAGATTGCAAACACTTCTGGATGATATAAAAATTTGAAAAAATCAAGCGTATTAAAGGCGCTGAAAACATTAATTTTGCATAATAACAATTCCAAAATGTTGTTAACGAATTGATGAAAACTAAAATTGTTCAACAAATCTCCCGGAAACCTAACTTTTTTTATGACAATTATTCGCTCACTTTTCTGAATACGTATGAATTTCTTCAGACTTTTAATTTCACTTTGATTTTTTTTTTTCATACAGGATGAATGTGTAGAAAGTCACAAAATTAAAGTCTTATGAATTTTAAAAAATCATCGTTTTTTGTGCCAGTGGCCCATTTTGCCCCCCCCCCCCCTCTCCACGCATCTCTCCGCCGCTCTTACTTACCCACAAGCTCATTCGCAGCTTCATCCATGTTCACGGGTTTTTGTCCTTCATTACAATCCCAACCACCCCCCACTTCCTTTCTCCTCCCCTTCCTCGTTTAACCCAGCGATGTGACATCATTCGCGAGAGAAATGCCGGGTATTCTGAGGATCGATATCCACCCGTGAGTAAGGGAAAGGGGCAGCGGCTCGAAATAGATGAAAAGCCTCTTAAGGCATTCAAAATCTCTTGCACTCTCGTGAAGGAGCTTTGGCCTTATGAAAAAGAAAGAAAAACAAACATAAAAGATGATATTCTCGAGAGTAACGAACACAAAACGAAGCGCATTCGAGAGACTCGACTTTTATGCTTCGTTCTGACGTTGAACCAATACCATATAACATATTAAATTATCTTAAATGAGAATTTTTGACATTTTCACGTAAGGGTACAGTGCGCAGTATTTGTTACAATGATATCGACGCTACTAACAACCAAGTCCTCTGTCACAATATTTTAGCTGTTCTAAAGTCATGATTGCATATCCCAGAACCCTGGGATAGTTATTTTATTCTCATTTTATTTTCGTAATAATTTCTTATCAAAATTTTATTGTCATAACGGCTGATTGCCATATAAAAAAGCTGAAAATTGAAATTTTCATGTCGCTTCCTCATAAAAGTTGGACGTTGAAAGTTGAAAGTTGAAAGTTGAAAGTTGACATTTTTATATCACTTTCTCATAATGGCCCTTTATTCGCAAAGCTCCTTCTATGAGAAAGGATTTACTATATTTTTAGCTTCCTCATAGAGGAAGCTTTGCGAATAAAGGGCCATTACGAAAAAGTGATAAAAAAATTTCAACTTTCAACTTTCAACGTTCAACTTTCAACTTTTATGAGGAAGCGATATGAAAATTTCAATTTTCAGCTTTTTCAATATCAACGTCGTATTTAAATTTTAAACAAAACTGCTGGCCGACTCAGGTTTAGTACGAAAAAAACCAACCTTACGCTTTTGGTCACAACGGTTGTCGAATCTGTACGTGAGGCGAAAAAATACAGAAAGTATCATAGAGTATTCATCGGGAAGCAAAGAAATTGCTGATTGAAAATACCGAAAATCACTCGTTTTTGCAATTTTGGCTATAAAAATTCCCAATAAACTCTTTCGTTAGCTGTCACTCCGGGGTTGTATTATAAATATTTTTCACGCAGATCACGAATCTGACACTTTTTTTATTCGTAGATTAATATTAAATACTGAAAAATGCGTCTTGAAAAAAAAAGAAAAAAATTTCATGAAATTCAAAAAATTCAAAATGACATAAAATTTAAACGGCTCGATCGATTTTCTTGAAATTTTAATGGGATCATCGGGTGATCATATTCCATCTGTGTACGTGTTTTTAGCCCGATAGCTAAAAAATTGCGAGCGCTACGGTGCGCACAGACTTTTTCAAAGAAATTAAAAATGGCGTACAAAAAAAAAACAACTGAACATTTTCGGATGAAATTTGGCAGAAACATCGACTATTAACCACACAAGCTGTGTGCAAAATTTCAGTCTGATCGGTGGAGGCATACCCGAGATGTAGCCATTTGAATTTTTCGCGTCACACACACACACACACACACACACACACACACACACACACACACACACACGCGCGCGCGCGCGCGCGCACGCGCACACGCACACGCACACGCACACGCACACGCACACGCACACGCACACGCACACGCACACGCACACGCACACGCACACGCACACGCACACGCACACGCACACGCACACGCACACGCACACGCACACGCACACGCACACGCACACGCACACGCACACGCACACGCACACGCACACGCACACGCACACGCACACGCACACGCACACGCACACGCACACGCACACGCACACGCACACGCATCCGGACATTTTTTCTAAATGTGATTTTTCGATGTTTTGGAACATTCTGAACACGTTTTCATTAAAATCTCGAAAAAAAATTTTTTTACCATCACAAAGCTTCCTCTATGAGGAAGCAAAAAACAAAAAAGATAATATTCTCTACGGTAACGAACCTAAAACGAAGCGCATTCGAGACACTGAATTTTTATTATAAAGTTAAACTAATACTATAAGATATTACGTTATGTTCAATGAGCGTTTTTGAAATTTCAACGAAAACGAGCCCCAGAAAGAAAAGCATGCCGTAACATTCGACACGCCGTGCCGGCATAATGCAAAGTAATGACCGTCCGGCGTTTTGATCCTAGACTGCTGCTTGCCCAGTTCCAGCTCGCTGTGGAGCTTCACGCCGAGCTGGAACTGTGCAAGCAGCAGTCTAGTATCAAAACGCCGTGCCGTTACAGTATCGTCACATGCTGCCATACATGTCTGCATTGTACCGGCACGGCGTGCGTTCCCGTGCTAGTACCGAGTAGATTCCGTGCCGTCAGTTGTCTATCTGGGGCAATAAGAGATCGTTATTCGATGGAATAACAAGGGTTATTGGATTTGCGAGCTCGAGCTAATGGAGATGGCGAAGAAATGTTTCGGGCGTTGTACAGCGCGTATAATGAAACTAAGATAGATGTAGAAAGTGGCGATTACAGCGGAGAGCCTTGTTAATTTTTTAAATTATTATTTTTATTTTGTTTCACTTTGAATATCTTATCAAAAATTTGTTAACATAACGGCATTTCGATTCTTTCGCAATGCCGAAAGAATTTAAATTTACTTAGAGTTAGGAAACTGCCGGATGATAAAAAAAAAATACTGTTGATTCGACGCTGCAGGCGTGATCTAGCGGACGGATTATCCGACTGTTGCTACACGCGAGCACTGCTTGGTGATCGGGGCTCGGGTGTTAGGTTGTCGAGCTGAATTACGGAGTACCGATGATTTGTTCTCGAAGTATCGGATAACGGTGTCATACAGTGTCGGGTTTCAATCTTCTTTGTCGTTTAATATTACTGGCTGACGATAAGGAACCTTTGGTTTGGATAAAACGCTATTGGGCCAAACTCATATATATATGAACTTCGGTATATTACTTGGCTGATTATCGGTAAAGCACCCCTCCTGTTAAAATATCGTACATCTCGGTGGTCTCTTAAAAATAGTTTTGTTTAAAGAGCTCGTCTGTATCGACCGAGCAGCTTTCGAGAAAAAAAACATTTTTACGATTTATCATTCAACGATGATGATTATTCAATTTTTTTTAATCGAGACATACGACAATCGAATACCTGAATGGAAAAAAAATACGAGCTAAAAAATTTAGATTTCTATAAGTAACTAGCGGTTATATTGGCCTGCGCGCTTCACGCGCTCGCATGATTCGCATGGTTCACAGCATGTGGAAATTCATATGGAATGGAATTTTGAAATTCCGAAAACCATTCTATGAAAATTGGGGGCGGGATTTATGATTTTGCTTTAGCTTCTCCGAAAGGGGGGCTCAGCTGGGGAGTGGGAGAAGGGGACGACCGGATGAAAACCAACAAACATCTATAAGCAACAAACATCCAGACCAACACACAAATCCACCATTTTTCAAAATATACATAAGAAGATTAAATCACAATAGTTACGTTTGGTGAGGATAAAATGCTGTTGAGCAAAACTCATGTATATGATCTTTACAGCTCTATTTAGATCTCTACCACTCACAAATCTATCCGGTAACATCTCTACCGTATTAAAACTCTACCAAATTCTCTACCAGAAAGTAAACAACCCTACCAGAATCAAAATAAAACTCTACCGGAACGGAAATAAAACTCTACCGGAATACATAGCTAGCCTTGTATTCACGTAGAGTTTGATTTTGGTAGAGATTTAAGGTTGTAAAGATGTTTTCTGGTAGCATTGTTATGTGGTACAGTTGTGAGAGCTGTCTTTTTCGGTAGAGTCATTATCCGGTAGAGTTGTCAGTGGTAGAGAGATGTAAATGTACCGGTTTCGGTATATCACTGGGGTAATTATTGGTCAAGCACTTCGGCTGTTAAAATATTGGAGATCGGTGGTCTCTTAAAAAAAGTTTTTTTTTAATATATAAAGAGCTCTACTTTATCGACGGAGCAGCTTTTGAAATAAAGACAATTTTTATGATCCATCATTCAACGACGATGATTATTGAATAAAACAAAAAAAATCGAGCTGAACAAGTATCGAATAAATGACGGAAAAAACTAGTTTAACAGATATTAATTTTTATATAAGAAAGGAAATCACAATAAGAGCGCAACAGTTATTATATGAGGATAAGTGTAGGTAAATTCTGTGTAGGTAAAATCACGTGTAGGTAAATTCCAGAAATATCTTGCCGCAGGTAACGGGCGATTGTGCAATTTAATTTAAGTTTAATCAGTCAATGACGACGAACGCGTAACCGCACTTATGTCTGCATCCTTTTTTCTGGTTACTCGTGTCATCAGAAGATCTTTCGTCACGTCTCCATACACGTTACGTATTTGAATTTCGCGGTTCCGAGAAGAAAAAAGATCCGGCTCACAATAAGACATGTCCCACATTCGAGGAACTAGCCACTTGTCTCGATTGATTATTGCAAAACGGCTTGAGGGTACAATATGTTCGGGGCCTTATGTGAGTCTGAATGAATGTTACATTGATAATAAATTCACGATTCACCACTCTTACTGACCTTTGCACGTATAATCTTAACATTTTTTGTGCAATTGGATTGTATCCACATATACTAAAAACTGCGCAAATGGTGGCGCAATTCTGATGTACCCTACATTAACGGTGCGTCATTGGGGCATGCCGGATGTAATGCAATTAGTTCCCAACAAATGTTTCATTTACGTTTTTACCTTATCGATATAAGATCAGCGTGGCTGAGTTAATTGTCGTTGGACTAGAAAATCCAAAAATGCATTATTTTATTTAAACTTTTAGTCCACCTTTCCCTCTCGTTTCGTACGTCAATCGGTGGGCCGATGACACAAGCGGGATTCCACCGATACGTTTATAAGGACAGAGACATCCGACGCTCTTACTCACGTATCGGCATGGAAAGGTGCAAGCGAGCATACGAAACAAGTTGGATGTCCACCGGTGCGGATATATCAGCAGCGGATTGAGGATAACCAGGTGCGCGCAAGTTGTAGGACAAAATGGTGGGGAGGATATTCTTCGGGAAGCCCGCGCTCGTGCGCGAGCGAGCCTCGTCTTTCGAAGGCGGCTCTTCATTCATGTCCGGTAAAGCCCTCGGGTAACAGTGAATTATCTTTAAAACACAGAGGATCCACGGGCCTCGAAGACTCCGCGGCGTATTTTCTTTGCCATTTCGCTGTTTCGGGAGAAAGCGAGATCTTTTTTATTAAAATTTTTTAAAATAATAATAATTGTTAACAACAAAAGTGCGACTTCGATTAATACAACGTAAGCGCACTTGGGAAAATTTTCGCGTAAGTAAAAAAAATATGGATATATACAGAAATAGTAAAATCGTGAGAGCGTAGTCAAGTGAAAATTTTATGGAAAAAAAATTTTGTCTACCAATCTGGAAACTTGCATCAAAAGGTCGATTAAAAAAAATTATTATAGATATGAGTGAACAAAAAAAAAATCGTTGATCGGCAAAAATTACTGATGGATCCATTGAAATAACAGAAGTTCGACGATGAATTAAAAAGAAAATAATAATCATTTAATCTATCGTTGTGTTAAAAGAGGAATATAGTAATGTTCGGTGACCATTTTTGAATTTGCTCGACTGATAGAAGTTTCTCTCGATCAATGCAATCTTTATTTATTATCATTTTTTGGTCCGTCACACGTGATCAGATCGTACAGAGGGTGTTCTTATCTCTCTGCTTAGCCAGTCTTCGGTTTTAACTGCAACCGTCAATCTTTTCCAACGACGACAATAACCGTGGGAGCGTGCACGGTCACTGAAAGTTTTTATTATAAGATCGAATGATATATTTAGTCCGACATCACATGATTTGCAATGAGTTATATTATTTTCGCGTATTTTACACCCAGGAAAATAATTTATTGGACAGCCACCCCACATTAAATATTTCTTTGGTTTAAATAAATACGTATTTGTGGGACGCCCGTCAAATCGGAGAAGCATGCATAAATATTTCAACAAACTTTATAATCGTAACGTAAATACTTACGTTTTTACACCATAAATCCAACACGAACTCAGAACAATGGGCAGCACCACCTCACTAACCGCACGCGTTCGAACGACAGGCGGTTTTTGTTTTCTTCGGAAGTTTCGTCGCGGTCGAAACCCAAATCTCCATGCCGACTGGTAACTCACGCAAAATCGTCTGGAAAAAATCACGCAACTGTTGGAGCTCGACAGCCCAACCGTTGAGCGTGCGGCACTATGCTAGGTATAGTAAAGTTCGCACATTGTTACAAAGTAACGATACCTATATATTGCCTGCGCACCTCTATGATTTTACAAATTTTTTGTCTACCCCATAGCCGTATCGTTATTAAATCACATATAGCAAGAAATTATGAAGCGTTCGCAATCTATCACTGAACTTTTAGTAGTTTATACTAAACTAACTTGGAGCATTTTATATGCGTCTGGAGAATAATTTCAAATATTTGTGGGCGCAAAGTATGGGGATAATTACGATATGCCGTAAATGACGCAGCGGCCAATGCATAGCGAAATTCGAGATGCGTCGGGTTAAAAATCCAATTTTTCCAGTTTGTCTTCGAATTACTATACGAATCTGGAGATTATTACTATCTTTTTCTCTCCGTGCACGGTCTTTAAACCCGGAAGGCGAATTCGTATGGGCCGTACGATCCGGCCCGGCGAGGTCTTAAGGCGGGTCTGGCCGGAGATTCGACAATCATTAATATTTGTTGAAGATTTTTTTGTTCAGAAATTCATACAGCCTTTACGTGATCACTTGCAAAGCTTAAATTCAAACTTTAAAGTTACTTCTCAAAGTATCTTCACTGATAAAAAAAATGCTATTGAATCAACTCAAGTTTCGTGCAAGGACCTTCAAATAAACATATCGTTGTTCGAACAAAACATTTCAATATTTTGGTGAAATCATCAAACAAATTGTTAAACTAACTCAATCTTGCAGCTGTAACCAACAATCTATTTATTTGCACGTCCCTGCCCGAATCTTTAGTTGATACAACCATACTTTTTATCCGTGCTCAGATTTGTATCATAGTCAGCTTTTTTGAAATCTTGTAAACGTTTTTATTTATTGAAAGTAAAAATAAAAAAGCCCAGTTCTCGGAAAAAACATTTCGATATTTAAAGTTTGTCCTCCGCATAGTTTTTGAGTGAAAGAGAATTTTGCGGATTTCCGTCGCTTTCTCAGTAGCCCACGCCCGCCGTTGCGGCATCCCTGACGCGCGCCGCCGGCGGACGCAGCGCGCACACGCCGTCGTTCCCCCCTCCCGGCCGCCCCTAACACTAGACCTGGCTAAACGGTACAGCGGACGAACACGTTTCTCTCTACCTTCCTCAACGATCAGACGCCTCAGCGATAATTACAATAACGAGTACGATGATTGGATGAAGCCAGTTTTTCGTCTCGTATTCCAGATCATTAATACGGATCAATCACGAGGGTTCCATGCATAACCGTTAAGAACAAAGCACTCCGGATCTCTTTCGGTATAGATCGAGTCGTGCGACGACTCAAACACCATCGCGACTGCGATTGAAGAAAGACCATGTTCGCGATATGTAATTGCCTACCGGGCCAAGTAGCGATTTAGAAAGTTGGCCGAATATTCGAACGCGGGGCGGGTCCGCGCGATCCAGAGAGCAAGATAGTCGAACGGCAAGCCCCAAACTAAAACGGAGACCGAAGGACCGGATAACACAGATTAACAATCCTCGTCGAGTGACTAAAAAAATAAAAACAAATTAAATGAAGACTTTGACTACTTTCATTCTTTAAACTTATTACTTCCCTCATTTGTCCTTCTAAAGCGTTAGAGAGAAATATCTTGTATTTATAATTTGCGTGGTAAAACGCGTCGCGCGAGCGATCTTTGACTCTCGGTTAAGCAAACATTCAGCTCACACGTAGCTTCCTCTCGCGGGTCGGCGCTTGCTTGTTTATAGGACAGTTTCCTGATGTCTTATTTTTTCTGTGACCCCAATTTCCTTTTTTCATTATCGTTCGGAACAGGCGAAGGAGTGGTCTTCGATGATATCGTAGATTACTGAACGGGAAGAGATGAAACGAAGAAATTTTCGATAAAAAGCGGAAAAGAAAAGACCAACAAATTTGACCAATTTTTTGGAAAATAAAATGGAGGAACCTTCGCACCGTGCATGGTTTGGCTGGTGTTGAAATTTGATAAGGAAGAGGATCGATCCTGCAGCTCAGGATGGCGAACGAATCTATCGGGCTGATGCTGATCCTGGCGACCGTCGTGCCGCCAGTCAAAACCGTTAGCTTCATGGAATCACTGCGAAGTCTCGTGCAGTCCACTAGGGTGAGTTTTAACATAAAAAAAATTCTACCTGGAATATCCAACCCAGCGGTAAAAATGATTCATTAAATTTCAATAAACTTCGTTTAAGACATACATTTTTTTGCGACTTTGGAACGTGGCCCAATTTTTAAAAATGTTTTCGGGGAAAACCAGAACTCCTCCAGAACCAGAAACAAATTCTTTGTTGCAGTAATTAATTACTGCAACAAAGAATTTGCATTGCACAATACTTATCGCAAGAAAAAATAAAAAATCGAAGACCGTTATCGGATTCAACGGATGCCAAAAGTGAAAATGCAATCGGGGAATATTTCGCGTTGTACAAACGTAACGAGTACGTGGTTGCGTAAGTATCCTCGGAGTCGTGATCCTGAAGAGATTCTTCGTGCGACTGTTCTTTGCTTTGCGTTCGAAGCCGGGGAGAAAGGCCCAACGCGGGTCACCGAGGACCGATGCACGGACTCGTTAACGATCCATCTTCTCGAGATGTGTCCTCACTTTAAATGATAATTCTTTTTTTTTCCCCACCCGATTGCTTCGGCTAAAACGCGACACGGCGGTGTCGCCGAATTATAATCATTTCACCTGCGGAATAGCGCAGCAATGCAGACAGACGGACAGACAGAAGCAAACAGGAGTAACTCGTTTTAGGCTAATTCTCTGCGGAACGTTATACATATATATTTATATCGTTGAGGCATCGGTGTCGCATATCGTCGTACGGTATTGAAGACGCGTTCGCATGCAAATGAAAGAAAGCAAAAGTGCCGACGTGCCGGGCATTATTAAACTAAGCGTTGTGTCTCTCGCCGTGTTACGCGGTAAAACCGCTGAATGCCTTCTTCGTGGTCAATGTGGCCAAGAAGCGACGCGCAAATGTCTTGTCTATATCCGAACGTATATGGACAGTTTATGGCTCGAGGCGACCCACAGACTTTCCATATTGTAAACATAGCAGGTGGTAAAATATAAATATGGTTGTATATGGCAAACCGGGGCAAAATGGGGACACGAGCGGAAAGTGGAAAAGTTGGGGTGCTTTGTATATCAGAGCCAAGGGGCCAGATGGGACACCACAAAAAAAATTCGAAAAATTTATCTAGCGATGGTGAGACTTGGGTTAAATGGGGATTATAGAAATAATGGGCATGATTGGCATAATCGGTACAATTTGTAGCTCGCAAATCGGCGCGGATTAAAAAATGTCTCGTTCTCATTGTGAGGGTGAGATTGAGAAAGTGCCCCATTTTACTCCGCACAGCAATATTTTTCGGATACTCGATGATAGGAATGAAAAATAGTTCTTCAGGATTGTAAACATTACACGTGGTAAGTAATATATATGGTTGTATATGGCAACCCGAGGCAAAATACAGGCACGTGGGGGAAAAATGGAAAAGTTGGGAAGCTGAATACTGCAGACAAGGCGTAAAATGGGTCATCACAAAAAAGAAAATGTATTGGAACAATGGTGAGACTGGGGTAAAATGGGGATTATGGAAATAATGGGCATAATTGTCACAATCGGTAGCTCGTAAAGCGGGGCGGATTGAAAAATCTCAGTATTCGTGGTGAGGGTGAGATTGAGAAAGATGAGGCTGAAACTAGCCGCCAAGAGCTAGTCTCCAGAATCAGTAGTCGAGGCTGTGAACTCCACGCGCCAGCCACGGCGGCTCATCGGCTCATTTCTTGGATTCTAGCTATCTATTTTTTTTTTATTTCAACAGTAAATTCTTATGTATTTTTATGTGCCCGATCGAATAGCACTATGTAACTCGTAGCAACAAGTATTTTTAATGTATAAAATAAATGTGCTGGCTTATGTTTTTTTTTTTGCTAAAGTACCAGCTTGACGGAAATGGTATAAGCTACCCAGAAATTGTGGACGGAGTCCGCAGGCAGCAGAAGATTTCTCAACGAGTTCCGTTCCCATGTGACACGAAATTAGGCAGGTAGAGTATGAACCTTTTTTTATACTTCGGAAAAAAAAACATGTGAGATACCGCCGTGACTGAAAAAAAACGGTAATCATTTTTTTTTACACGTGCTTGTATTTGGGTTAAAAAGAAATGTTTTACCGGAAGCTGACGCAATATCTTCCAATGAGACTTTTTTTAACGTGAGTGCAACAACCCGTGACAAAAATTAATTACAGTTTTTTTTTGTACCGACCGCGCCCGCTTTAGGCGGGCGCGTATCTTAAAATAATCATACAACGCGTCAGCAAATGTTTCCTAATACATTTTTCGGCTCAGATCACCGTCACCTCCGGAGGACGTTCATCGTCTCCGGCCCGGCGATATCGACATCGTTGGAGGTCTTGGTGACTCGTTAGTAGCCGGAAGTGGTGCTCTGGAGGAGTTCGCCATCGGCACCTTTATCGAGGCTCGCGGTGTAAGCTGGTGCGCCGGTGGCCAAGCCGACTGGAGAACGTTTCTGACAGTTCCAAATCTAATCAAGGTACTTAGTTGCTTTAAAGGGGGGAGGCGGAGGAGGGGAATGGGGTCGATTTCAGGCTCAAAAAATGTTCAATTTTTTTAATCGGTAAAGAAAGTCGTTTAAAAAAGCCTTGACTTATTGTTTGTG
Organism: Stenichneumon culpator; assembly: GCA_964017025.1. Taxonomy (NCBI): domain Eukaryota; kingdom Metazoa; phylum Arthropoda; class Insecta; order Hymenoptera; family Ichneumonidae; genus Stenichneumon; species Stenichneumon culpator. The sequence goes on along the minus strand of OZ024769.1, from coordinate 10,451,490 downwards.
CTCGTGTGCTGATCACGAAAAAATCCCAGTTTTGAATATAATTTATTGCAGAAGATCAAATTTTAAAAATGTTTTGCTTCCTCATAGAGGCAACTTTTTTTTGTGAAAAGAATGTCGAGATTGTAATGAAAACATGTTCAGAAAATTCCAAAACATCGAAAAATCACATTTAGAAAAATGTCCGGATATATGCGCGTGCGTGCGTGCAAAAATGCCAGTGCGTACTCCAGCTCTTACAATTTTTTAGCTATCGGGGCAAAATAGTTGTACACAGATAGAGTATGATTGCCCAATGATCCCTATTAAATTTGAGGAGAATCGATTAAACCATTACCGTACCGTGAGCTTCTAATGTTACATGCGTACATTAAGAGACGCGGTAGCGTCTCGACGCCAAGTATTTCTGAAAACGATGTTCTATTCACGAGATGCTACCAAGTGCACTTACGCCAATATGATGGAAGTAACTTTTTACTATGGATTATCTCGGCAACGAAGCATCGGATCGAAATTCCGACGACACTTTTATGGTATAATTTGAACCCAAGCTTGTCAATGCGCCTAGTTACGATCGCAACTGTTCGGCGGATCCTGACTATGATCATCGTGACTCACAAAAGGTCCGAACTACCTGTAAGATGGGGTGAGTTGTGCTGAGTTGACGCGAAATCTTTCTTCTCGATTATCTCGGAAAAGAAGCATCGGAACGAAATTTCAACGATACTTTTACAATATAATGCGGGCCCACGCTTTCCAACGCGCCCAATTACGATCGTAACTGTTCGCTTTCCTCACGAAGTCCGAAAATGCCTACTGCGCATACGTTCGACGTGCCACCTGGCTCGTCTTGTGGCTGTTGCAGTTAGTCAGTTGCCACCATTTAGAGAAATTATCAATGTTTCCGGTAATTGTAATTTCGGGAAAAAACAATAATGTCAGTACGAATTGGTTTTTAAATATTGTTCAAACAAATAATTGTCGAATATTAACCAATTGGCACCAAAGTTGGTGAATAATGTTATCCATGCAAACATTGTTTTAGCCGAAGAACCTGAGCCTCATTAAGGTAGGGGTATGTTTTTATGTAAAAAATAATTGAAATCAACAAAACAAAAAAAAAAACAATTAAAAAAAATCGTACGCTAAGTACTTAAAATTTGTTACCTGTTCCAGAAAAATACAATTTTCGAAACAATCTTTAAAAAAAGAACGTTTTAAAGTAATTTGAACATGACTTCCGCAATTATTACAATTTTGCGTACAACTTTCTCTATGAGTGAGTTCGTTGATCGATTTTCACATCCTCGCAGCTGTACGCAGAATTGTAATAAATGAAGAATCCACGTGAAAACTAATGTGCAACGTTTTTCTAACATAAAAAAAATGTTTTCATCTCATAAAATCGAAACGGTCAAAATTTTCCGCAAAATTTATTGTAGAGAATCACTAACTGAGACTTGGATTATTCGTCGTTTTGAGGCTATGTCTAATATATTTTCCCTCCCAGAGCGACGTTGGATGCATAAACTCGTGTCAAACAAAAAATACTAATTTCCCAAAAAAAATTTTTTAAATGAAGAATAAAAAAAGAAATTTTTCGTTTTATATATAACTCAAAAACAAAATAAAATAAAAAATACTTGATGCATCCTTTCTTTTGATGCAAAAAAACTCAGTTTATTGCTTCCTCATAGAGGAAGCTTTGTGATGGTGAAAAAAAAAATTTCGAGATTTTAATGAAAACGTGTTCAGAATGTTCCAAAACATCGAAAAATCACATTTAGAAAAAATGTCCGGATGTATGTGTGTGTGTGTGCGTGTGCGTGTGCGTGTGCGTGTGCGTGTGCGTGTGCGTGTGCGTGTGTGTGTGTGTGTGTGTGTGTGTGTGTGTGTGTGTGTGTGTGTGTGTGTGTGTGAATCAGACGCGAAAAATTCAAATTGCCATATCTCGGGTACGCCTCCACCGATCAGCCTGAAATTTTGCACACAGCTTGTGTGGTTAATAGTCTATGTTTCTGCCAAATTTCATCCAAAAATGTTCAGTTGTTTTTTTTGTACGCCATTTTCAATTTCTTCCCACCGTAGCGCTCGCAATTTTTTAGCTATCGGGCTAAAAACGCGTACACAGATGTAATATGATCACCCGATGAGCCCATTAAAATTTCAAGAAAATCGATCGAGCCGTTTAAATTTTATGTCATTTTGAATTTTTTGAATTTAATGATTTTTTTTTTTTTCAAGACGCATTTTTCCGTATTAAATATTAATCTACGAATAAAAAAGTGTCAGATTCGTGATCAGCGTGAAAAAATACTTATAATACAATCCCGGAGTGACGGCTAACGAAAAAGTTTATTGGGCATTTTTATAGCCAAATTGCAAAAAAGAGTGATTTGGGTATTTTCAAACAGCAATTTCTTTGCTTCCCGATGAATACTCTATGATACTCTATGTATTTTTTCGCCTCGAGTACAGATTCGACAGCGGTTTTGATCAAAAGCGTAAGGTTGGTTTTTTTTCGCACTAAACCTGAGTCGGCCAGCAGTTTTGCTTAAAATTTAAATACGACGTTGATATTGAAAAAGCTGAAAATTGAAATTTTCATATCGCTTCCTCATAAAAGTTGAAAGTTGAACGTTGAAAGTTGAAATTTTTATATCACTTTCTCATAATGGCTCTTTATTCGAAAAGCTTCGTCTATGAGGAAGCCAAAAATATAGTAAATGCTTTCTCATAGAAGGAGCTTTGCGAATAAAGAACCATTATGAGAAAGTGATATAAAAATTTCAACTTTCAACTTTCAACTTTCAACGTTCAACTTTCAACTTTTATGAGGAAGCGATATGAAAATTTCAATTTTCAGCTTTTTTGTATTCCACGGGCGCACCAAGTATTTTTATTTTATTTTTTCTTATAGTATCTTTGAGTCAAATATGAAAAAAGATTGATTTTTTCTGAGCATGCATTTTCACGGAATTGTGCCAAAATGATCACACCCTCGACGGACGTTTAAATTACCCTTCAGGGCGTCAAGGTTGAGCGCCAACGCGATGCAAGGGTCTACAGCCTATGCTCGCTGTGCGTATCATTACATACTCATCGTGCCTGCACGAACGTTACAAAGAACTGCAATGAAAAATGTTTTTTATCACGGTCAATTGAAATATAAGCTTTTTTCGTATCTGCCTGAAATGAGGGAGTGCTTGACATGAGAGTTGAATAGTTTATTTACGCATACGGCGCAGGTGCACTTGAGGGACGAAAACACGGCTGGGTTGATAGCCGATATTCGTCCGCCGTACCGTACGCTTCTAATGTTACGTGTCTCGTACTTCAAGAAACTTATCATTTAAAATCATAACTGTTCGGCGGATGTTGAGATATATCGCGTCTATTATTTAACAAAATAAATTCTCAAATGTGAACCGAATGATACCAAACTAGTTCAATATTGTTTTTTTAAGTAATGGAACAATACGGTAAAAAATGGTACTTTTATTATTATTATAACAATGCTGAAACATTAAAGTTTGATATTTGAAAGTTGAAAATTGAAATTTTCATTGCGCTTTCTCATAATGTTTCTTTATTCGCGAAGCTTCCTCTATGAGGAAACCAAAAATACGGAAAGTGCTTTCCCATAGAAGAAGCTTTACGAATAAAGGAAAAATTCTATTTTCAACTTTTATGAGGAAGCTGTATGAAATTTTCAACTTTTTTTCGACCTATAGCATGAAATTTCTTATACGATGTTTTTTACCCGTCACAAAAAAGGAACATACTTTTTTTGTTGCCTGAAAACGTCGACCCTGAACGTAAGTGTTTTGACAATGGTTATTATTGTCGAGACCCTTCCGTTTGAGTCGTTGCGACTCTGACTGATCGGGGATTCGCTTTTTCGCCTCGGCGTCCAGGAATATAACAGGAATCTCACGGGTTTTGCCACGGGAACTGGAGAATTCATATCAGCCAAAGCAGGATTAAACGTCGCATTTCCAGTAGCCGCGACGGAAGACGCCCTGCATCAGGCGCGTATTCTAGTCGGAAGAATCAAGAGCAATCCTAAGATGGACGTACGAAAGCATTGGAAGGTTTGAGTCGTCAGCTATTAATTCTTTTAAAAAATACCGTTCAAGTATAAAAAAAAATTTTCTCTGTGCAATATTTTTTCCTCATACGAGAATGTTCACCTTGCACTGATAAAAAGATTCGCTTGAGTTAAATGAAATTGCTATCAAAAACAATCTTTAAACGAGAAAATTTTCTTTGTGCCTAAGTGGTCCAATATCGAGCTTATCGTCCTTCACTGGAAACAATGTGTTTACGGAAATTATTTTTTTAATAATTTTTTAGCTCATAACTATTCTGTTCGGTGCCAACGACATCTGTTCGGCTCAGTGTTACAGCCCGAAAGCCTTTTCGCCAGTTCGCTACGCTCTTCACCTGCGAAGAGCTCTAGATTATCTGCGAGCGGCTCTGCCCAGAACTCTGGTTAACCTGGTCCCAGCGATAGGTTAATAAAATTTCATAAAATCCTACATCCCTTTTTACACGTATCTTTCACTTGGGTTTCACGAATGAACTAACGAAGAAATAACAAAATCTATTCGGTATCTCGCAGATGTTACGGTCTCGGTCAGAGTCAATCGAAGTATGATGTGTAATATTTTGCATCCACTCTATTGCGCCTGCATGCACGAAGGCAACAGACCAGATATAGCGGCCTCGAAAATGGCACGGATGTATCAACAAGCTGCCGAATCCCTGGTAGCTTCCGGAAGGTAGGAAGTTTGTATCGAAAATGCATGACTAAGAAGTCCAATAATTTTAACCTAAAGTAATCATTTTTGTAATCATCTTTATAACGATTTTATAATCATTTTTCTTCCTCATAGGGGATTGATTTGATTTTGTTAAAAAAAAATTTCCAGATTTTAATGTCAGAGTACTTGAAATAGTCTAAACCGTCAAGAAGTGTGATTTTTAGCTGGCGTCCGGATGTATGTGTGTGTGTGTGTGTGCGTGTGCGTGTGCGTGTGCGTGTGCGTGTGCGTGTGCGTGTGCGTGTGCGTGTGCGTGTGCGTGTGCGTGTGCGTGTGCGTGTGTGTGTGCGTGTGCGTGTGCGTGTGCGTGTGCGTGTGCGTGTGCGTGCGTGCGTGCGTGTGCGTGTGTGTGTGCGTGCGTGTGTGCGTGCGTGCGTGTGTGTGTGTGTGTGTGTGTGTGTGTGTGTGTGTGTGTGTGTGTGTGTGTGTGTGTGTGTGTGTGTGTGTGTGTGTGTGTGTGTGTGTGTGTGTGTGTGTGTGTGTGTGTGTGTGTGTGTGACAGATTTGCATCGTTTAAAACGGCTATAACTCGGCTATAACACGTCACATAGCTTCGTTTAGTATAATTTTCGTGAATATTGAGGCCCAATTGGAGATTTTACACAATTTTGACATTTTTGACAATTCTCTGTGATACCTCTAACTTGCGTAAATTTTGACCTATCGTCCTAAAACTGCACACAAATATGCTGTTTTGATCAAAGACTCTTGGTATTGAATTTGGTCAAAATCTATCGAAGTGGTTGGATTTTGGAGGATTTTGAGTTTTTTGAAAAATTACTAAAAATGGTCTAATTCGAGTAAACATAAAGGTATCGATATTAAATTTGACACGGGAATGGAGTACAACTGTATAATGTTTCGTATTAAATTTGGCGGAAATGGATCTAACCGTTTAGATTTTATAAGATTTTGAAATTTTTTAATATTTCGGAAAATGTTTATTTTATGTCTAACTAGTGTTTCTGCATCGAACAGCGTTCCAGGAGTAAAATAGGTTCGAGATTCGTAATCAGCGGAGAAAAATACATATTATATGGCCACAAAACGGTGAATATTGGATGATTAAAAAAATCTTTTCCTAAGACTCTGTATTTTCGTTGAACGAAGTAAGATGCAAAGATCCGAAAAGTAAAGCGCGTTGGTGTATTTTTTCGCGCAGAACCTAAATCCTCCAGTCGTTTTGCATAAAAGTAAAAAACCACCTCGACGTTGGAAAAAGCTGAAAATTGAAATTTTCATATTCCTTCCTCATAAAACTTGCAAAGTGAAATTTTCATATGGCTTTCTCATAATGTTCCTTTTTCGTGAATCTTCCTCTCTGAGGAAGCAACCAACACAGAAAATGCTTTCTCATAGCAGAAGCTTCGCGAAAAAAGGAACATTATGAGAAAGCCATATGAAAATTTCAATTTGCAAATTTTTTACAATCATTTTTACAATAATTTTTGCTTCCTCATAGAGGAAGCTTTGTTTCGGTAAAAAAAAATTCGAGATTTTAATGAAAACATGTTCAGAATGTTCCAAAACATCGAAAAATCACATTGTAGAAAAATGTAGAAAAAATGTCCGGATGTATGTGTGTGTGTGTATGTGTGAAACGGACGTGAAAATTTTAACCGGTATAACTCGAAAATGTCTCGACCGATCAAGCTGAAATTTCACACACAGTAAGTGTGGTTAATAGTCAATGTTCGTGCAAAATTTCATCCAAAAATGTTCAGTAATTTTTTTTTGTACGCCATTTTTAATTTCTTCAAAAATGTCTGTTCGCGCGACTGAAAACGCGTACACACATGGAATATGATCATCCGACGATCTCATTACAATTTCATGAGAATCGATCTAACCGTTTAAATTTTATGCCATTTTGAATTTTTCGAATTTTTTGGACAATTTGTACTTTATTTTAGATGCAATTTTCCTCACTAAATATCCATTTATGAATAAAAGAAGTGTCATATTCGTGATCAGCGTGAAAAAATACATAGAATACAAACACGGAGTGACGACTAGCGAAAAAGTTTATCGGGCATTTATATAGCCAAAATTACAAAAATGAGTGATTTTACGTATTTTCGAACAACAATTTCTTTGCTTTCCGATGGATGCTCTATGATACTTTATGCATTTTTTCACCTCGAGTACAGATTCGATAGGCATTTTGACCAAAAGCGCAAGGTTGGTTATTTTTTTGCGCTAAACCTGAGTAGGTCAGAAGTTTTACTCAAAAGTTCAATACGACGTTGATGTCGAAAAAGCTGAAAATTGAAATTTTCATATCGCTTCCTCATAAAAGTTGAAAGTTGTGAGTTGAAATTTTTATATTACTTTCTCATAATGGCCCTTTATTCGCGAAGCTTCCTCTACGAGGAAGCCAAAAATATAGTAAATGCTTTCTCATAGAAGGAGTTTTGCGAATAAAGGGCCATTATGAGAAAGTAATATAAAAATGTCAACTTTCAATTTTTATGACCAAGCGATATGAAAATTTCAATTTTCAGCTTTTTTACAATCATTTTTACAATCATTTTCATAATCATTTTCTTTTATATTTAGTTTTTTTTATTAATATTTTTTTTTTAGATACGATACTACAAAGGATTTCGCGGTCGTGTTTCAACCCTTTACGAAACTCTTCAACGCTCCGAATTCCGATCCACAGCAAGCACCGCCCCTTGACCCGAATCTGGTCACTTACGATTGCTTTCATTTCAGTCAGAGGGGACATGCTCTCGGTAATGAGATTTTATTGTTGGTTAATTATTGTGCGCAACTAGTAAAAACTGTAATGGTCGGCAACGCCTGATTAGTTCTCATTTGTGGATACGCGGCCGTAAAGCGGATCGCCCGTTCCACGACGCGTGTCTGACAGTTACCTCGGTTGATCAAATAGCTAAGGTCGATGAAAAGCTAAGTGCGCGTGGTAAAATTCCAAGCAAGTGCCGTCAATAACGCCTGATCGGCTTTCATTCGCGAATACGCGGCTGTTGTACAGCCGGTTGCCTGTTCCACGGCGCGCTTTACAGTTACCTCGGTCGATAAAATAGCTACGGTTGGTAAAAAAGTAAAAAAAAGCACGAGTGGCAAAAATTCATGCAAGTGCAGTCGCAACGCGAGCTTGAACTGAAACCAATCGAAGGCAACGAAAAATAAATCAATCGGTGCTGCAGTTTTTCTACTGTATAGAAATATAAAAAAGTTAGCAAAACAAACAGGCTACAGTCAAAAAAAAATGAAAAGGGAAAACAGAATAAAAAATGTCAATACGCGCGTGATGAAACAGTTTCGTGCATTTAAGAAACATTTCTTGTCCACGGCAGGTCTATAATTGTTTGGTTGTTAGCTTACAATTTCAATCTTTTTTTAAGGAACTTTTTTAACAAAAGTACTTGAATAATTAACAAAAAAAATCATTTGTGGAAATTTTTTTGTCAAATGTATAAACTTAAAGAAAAAATGTATGTAAAAATTAAATGAAACTTAAGTTCGAACATTACTGTAGTGACAAGTACTGTACTTGTCTTGGCATGGGTCATCGGATGAGACAACTTTTTGTTTCATTCCAGTCGAACGTCGATGCATTCTCGATCCAACCACCATGGTCATAGATAGATAGATAGATAGATATTGCATTTATTGTATATAGGACCAATGAGAAATACAAAAAGAGGAAAACGTCATGGACGATATTATTTGAGAAATTGCGCGTCAGTGATATGAAGAATCGCGCCACCAAATTACAAATGAACGACCATGGACGACAGACGATGAAGAAGTTTTTAAAAAAGTGCATGTCTAGCACATGAAGCAATAACATGCGAATTATCAATTCAAATCTCCGTCGACCGGCTGCCGGGTCTCAAAGATCTATTCTCATGTCTCGATTTTTTTTAAAGTCCAGACGCTCAATTATCGAGCATTGAAACGTACATTGCGATTTTTTTCAATCTTCACCACCTTTTCATGACAGAATAATTTGCATGCCTTAATTGAAATGAACGTATTAATAAACGCACCTCGATTTCTGTCTTCCAACGATTCAACGAGTCCCTTGCCTTTTATTAATTCTAACAAATCCAGACTCTTATCTTTCGATAATCGAAAAGATTTCGTTGACCTAATAATAACAATCGGTTTCATTATTTAAAAAATTGCATTAAACAATAGTAGAATTTACTATTGCCATTTACTATTATCACTATTAGTAGATACTATACTGAAAAAAATAGTTGGATTAATCAAAAGTCGCAGTGACATACGTTCTAAGCTATTCTTTGTTTGGTACAAATAAAGTATTGTTTTGTTAAACGAGTATTTGCTTCAATCTATTGAAAATTTGTCGATTGAAACAAACATTTTTGTTGTACCAAACAAATAACACCTTCGAACGTGTGCTACCCCGCCTTGGTAAATTCGACCATTTCTTTTTCTTAGTGCATTTATCAGTACTAGAACTATTTATTAAAATAATAGTAAGTGAAAATTGATATATTAACGTAATCAAAGTGGTTTCGTTGCCTTAATAATAACTATTGGTTTTCTTATTAAATTTCTTTACTTTCATATCAACAGTAAAACTTACAGTTGCCATTTACTATTACTAATAGTAATAATAGTTACTGTTAGTACCTGCTAGTATTTATCGGTACTAGTACTATTTGTTAAAATAATGGTGACTAAATATGGACACATTAACGTAACGATTAAAGTGGCCTGTAACGATAATTCGATAACTGTTCACAGGTGCGAATCTCCTGTGGAACAATATGTTGGAGCCAGTCGGAAACAAGACGGACGCCGGGCTGCCGGAAATATTCGAGAGAATGCTGTGTCCGACCGACTCGAGGCCGTACATATTCACGAACGTGAATTCTCGAAGGTATCGAGAGACCGGAAGTCAAAAGGGAGTCGTGCCAAGATAACGATTACCATAAAATTTCTCGATCACGAAATCTACAAATAGTCGATTCTCGAATTTTTGTGGCCGAATAGAGAAGGATCGAGAAATCGATTTTCCAACAAGGGAACCTCAGGGCTAGTGATATAAACTGGATAATAATTGCCGATTAGTGTGCGCGTTTGTAATTTATGATTAATTGTGGAATTGTGGCACGTCGATACACAAATATGTACGGATATACATAATTACAAATGCCGCAGTCTGCGCGTCATTCGTAAGCGGCCGCTGGGCATTATATAAAATCGGTTTTTTTTTTCATTTACAATTAAAAAAACAATTACTCGCGTTCATTGCTTGTCGAAGGAGAAACGACGCGTGGCCATGACAATGACGTATCTCGCGATAGAAGCTCCTGTTAACTTACAACGGAACGGTGTACTGTAACAATAATTATAAGTCGGCGTATATATTCTATACGGCGTATATATTATATACGGCGTATATATTATATACGGCGTATATATTATATACGGCGTATATATTATATACGGCGTATATATTATATACGGCGTATATATTATATACGGCGTATATATTATATACGGCGTATATATTATATACGGCGTATATATTATAAGTCGCCGTATTTTAGATATCGTAGTTTCGGCGATTGTCCCCCACCCTCCCCCCCTTCCCTTCCCGTTGTAGGCAAGCGACGTCGAGCGAGCGCTACGGAGTAGATGAGGCCCTGCCTGGGATGGTCAATCCGAGGAGAAATTCCGTCAGCCTGGAAGAACGTTTTCACTAAAGGATGCCATATCGTTGCTTTTGGTATCACCGAAGGTCATCGTTATTCGTCACCGTGGAGTGCTTCGATCGGCCTTCTCACCTCGATCAAAACGAAGGGGCCTACGATAGGCCGATCCCCAAACGAAACGGATGAAGCACCTCTATCAGAACGGTGGCGATCGGAGAAGCGGGCTTCGACGTCAACATCGAGGAGGGACGGAGACGGAGACACAACACAGTAGCTGCTCACACTGACCCATGCTCAAGGCCTAATCACGTGTTCCCGTAAATTTACATCATGGGAGGAGCGGAACCGAGGTACGAGACTGAGCTCGTCACTTCGGGGCAATCCTCCGTAGAGACAGCGTGTATTTCTTTTTCCCCTCCCGTAGCGAAATTATTAATTAATGTGAATCGCGCGAAAAGTATGATATAGAGTGCGTGAGAAAACTCCTGAAGCCCTCCCCTTCCCTTTGGAAAACCCTTGACGCATCCCGGCGTTTCCAAAACCCGAATATTCAACAATTGTCCCCGGACATTTTTCGTTATTGACCCACGTGTGCGGTGAGACGCGTTGTAACGAACTCGCCTCCTACGCTAGCATTATATCGAGTCTGAGCGTCTCCGAAGACATTACCCTCCCATTAAAGAAATTAGGGTCAAAGTAAATTTTATCCCCTATTCATTATAAAAGTTTCTTTCCTACCCCCCCCCCCCCCCCCCCCTGGTGTGAGTGCGAGACAAGGTGACCCGGCGCTCATGTGATATTGCAAACGCGTTTACGTGACACGACGCCAGCGAAGGAGTCAAACAGTGCCCGTAAGTTTTTCATTCGCTTTTCATAAGTCCCATTTTTGTTTATTATATCGAGCTACGCGTGTCACAGCAGTGCCCCGCGATTTACCCAGAATAACCCCGTTCGATCAGATAAACACCCCGGAACAGGTAATAATTAAGAGCCGTCGAGGTCGATAAGAACTCTTTTACTACCCTCAGATTATTGTTTTTCAAGTCATTCCCCCCTTTCCTCTTTTGTTAACGAAATAGAAAATTCGACGTCGTCGTGAGAGCGACTAGCGCCCATTAAAATAAAATCGAATTTTCATAATTTGCCAAGATAATAAATTTCCTTTTTTTCGTTTTATTTGGTGAGACATTAGTTCAGATTTCGAGTCCCCCTTTCCTTTTCCCTCCCACCGTGTTGAAGATAAATAAACTATCACAGTACATATATTAAATTGATGTGTATACTCTACGATATTACCGGTTAACTGCAGTATATTCCTGAACGGAACAACATGACCTCAGAAATTACGTCATTAAATTAAATAAATTAAGTGGCGCTGGAAGAATTCTCTGCGGGGGCAGAATGGACCGGTAACTCTACTTGAAATTATTTTTGTGTTTTCAAATTTTTTTTTAATGGTCCATTTTATCCCGAGGTCCTAATTTGTCCCGCGAGGATCCTCTTGCTTCCTCGAGCGTAAGCAATCGATCGCTCTGTAAGTAGCGGAGGAAGAAATCGTAGTCTCTACGAGAGTAAAATGGACCGGTGTCCTCTACACAAAATTATTGTTGCGAGGACCCTCTTGCTTCCTCGAGTTTAAGTAATCGATCGTTCTCGAAGTAGCGGAGAAAGAAATCTTAGTCTGTGCGGGTCCAAAATAGATCCGCGGGACTACGATTTCTTCCTCCGCTACCTCCGGATATTGCGGGCGAGATAGCCACGTGACTATCTCGTGCGCAATATCTGGGTGATATGGCCACCGCCCGCTATTGCTGGCAGTGGCCCACTACCACTGACGTGGCAATTTCACCCGCAATTCCGGGTGACATGGCCATCACCGACATGGCCATATTCCCTGAAAAACAAGTGGCCATGTCGCCCGGAAAATGAGTGGCCGTATCACCCATTTTCTCGGAAAAATAGTGGCTGCTTAAGTTTAGGGAAGGAATTTGAAAAAAATAGGTTTACTATATAGTGTGCAATGTTGATTTACTAGCAAAATTATAATTTAGTATGTCTCCAGAGCGCTAGAAATATAACTCGAGAAATTTTTGGCTGCCTCGAAAAAGTATTCACCGCTCCTACTAACCCTTGCACGTATAAATCTTAAAATTTGTTGTGTAATCACATTGAATCCACATATACTAAAAACTGTGAAAATGGCGGCGCCATTTGTTTGTCACGTTAAGGATGTAGGAGCGCCAGACTCAGTATTACATTATGTCCTGAAAATTTTATATGTTGTAGTCGAAATACTGTATCGTGGTTCTGTTAAATTCCAAGGTCCTTTATCGGACATGTGGGTGCGATATTGAGAAAACCGATTTATTTTCTATGGGTTTCATGAGGAATGTGACATGTTCGTATTTCAATCCAAAAGTTCACACGTTTCGAAATTAGATCTTGCGGAGAAGAAAAATCGAGGATTTAAATGGAAGATCATAGATTCTAAAGATATCGCAAAAACGGCAGATCATCGGCTATTTCATCGCAAATTATTCATTCAAAGTCGACACTTTCATAAAACTCATTGACAAGATGGCGTCATAGGATAATTGGCACCACCGCACGCTACCTAACCTATACTGAACGTCAGTGGTGGTCATTCAAAATAATTAAGCTGAATTTCGTTGAATTTCATTGAACTAAGTAATTGCATTATTGATCAATTAATGAGCAATAAATAATTTTGTAGTAAAAATAACATAAAAAATATTCGGAGATGTTCGGAGTAATAAAGGGGTTAGTAATGATATTTTGCTTCCTCATAGAGGAAGCTTTGTTTTGGTAAAAAAAAAAAAAAAAAAAATCGAGATTTTAATGAAAACGTGTTCAGAATGTTCCAAAACATCGAAAAATCACATTTAGAAAAAATGTCCGGATGCGTGTGCGTGTGCGTGTGCGTGTGCGTGTGCGTGTGCGTGTGCGTGTGCGTGTGCGTGTGCGCGTGCGTGTGTGTGTGTGTGTGTGTGTGTGTGTGTGTGTGTGTGTGTGTGTGTGTGTGTGTGTGTGTGTGTGTGTGTGTGTGTGTGTGTGTGTGTGTGTGTGTGTGTGTGTGTGTGTGTGTGTGTGTGTGTGTGTGTGTGTGTGTGTGTGTGTGTGTGTGTGTGTGTGTGTGTGTGTGTGTGTGTGTGTGTGTGTGTGTGTGTGTGTGTGTGTGTGTGTGTGTGTGTGTGTGTGTGTGTGTGTGTGTGTGTGTGTGTGTGTGTGTGTGTGTGAAATGAACGTGCAAAATTCAAACTGCTATAACTCGAGAACGCCTTGACCGATCAAGCTGAAATTTGGCACACATCATGTCTGATCAGTAGTCAATGTTTGGTCAAAATTTCATCCAAAAATGTTCAGTTGTTTTTTTTGTACGCCATTTTTAATTTCTTCAAAAATGTCTGTTTGCGCTCTAGCGCTCGCAATTTTTTAGCTATGGGGCTAAAAACGCGTACACAGATGGAATATGATCACCCGATGATCCCATTAAAATTTCAAGAAAATCGATCGAGCCGTTTAAATTTTATGTCATTTTGAATTTTTTGAATTTCATGAATTTTTTTTTGTTTTTTTCGAGATGCAATTTTTCCGTATTAAATATTAATCTACGAATAAAAAAGTGTCAGATTCGTGATCAGCGTGAAAAAATACGTAGGATACAATCCCGGAGTGGCGACTAACGAAAAAGTTTATCGGGCATTTCTATAGCCAAAATTACAAAAATGGGTGATTTTGCGTATTTTCGAACAGCGATTTCTTTGCTTCCCGATGAATACTCTATGATACTCTATGTATTTTTTCGCCTCGAGTACAGATTCGACAGCCGTTTTGACCAAAAGCGCAAGGTTTTTTTCGCACTAAACCTGAATTGGCCAACAGTTTTGCTTAAAAGTTAAATACGACGTTGATATTGAAAAAGCTGAAAATTGAAATTTTTATATCGCTTCCTCATAAAAGTTGAAAGTTGAAAGTTAAAAGTTGAAAGTTGAAAGTTGAAAGTTGAAAGTTGAAAGTTGAAAGTTGAAAGTTGAAAGTTGAAAGTTGAAAGTTGAAAGTTGAAAGTTGAAAGTTGAAAGTTGAAAGTTGAAAGTTGAAAGTTGAACGTTGAAAGTTGAAAGTTGGCATTTTTATATCACTTTCTCAAAATGGCCCTTTATTCGCGAAGCTTCCTCTATGAGGAAGCCAAAAATATAGTAAATGCTTTCTCATAGAAGGCTCTATGAGGAAGCCAAAAATATAGTAAATGCTTTCTCATAGAAAGAGCTTTGCGAATAAAGGGTCATTTTGAGAATGTGATATAAAAATTTCAACTTTCAACTTTCAACGTTTTTTGTATTAAACTCAAGACTTCGATTTTTACATTCGTATATAGAAAACTCTAGAAATGTCCAGTAGGGTGAATTCCTTGAAAAAAATTCTTTCCACCCTCCAAAATTATAGAATTTAATCTGGAATTGAATTTCGCAAACGGTAGGCCTAAGCAAAAAATCTTAAGAGATGCCGCATCGTCGTTTATACCCAAAAAGAAAGAAGTTGTCGAATTTATTCGGTACAAACCTTAAATGCGGTACCTCTTAGGATTTTTTGCTTGGGCCCGTCTTTCGCGAGGTTCAATTTGAGATTGAAATCTATACTTTTGGAGGGTGGAAAGAATTTTTTCAAGAAATTCAGACTATTGGACATTTTTACAGTTTCCTATACACAATTAAAAAAAAAAGAATATGTGTTTTGGGTTCATTACAAAAGTGACAAATACTTAATCTCCCACCCCGTAGAAGTATATATTTTGATCTAAAAGAACCTTTCGTGAAAGGCGGTCGTTGACAATTACGTTTAAAAGGTGCCACATTTTTTGGATACAAACGTCGAATGCGGGACCTCTTAGGATTTTTTGCTAGATAACGCCTTTCGCGAGGTTCAATTTTATCGATAATAATTGTTAACAACAAAAGTGCAACTTCGATTAATACAACGAAAGCACACTTTACTATATAATACAACGAACTAATACAACGAAATCGCATTTTCAATCAAGTAAATATATATATATATATATATAGAAATAGTAAAATCGTAAAAGCGTAGACAAGTGAAAATTTTATGAATAAAAAAATTTTATCTACAAATTGGAATCTTGCATCATGAGGTCAACTTAAAAAATTTATTGTAGATATGAGTGAACAAAAAAAATCGTTGATCGAAAAACATTACAGATGGATCCATTGAAACAACAAAAGTTAAACTATGAATTAAGAAGAAAATAATAATAATAATTTTTTGCCCGACTGATAAAAGTTTCTCTCGATCAATGCAATTTTTATTTATTATCATTTTTTTGGTCCGTCACACGTGATCAGATCGTACAGAGGGTGTTCTTATCTCTCTGCGTAGCCAGTCTTCAGTTGTAACTGCATTGTCAATTTTTTCCAACAACGACAATAACCGTGGGGCCGAAGTCCTTCTTATGGTCACGTATTTACGATGTCCGTACACAAGTATCGAGTCGTCCAACGTATGGACCATGTGAGCGCGCGAGGAAAGTAATTGATGCGTACGATCTTTAAACCCGGAAGGCGAATTCGTACGAGCCGTACGATTTGGCCCGGCGAGGTCTTAAGGCGAGTCTGGCCGGAGATTCGACATCATTGATATATGTTGAAGATTTTTTTGTTCAGAAATTCAAACAGCCTTTCCGTGATCACTCGCAAAGTTTAAACTCAAACTTTATAGTTATTTCTCAAAGTATCTTCACTGATAAAAAAAATGCTATTGAATCAACTCAAGATTCGTGCACGGAACTTCAAATAAACATTTCGTTGTTCGAACAAAACATTTTAATATTTTCGAGGCCGGGTCAGAATAAACGTCGGCACGGAAATTCACAATAAATAAGATCCTATTTACGGGAATCAAATAAACTAATTTTTTATTCAAAAACAAATGCCAAGCTCGATGGAGGGAAAAACCGGAGTACCTGCGATAAAACCTCCGTCCCGTAATTTACCAAAATGTGTACAATTGCTCAACGACAATTATAGGTCGCTCCCGGCGCTCGGGACTCACTCGCTCACACACACACGCACACAACGATGACGCTCGCGCACGCGGAACGGCCGGACGGGACTGTATGGCTCACACACAATTTCTCGCACTCTCTCACGCAGCGTCTTCCACAAACGTTCCGGACAATTTCCACGCGAACGAAAATACCAATATCCAAAATCCTCGAGCTAGCTCGGCCTAATTCACACACTCAGAGCCTAACACGCACAAAATTCCACCACCCGCGCACGACGAAGCGACATGGCTCCTTCCCGTGGGTCACTACCCCAAGGCGATTATTTAATTATCAAAAACCCGAATTTACAACTAAGCTCGCGTGACCTCCCATGCTACCCTGCGCGTTTCGATACGCCCTTGGCGTGCGATACAGTTCGCGTCCACTGATCGACGCCGTTCACGTTCTCTCGGGAAGGGACAAGGTGAAGCACGCCGACAAGTACAAGATTCCCGGTAATTCTTCCCGAACATACGGAAAATATTTTAAACAATTAACGCGAAGCTACCACGATTATGCCCGGGGTGAAAAAGCTCACCGGCTCGAGAGAGGTAAAGGTAATTCCCGCGGCGACAGATGACGGGATTCCCTCGGCCGCCGACCCATTGTCTCGATACTTTCAGGAAAAATTCTCCCGCTGACCAGCTCACTCGTGAACCCAACGGAAAGTGCCCCGAGCATCGATCCTCGATCGCTCTCGTTAACGCGTCCCTAGCCCTGCCTAATCGTGCGATCTCACATTCGTCCGTCTTCGGCCCTTTCTGGGATTTCGGCACCGCTCTCCCGCGACAGCGTAACGCTGATAGCCGCACGGGAGAGATGCAGGTGATTCCGTCTCACAGTGGTACTCAATCCCCACTATATCGAGGCGCTGATAATATTAATGATCGCAGCTCGGGACTCCGGCAGCTGCACTCCCGACGGGATGAAGACGTTGCACAAATATTGTGGGATGTTGACTCCAAAGATCGCCCCGATAGCGACTCCGACAGCAGGGGTAGGTCACTCGATCTCCCGTAGTTCTCCGGGATGAGAATCCCTGGTACAGCGAAGCACAGTTCAACGACGACTCTTCATGTTTTCGGCGACGAATTTCTCTCCTCGGCCTCGCTCTCTCACCCAAGGCGCGGAATAATGAAATATTTTAACAAAATAAAATTAAAAATAATACGATCTTAAACAATTGGCCCTATGGAATCGCCTTGTGAGTCGACGAGCAAGCTGAAACGGTCGAAAAGTAACGGGCAAAATTTGCCACCTTACAGTATCGTAGGGAGCTTTTTTGAAAGCTTGTAAATGTTTGCATTTATTGAATGTAAAAATAGAAGAGCCCAGTTCTCGGAAGGAACATTTCAATATTTGAAGGTTGTCCTCCGCACAGTTTTTCAGTGAAAGAGAATTTGCGGAATTCCGTCACTTTCTCAGTAGCCCACGCCCGCCGTTGCAGCATTCCTGACGCGCGCCGCCGGCGGACCCAGCGCGCACACGCCGTCGATCCCCCCTCCCGGTCTCCCCTAACGCTAGACCTGGCTGAACGGTACAGCGGGCGAACACGTTTCTGTCTACCTTCCTCAACGGTCAGACGCCTCAGTGATAATTGCAATAACGAGATCTATGATTGGGTAAAGCCAGTTTTTCGTCTCGTATTCCAAAATCATTAATACGGATCGATCACGAGGGTTCCATGCATAACCGTTACGAACAAAGCACTCCGGATGTCGTTCGGTATAGATCGAGTCACGCGACGACTCAGACACCATCGCAACTGCGATTGAGGAAAGACCATATTCGCGATATGTAATTGCCTACCGGGCTAAGTAGCGATTTAGAAAGTTGGCCGAATATTCGAACGCGGGGCGGGCCTCGCGCGAACCAGAGAGCATCTTGTTCTCTGGTCGGACGGCAAAACCCGAACTAAAACCGAGATCGAAGGACCGGATAACACAGATTGACAATCCTCGGCTCAACTCGTCGAGTGACTAAAACAATAAAAACAAAATAAATGCATACTTTGACTACTTTCATTCTTTAAACTTATTCCTTCATTTGTCCTCCTAACGCGTAAGAGAGAAATATCTTGGATTTATGATGTGCGTGGTAAAACGCGTCGCGCGAGCGATCTTTGACTCTCGGTTAAGCAAACATTCAGCTCACACGTAGCTTCCTCTCGCGGGTCGGCGCTCGCTTGTTTACAGGACAGTTTCCTGATGTCTTATTTTTTCTGTGACCCCAATTTCCCTTTTTCATTATCGATCGGATCAGGCGAAGGAGAGGTCTTCGATGAGATCGTAGGTTGCTGAACGGAAAGAGATGAAACGAAGAAATTTTCGATAAAAAGCGGAAAAGAAAAGACCAAAAAATTTTACCAATTTTTTGGGAAAATAAAATGGAGGAACCTTCGCATAAGGAAGAGGCTCGGTCCTGCAGCTCAGGATGGCGAATGAATCTATCGGGCTGGTGCTAATCCTGGCGATCGTCGTGCCGCCAGTCAAAACCGTTAACTTCATGGAATCACTGCGAAGTCTCGTGCAGTCCACTAGGGTGAGTTTTAACATAAAAAAAAATTCTACCTGGAATATCCAACCCAGCGGTAAAAGTGATTAATTAAATTTCAATGAACTTCGTTTAAGACATACATTTATTTTCGATTTTGGGAACGTGGCCCCATTTTTTTAAATGTCTTCGGGGAAAACCAGAACTCGTCCAGAACCAGAACCAAATTCTTTGTTGCAGTAATTAATTACTGCAACGAAGAATTTGCATTGCACAATACTTATCGCAAGAAAGAATAAAAAATCGAAGACCGTTATCGGATTCAACGGATGGCAAAAGTGAAAATGCAATCGGGGAATATTTCGCGTTGTACAAACGTAACGAGTACGTGGTTGCGTAAGTATCCTCGGAGTCGTGATCCTGAAAAGATTAAAACTGATTCTTCGTGCGACTGTTGTGTGCTTTGCGTTCGAAGCCGGGGAGAAAGGCTCAACGCGGGTCACGGAAGACCGATGCACGGACTCGTAAACGATCCATCTTCTCGAGATGTGTCCTCACTTTTAATGATAATTCTTTCTTTCCCCATCCTATTGCTTCGGCTAAAACGCGACACGGCGGTGTCGCCGAATTATAATCATTTCACCTGCGGAATAGCGCAGGATTGTAAACATTACATGTGGTAAGGAATATATATGGTTGTATATGGCATCCCGAGGTAAAAAACAGGCACGTGGGGGGAAAATGGAAAAGATGAGAAGCTGAATACTGCAGACAAGGGGTGAAATGGGTCATCACAAAAAAAGTCGGAAAAAGTATTGAAACAATTGCGAGACTGGGCTAAAATGGGGATTATGGAAATAATGGGCATAATTAGTACAATCAGTAGCTCGTAAATCGGGGCGGATTGGAAAATCTCAGTATTCGTGGTGAGGGTGAGATTGAGAAAGATGAGGTTTAATCTAGCCGCCAAGAGCTAGTCTCCAGAATCTGTAGTTACGGCTGTGACTTCATGCGCCAGCCACGGCGGCTCATCGGCTCATTTCTTGGATTCTAGCTATCTATTTTTTATTTTAACAGGTAATTCTTATGTATTTTTATATGCCCGATCGAATAGCACTATGCATTCGTAGCAACAACTATTTTTAATAATAAAGCCTGGTGAAGAATTTCGTAAGAGCGCCGGGGAATATTTGATGGCTCGTATTTACGGCTTTGCATTTTAAACATTTTTTTGCGATGGATCATTTTTATAGCTTTCAAGGTGCCCGATCGAATGGCACTAATAACAACCGGTAGCAATAAGTATTTATTAACAGTAAAGCCCTATGAACAAACTGGTCGATGCGCCGCCGGATATTTGATCGTCCATACCTAAGGCTTTGCATTTTATTAATTTTTTTTTTAATACGTCAGTTTTATAGATTTTTAAGTGCCCGATCGAATGGCACTAGTTACAACAGGTAGCAACAAACATTTAGTAATAATATAGCCCGATAAACAATCTGGTTGGT
The DNA here is from genome assembly GCA_964017025.1 of Stenichneumon culpator. Taxonomy (NCBI): domain Eukaryota; kingdom Metazoa; phylum Arthropoda; class Insecta; order Hymenoptera; family Ichneumonidae; genus Stenichneumon; species Stenichneumon culpator. The sequence continues at coordinate 10,430,921 of OZ024769.1, read as the reverse complement.
GCCAGGCTTTATTATTAAAAATACTTGTTGCTACGAATTGCATTTTTTAAATTGCATTGAAATTTTTAAAAAATAGATAGCTAGAATCCAAAAAAATGAGCCGATTAGCCGCCGTGACTGGCGCATGGAGTCACAGCCATAGCTACTGATTCTGGTGGCTAGCTCTTGGCAGCTAGTTTCAGCCTCATTTGAGAAAGTACCCCATTTTTCTCCGCACAGCAATGTTTCTCGGATACTCGCTAATAGGAATGAAAAATGTACTCCCGTATTATTTTTCATAAAACATTCTCGATGAAAAAACGATTGTAATAAAAATAAGAAAAATGTTCCAACTCATACACACTCATAATTCATATAATTCAAAATATTTTTTTTCGCCGAGCACGAGCTCCACCGCATTTTTGGCCTGACGGCAACCGGGACGTTGGTAATTGCCTCAAACCATTTTTTCGTTCCTTTCCCAACAGCGCCCTTTGATTATATCGATATCAGCGAAACTTTTCACCGGTTGATTATTCAATCATATAAATTACATATATTATCCTGCACGGTGTATAAAATAAATGTGCTGGCTTATTTTTTTTGTTGCTTAAGTACCAGCTTGACGGGAATGGTATAAGCTACCCAGAAATTGTGAACGGAGTCCGCAGACAGCAGAAGATTTCTCAATGAGTTCCGTTCCCATGTGACACGAAATTAGGCAGGTAGAGTATGAACCCTTTTTTATACTTCGGAAAAAAACATGTGAGATAGCGCCGTGACTGAAAAAAACGGTAATCATTTTTTTTACAGGCGCTTGTATTTGGTTTAAAAATAAATGTTTTACCGGAAGCTGATACAGTATGTTCCGATGAGACTTTTTTTTACGTCAGTGCAACAACCCGTGACAAAAATTAATTACAGTTTTTTTTTGTACCGACCAAGCCCGCTTTAGGCGGGATCGCCGGTGTTTGACGTAATCTTAAAATAATCATACAACGCGTCAGCAAATGTTTCCTAATACATTTTTCGGCTCAGATTACCGTCACCTCCGGACGACGTTCCTCGTCTCCGCCCCGGCGATATCGACATCGTTGGAGGTCTCGGTGACTCGTTAGTGGCCGGAAGTGGTGCTCTGGAGGAGTTCGCCATCGGCACCTTTATCGAGGCTCTCAGTGTAAGCTGGTGCGCCGGTGGCCAAGCCGACTGGAGAACGTTTCTGACAGTTCCAAATCTAATCAAGGTAGTTCGTTGCATTAAAGGGCGCAGGCGGAGGAGGGGAATGGGGTTGATTTCAGGCTCAAAAACTGTTTACTTTTTTTAATCGGTAAAGAAAGTCGTATAAAAAATGCCATGACTTATTGTTTGTGCTCGTGTGCTGATCACGAAAAAAATCCCAGTTTTGAATATAATTTATTGCAGAAGATCACATTTTTAAAATGCTTTGCTTCCTCATAGTGGAAACTTTTTTTTGTGAAAAAAATGTCAAGATTGTAATGAAAACATGTTCAGAAGATTCCAAAACATCGAAAAATCACATTTAGAAAAATGTCCGGATATATGCGCGTGCGTGCGTGCAAAAATGTCTCTGCGTACTCCAGCTCTCACAATTTTTTAGCTATCGGGGCGAAATAGTTGTATGTACACAGATGGAGTATGATTGCCCAATGATCCCTATTAAATTTGAGGAGCATCGATTAAACCATTAATGTACCGTACGCTTCTAATGTTACATGCGTACATTAAGAGATGCGGTAGATATGAATATGAACTGGGATAGGCCCGATTGCCAAGTCTCGTTTGCCAATTCTCGGACAATATTGGCAAACAAAATCATCAGTAATGAGCTTATGCAGCTTTCCAGTACGGGGCCAAGTCCAGAGCTGCTAATATAGCCCAGAACTGGGACAGTTACAGTTGCTGAGTCTTAATTGCCGGCTCTGTCCCCGTACAGATGAAAAACTTCATCAAGAATGGGCCTACCTTGATTGCCAGTACTGGACAAAATCCCGAGCCGGCAATACGGCCCAATACTAGAACGGACCTTGTTACTAAGTCTTGCTCAACGACCAGGGCCATTGTTCATCAGCACTAGCTGATGAACAACTTCACCAACAGTTGGCCATCACTCATAGACCGTATTAAATAAAATCCTTTTTTAGATTAAATTTTATATCCGTCGTAGTACTGGGCATGTACTGGTTGCTAGAGTTTAACCAACGCTTTCTCAATAATATTAAAGTATGAAAAAGATAAATTACAAATACATTTTATATAAAACTCATTGACTGAAGAATAAATATTGATGTATTTTATGATAAAGCGTTTGCTCAACTCGTGTACAAGTTTCGAAAAGTTGTTCTTCAACATTAGCATAGCTAAGTAGGTTAGATCTAGGACTAGGAGTAGCAGCCTAGGCTTCGGAGGGAGCACATTGTTCCTGTGCCGCTCCGTAATAAGGAGAATTGTTTTTAGACTGTGCGTAACAATTCCCACGCGATCGGTGTATTATAAGCGAGTTTGCCCCCAGCTGTGCTGGTGCGGGCCTTTAGTTAAATTATAAAGACTATTATTGACTTTCTAGCAGTGTCGACTATTAGGCAGTGTGCCGGGCTTGCCCCGTGCGAGAGAACCCTCATCATGGCCGAGAATAACGGCGACAAGCCGGTCGCGATCGCGAGTATGAGTACGTGCGAATCTAAGGGAACTGACGTCTCTAAACCGATCTCTGGGCCTAGTGCTAAATCATACGTAAACCGAAACCTAAATTCGGTACAACTTGACCGTGTCTTTCGACAAAAAATTAAAGATCACCTGATACAAAAACCTCCGAAAAAGACGGCTGTGCCTAATTTGAACGCTGCGCGCAAGCGCAAAACGGAATTGACACCGCCACCACGGACAGCTACGCCTGGTGTGCTCGATGCGTCAACCGATGAAAAATCCGTATAAACGGAGAGTTGAGGACTCGAATAATCGGACCCAGAAAACGACAATCGATTTAACCTCTTAACGTCGGATGTAGAGTCAGTGGATATGGAGACTGCTGACAGTGATGAAGAGATAATGGATAATAACGTGGGTGAGCTAGAGCGCCCTCCGAAAAAAAAGAAATTAAACTCCCGCCGATTTTTCTTGAGGGTTCCGACATGCCAGCGATTCGTGCGCTGTTCACGACGCTGGAATTAACAAAGAAGGATGTTACGATAAGACAATCCGTCGACGAAGTGACTGGGAAGAAAAGTCACACGATCAATGTGCATTCGACACCTCACTATATGAAGGTAAAAGCAGCGCTCACTACACAAGGAGCGGAATTTTTCACCTTCACGCCGAAGGACCAAAAACCTAAATCCTTTATCATAAAGGGTATTCGCGGATTTACCGAAGCCGAGATTAAGGATGAAATCGAGGTAATGAAGCTGAGAGGGGTATCAATCATCAGCCTGGCGAAATATATTTTCAACAAAAGTCAACCGGAGAAGCATCATCACCTGATACAATTAACAAGTGACAGCCCGACGTCCGTGCTTACCAAAATACCGGCGCTATCGTACCAGAAAATAACTTGGGAACGCTTCAAGAAGCCTATAGTTTACCAATGTCGCAAGTGTCAGCGCACTGGACATTCCAGCTCCAACTGTCACCTTCAGTTTAGATGTGTGAAGTGTGCAAAAATTCATGGCCCGGCGAAATGCGAAATTAATGCAGACACCGGCAAAGAACATCTCAGATGTGCTAATTGTGGGCAAATTGGCCATCCTGCATAAGGGCTGCCCTTACGTGAAGTTTGCAATTTCGATTAAGAAAGAGCAAAGACGACAGAAGCAAGCTGCGGTCCGCAGCAAGCTTAACAAATAACAGCCTTCGTTAACGACAACATATCGTATTATCAAGCTACGAAGAATACCACATCATTGTACCGGCCGACGGCTAAGCAATCGAGGCCGCGATCATCGCAAACACAACACCCGTCATCACAACATAGGGCGATAATACCGAGACATAATGAAGATGAATCGTCCAGAATTCAATATCAGCGAACAGCGGGGGACGAACCGGAGCCGGGCCATAATTCACAGCCGATTTAGGTCTAAAATGTTAAGAAGGATATTGTTTCAATGCTTGCGGAACAGATGAGAGGTATAAGGCGCAAAGTCGAGCAGAACTCGAGGAAAATAGAGTACATTCTTACAGCTATTAATAACCAATGATGGCTAACACTCACATGAACTTATCGCAATTGAAAATCGCAGCGATAAACGTAAATTCGCTTATAGTATACTATCGTAGATATGAACTTTCTGAATTTACTGTTAAATATAAACACGATATACTTTTCCTTTCCGAAACAAAACTCTACTCGAAACATAAATTAGCGTTTAAGGATTATAATCTGATACGTAAAGATAGACCCAACGCGATACAAGGGGGCGGGCTATTCTGATCAAAAAAGAAATACTATATGAAGTAATTAGCTCCCCGTCCTCAACGAATAACAGTATTATCGAGTTCTGTATTATTAAGCTCGAAACTACGGGACCTGAAAATATTTTTATTATTAGTGTTTATGCCAGAAATGATAATCGGAGGCTCTTTATTGACGAATTAAATAGTTTATTTGATAATTTAAGACTACATCAGGATAATAATTATTACATAATGGTGATCTTAATGCCAGACGAAGAGATTGGGGAGACCGAGTTTATAATCAACGAGGCTATTATTTTAATCAATGGGACATGAATAATGAATTGAGATATAAAGTTAAAATTATTACCCCAGCCCAACCGACCTTTAAACCGGCACAATCGTATCTAGATATTTGTCCTCTTGATTCCAGATTAATTATTCTTGATTCAATTAATGGCAAGCTTGACACATTACCGTATGACAGCGACCATGCTTCTATTTCATTTACCGTTAAAACTACTGCCGATTGGGAACAACTAATCAACCCTGTAACTTCAAAATCCCGCCGTAACTTTAAAGCTACGAATTGGAATAATTTCACCAAAAAATTGCATGATTCCTTGAATTGGGAAATTCCGGAAGATCGAAACCTCTCAATTGCCGAAATTGATGAAAATATTTTAAAGATCAATGATCTTATAACTCAAACAATCGAAAGTAATGTACCAATTTTTTAAATCCAAAATAGCATCAAGAGACGCGGTAGCGTCTCGACGCCAAGTATAAAAAAAAAAAAAATCATATCATATCATATAACGCTACCAAGTGTATATACTCCAATATGCCGGAAGTAAATATTGGCACTACGTTACCTCACGAATAAATCATCGAATCGAAATGGTGATAAGATTTTTACTATAGAATGTCTATCCAAGCTTTCGAGTTCGCTTAATTCCGAACACATTCGTTCGGTAGATTCTTGTGTATGATGATCGCGATCAGGAATCGATCCAAAATGTTTCGATTGTGCGTGAACGTGAATACGGGTGTGAGGTGATAAAGGACATGGGCAACGAAGAATCGGATCGAATTTTTAAGGACACTTTTATTATATAATTCGGACCCAAGCTTTCCAATGGGCCTAATTACGTTCATAATCGTCCAGCGGTTCCCGAGATAGGATGAGGTGAACCTGAAATACGGGTGTGAGGATCAAGTGTATACGTGCTTTTTTGGTCGGCTCGATCTCGGCAACGAAGACTGGTAAGTATATATATCTCATGTTCTTTAAATATTCTCATATTTTTTAAATTTGTTTTCGTTGGGCTTAACCGCAATTTTTCAATTTTTTGTTATTTATTAATTTTTTTTTCCCCTAACCTCAAAATTTAATGTTTATTTCAGGATAATAATATCTCAAAAAAGTAAAAAGGTACGCCAAGTATTTAAAGTTTGTATTTTCGTTTAGAAAGTAAGAAGAAAATCGCATTTGCAGGAAAAAATAGGTGAAATCAACCACAAAATACTTTTTTTCAAAAAAGTAAAAATGGTACGCCAAGTACTTAAAACGTTCAGAAAATATGTTTATGGAAAAACCTCTTCAAAATCGAAAAATCTACCAAAACAGATGTTTATCCGAACAATAAAAAAAGATATGTGTATCAAAATGTAAAAAAAAATCGAAAAAAATCAAATCAAACTAGCCAAGTAGGATTACAAAAATCTAAAAAAAAAAATACAAGACGTAAAAAATCTTGAACAAAAAAAACTTGGCGTGCCAGTTTTTTAAAAATAATTGTTAAATGAACTACGTACGACAGTAATTGGAAAAAAAACTGGCACGCCAAGTTTTTTTTGTTCAAGATTTTTTACGTCTTGTATTTTTTTTTTTTAGATTTTTGTAATCCTACTTGGCTAGTTTGATTTGATTTTTTTCGATTTTTTTTTACATTTTGATACACATATCTTTTTTTATTGTTCGGATAAACATCTGTTTTGGTAGATTTTTCGATTTTGAAGAGGTTTTTCCATAAACATATTTTCTGAACGTTTTAAGTACTTGGCGTACCATTTTTACTTTTTTGAAAAAAAGTATTTTGTGGTTGATTTCACCTATTTGTTCCTGCAAATGCGATTTTCTTCTTACTTTCTAAACGAAAATACAAACTTTAAATACTTGGCGTACCTTTTTACTTTTTTGAGATATTATTATCCTGAAATAAACATTAAATTTTGAGGTTAGGGGAAAAAAAATTAATAAATAACAAAAAATTGAAAAATTGCGGTTAAGCCCAACGAAAACAAATTTAAAAAATATGAGAATATTTAAAGAACATGAGATATATATACTTACCAGTCTTCGTTGCCGAGATCGAGCCGACCAAAAAAGCACGTATACACTTGATCCTCACACCCGTATTTCAGGTTCACCTCATCCTATCTCGGGAACCGCTGGACGATTATGAACGTAATTAGGCCCATTGGAAAGCTTGGGTCCGAATTATATAATAAAAGTGTCCTTAAAAATTCGATCCGATTCTTCGTTGCCCATGTCCTTTATCACCTCACACCCGTATTCACGTTCACGCACAATCGAAACATTTTGGATCGATTCCTGATCGCGATCATCATACACAAGAATCTACCGAACGAATGTGTTCGGAATTAAGCGAACTCGAAAGCTTGGATAGACATTCTATAGTAAAAATCTTATCACCATTTCGATTCGATGATTTATTCGTGAGGTAACGTAGTGCCAATATTTACTTCCGGCATATATTCAAATACTTAAAAAAAAAATCATAAAGTTACAAAAAACAAAAGCTACCATAGTATCTATCCTCCATGATCTTGATGTCTAGAATCCATTGGGAAGACGACAAGTTACGCGCACTGCTAAAGTAACCTTACGAACCTTAAGAGAATTGATTAACACAGAATTCAAAAAAGCATCGGATAAATATTGGACCAACCAAATTGAACAAATTGACTTTCGTGTTGGTGAATCTTTTTTCCCTAAAATAAACCGAATTCTAAGAGCCAAACAACAGATCCAGATCGATGATATTCATATTGACCGTGACAACCAACAGCTGCTGCGCAGAAGCACTTGTAATCTTGCCAATGTCCCGATGGAAAATTAGAAACTTATCTTTAGTTCACCAGTGGATAAACTTAATATAATTGGTTCATTTTATGAATCAATTAATTCACCCAGATACTTAAACGAGGGCACAGCAGTTAAAATAACGGTACATGCAGTAGCTAACCAAATAAAAAACGATTTCTTAAGCTTAAGAAACAATAATATTACTCACACTAACTTTACACACAACAACCGAGCTTCGCATCCTAGCGTCGAACTAAATACAATGAATCCCTTCTGCAACGTCGCCTCGACAAAAACAATCATGGCATTTCTCCCTAACAAAACGTCATATGGCCTGTACGAAATCCCTTCCATAGTTCTAAAGCATCTTCCTGACAACCTGATAAAGTATATTTTAATCATATTTAACAACGCCTTAAATCAGTATTACTTCCCTACAATCTGGAAAAGAGCGAAAGTTTTGCATATAATAAATAAAAAAATCCAAAAGATCCCTCAAGTTACAGACCGATTAGCCTTATGGCATGCCCGAGTAAGGTCTACGAAGCAAGTATTAACGCGAAGATAACCACTTTCTCCTCACGTAATAATATTATCCCAGGTACCCAATTCGGGTTCAAACACAACCACTCTACTACTCACGCGATTCATAAGCTTTTATCTGACATTAATTCCCAAGTCGGGAGAAGCCAATTATTGGGTGCAGCACTGCTTGACCTAGAAAAGGCCTTTGACTCTGTCTGGCTGAATGGACTGCTTTATAGATTAAAAGATAAAAATTTCCTGGCTTGGTTAATTTTTCTGATCTGGGATATGATCTCGGGGAAAGAGTTTGTTACGTGGGACAGTATGAGGCTATCATCCGAAATTTTCATATAAGAAAGGGCTTGCAACAGGGTACGGTTAACTCCCCGATCCTTTTCAATATTTACACTTGCGAAATTTTGAACCTAGATAATATTAACGATGATTTCAGTAACACTGAAGCTATTGCTTTTGCGGACGACATTATTGTATGGCGCAGAAGTTAGAAACGTTGTTGGTGCAACGGAAATGGGTCCTATGTCAGTAACCCGATTCGATCAACTGACGTAGAACCTAAGCTTTCGTGCATCATATTCTAAAGGGAAATATTAAGCTCGGCGTAAATTCTTGTAAAGAAATATCAACGTATTAATACTTTAAGATATTTCCAATGTATTTAGTACGCCAAAATTGAAAGTGAATGTCGGAACTCACAAGAAATTTTGCAACATGTGCTCGTTCTGCAATTATTTTTAAACTTGCAGCCTCTAGTACCTGAATTAAATTTTTTAACCTTTCTGGATTATCAGAGAGTATGTGTAAATTTTCCCAATAGGGGAAGGCTAGTCGGAAAACTCATGGTAGCTGAAAAACTGCTCCAATGAAACCAATTTCCAAATAGCGATTTTTTTTCCTATCTAATGGAGGATCGCTACTGCGCAAATTATTATTTTTTTACTTTATACTTTATAAGGGAGTATGTGTGTTTTTTTATAGGGATTGTCCAGTCGGAAAAATCGTGGTATCGGGGAAATTGCGCCAACCAAATGAGTTTTCGAATGTCGAATTTTTTTCTGACCTCATGAGGGATCCCTACTACCTGAATTAATTTTTTAAAGTATTATGCTTTATTAGAGAGTATATGTGAATTTTTTCGATAGGGATTCTCGAGTCGGAAAACTCATGGTAGAGGAAAAACTGCTCCAATAAAACAAATTTCCAAATAAAGAATTTTTTTCCTATCTAATGGAGGATCGCTATTGTCTAAAATAATTTCTTAAAACCTTATGCTTTATTAGGAAATATGTGTGAATTTTTTCGATAGAAATTTTCCACTCGGAAAAATCGTTGTGTCGGACAAATTGCTTTAACCAAACGAGGTCTGGAATATCGAATTTTTTCTGACCTCATGGCTGATCGCTACTACCTGAATTGATTTTTTAAGCTTTCTGGATTATCAGAGACTATGTGTAAATTTTTCCAATAAGGGTTGGCCAGTCGGCAAACTCATGGTAGAGAAAAAACTTCTCCAATAAAACAAATTTCCAAATAACGATTTTTTTCCTATCTAATGGAGGATCGCTACTGCCTAAATTAATTTTTTTTAACTTTATGCTTTATTAGGGAGTATGTGTGAATTTGTTCGATAGGGATTGTCCAGTCGGAAAAATCGTGGTGTCAGGAAAAGTGCGCCAACCAAAAGAGTTCTCGAATATCAAATGTTTTTCTGACCTCATGGCGGATCGCTACTGCCTGAATTAATTTTTTAAGCATTATGCTTTATTAGAGAGTATGTGTAAATTTTCCCAATAGGGGTCGGACAGTCGGAAAACTCATGGTAGCTGAAAAACTGATCCAATGAAACAAATTTCCAAATGACGAATTTTTTCCTATCTAATGGAGGATTGCTACTGCCTAAATTATTATTTTTTAACTTTATGCTTTATTAAGGAGTATGTGTGAATTTTGTCGATAGGGATTCTCTAGTCGGAAAACTCATGATAGAGGAAAAATTGCTCCAATAAAACAAATTTCTAAATAACGAATTTTTTTCCTATCAAATGGAGGATCGCTACTGCCTAAATTAATCTTTAAAAACGTTATGCTTTATTAGGGAGTATGTGTGAATTTTTTGATAGGGGTTGTTCGGTCGGAAAAATCGTCGTGTCAGCAAAATTGCGTCAGGAAAAATGAGATATTCGGACATTTGTTTCGTTGGACCAGTTTTTCAGGTATGAGTTTTCTGACTGGCCAACCCGCATTAAAAAAATGTACACATACTCCCTACTAAAGCATAATGCTCAAAAAAATGAATTCAGGTAGTAGCGATCCATCACGAAGTCAGAAAAAAATTCGATATTCGAAACCGCGTTTGGTTGAAGCAATTTGTCCGACACAACGATTTTTCCGACCGGACAATCCCTATCGAAAAAATTCACACATACTCGCTAATGAAGCATAAAGTTAAAAAAAATTAATTTAGGCAGTAGCGATCCTCCATTAGATAGGAAAAAATTCGTTATTTGTAAATTTGTTTCATTGGGGAAGTTTTTCAGCTACCATGAGTTTCCGACTGGCCGACTCCTATTGGGAAAATGTACACATACTCTTTAATAATCCGGGAAGGTTAAAAATTTAATTCAGGTAGTAGAGGCTGCAGGTTTAATAATAACTGCAGAACGAGCACATGTCGTAAGATTTCTTGCGAGTTCCGACATTCACTTTTAATGTTGGCGTATTAAATACATTGGAAATATCTTAAAATATAATACGTTGATATTTATTTACAAGAATTTACGTCAAGCTTAATATTTTCCTTTAGAATATGATGCACGAAAGGTTAGGTTCTACTTCAGTTGATCGAATCGGGTTTACTGACATAGGACCCATTTTCGTTGCACCAACAACGTTGCTAACTTCTGCGCCATATTATTGTCTATACCTCAACTCACAGGGTACAAAAAGTAAGATGTGAGCTACAGGAGAAGGTCGAAATTATTAACAAATATTACATGGCTTGGAATTTGAGAGTTAATCCGTCAAAATCTGAGACAAATCTATTTAGAAAACCCCTAAATGATGTAAATTCCGTTAATAAAGCTGGGCATAGACAATTTCAAATTGAAATCACTTCACCGATCACAAATTTGAAGATACCTGTTCCGCACAGCAAATTTATCAAATACTTAGGAGTACATATCGACCAACTCCTCCGAGGCAATAAACACTTAGTCTTACAGATAATTAAAGCGCGGAAGGCCTTTCAAGCAAATAGTGCTATATTTTACAATAAGCATCTATCGTCTAAGACTAAAGTAATTTTATACTTACTTTTAATACGCCCTATACTGATTTATGCGGCACCAATATGGTGGAATACCGGTCAATCCGTCATGGAAAAAATAAGAATGTTCGAAAGGAAGTGCCTGAGAACATGCCCGTATCTACATCGTTCAGAGCATTCAGAATTTAGACATTTTATCTCTAACCGCAATATATATGACCTGGCCGATATTCCCCGGATCGATAATTTTATACTAAAACTTACTCGGGACTATTTTAGTAACCTTAACAGGATAGATAATTTTATAATTCAAGCGCTGAGGGTCCAGAGTGACATTGAGTCCGCTTATCTAATTCGAACAAACTATATTACACCCCAGACCTTTCTTTACTGTGATAGCAGGGGTCTACTGCAGAATGCAGATAACGTTCCAATCATATATCATTGGAAGCGAAGCAAGGCAAACAAAAGAATATCAATAAATCCCAACGACTTTCTTGACAATGGTGAATGCTTTACTGGTTCTGTAGTGATCCCTAAGCGTGACTTCACAAACTTCCATCGTTTGAATTTCCAAAGATATTGGTGGTTAAATATAAACTGCCTATGTATATGATATTTTTGGCGCAAAATCTCTGTATATAATGTATATACCTTTAGGTATCTAGTCATAGTAAGTAATTCTTTTAGTTTTAAGGTCTGTGTCAAAGAGCACACGAGATATGTGGAAAGGTTTTTTTTCGTATTTGTTTGACTGCCTAAGTTAATCCACACTAATAAGTATGGTTAAGGTTTTTTTATTTTTGTGTCTTTTTCTTTATCAAAATAACGAGGTTTTATAAGCGAGCACTGTAATAACAGTCATACTTATACCAATTATAATGATCTCTTCTAGGCTTTTGTTTTATGCATGTTGTAGCCTATTACTTATGAAATATACGCAGTAAACAATAAACAATTTTATTTTTAAAAAAGATGTAGGACTAGTAATCGTAGGGTCGCAGGTTCGAATCCCATCACCGGTCGAAAAATTTATTCTGGGATTTCCAGCATATAACCGTAAAATAACGACAATACAGTAAACCACTATCAGAGAAATGCATTAAACAAACAGGCAGACGATAAAAACATTCATTTCTACTGTTTATTATTATCGTTTTTGAACAGTGGCTGAACATTGACACGCGGTACTGGCTTGACGCCGACAGCCAGCACTGGGCAGGTGTTATCATTTCAATATCGGCCAAGTACTATGGCATGGAAGTTAGCAACGTTGCACCAATCGTATCATTAGCAGCTGTCGGTTTTCGTAAACAGATTACTTACTGGTAAAACTATAAAAAAATGGTATTCTAAGAAATTATATTATTACTATTCTACATATATAAAAGTATAATGATTATAAATATTGTTATTTTTATATTAGACTACATTATATTATATTATCGGCTCGCTAGGAAAGCAACTTTCTGCGAAACGTGGCAGCTGTCAATAATTTCGTTGGAGCAACGTTGCTAACTTCCATTCCGTCAAGTACTGATTCTGCATTGGATTTGTACTGGGCCTTGATTGTCTGCCAGTACTGGTAGCTCCGGCACCACTACTCGGCCAGAACTGTGCCATTCTGATATTCGCACATGGGTACTTGATGCGTCCTTTCTTTTGATGCAAAAAACTCAGTTTATTTGTATTCCACGGGTGCACCAAGTATTTTTATTTTAGTTTGTTTTATAGTATTTTTCAGTTAAATATGAAAAGAGAATGTTAAAAAACATGTTTTCAATTTTTTACTACATACGCTAGGACCTCGATTTTTGCGCCCTTAATTTCCTGAACTGTCCCCACCACGGAGCGAATATCGATTGACGCAGCAAGCTATGAGCCATGCTCGACAGTGAGTATGGGCGGGGTATGCGCAACCTCGATTTTGGAAAGTGTGATGTGGAGCTGGTCGCGCTGCTGTGAACGAAAGCGGGGTCCTAGTGTAATTACTATACTAAATATACATAGATCTGTATAAATCTGTTTACCTACAACTTGGTAAACATCGGAAAATCACATTTAGGAAACATGTCCGCATGTATGCGTGCGTGCGTGCGTGAATGACACGCGAAAAATTCAAACGGCTATAACTCAAGAATGCTTCGATCGATCCCGCTGAAAATTAAATGGTTAATAGTCAATGTTCCTTCAAGATTTCATTACAAAATGTTCAGTTGTTTTTTTTTGTATGCGTTTTTTTATTTCATCAAAAATGTCTGTGCGCACTCCAACTCTTGCAATTTGTTCGCTTTCGGGGCAAAAAGTTGTACACAGATGGAGAACAACGCCGGATGATCCGTATTAAATTTGGGGAGAATCGATCGAACCGTTTGAATTTTGTCATTTTGAATTTTTTTTCATTTCGAGCAAAATTGGTACTTTATTTTAGACGCATTTTTCTGTATTAAATGTTTCTCTCTGAATAAAAGAAGTGGTAGTTCCGTGATCAGCGTAGAAAAATACCTTAAACATAGTCCCAGTGCGACGACTAACGAAAAGTTTATCGGGTATTTTTATAGTCAATATTGTAGAAATTAGTGATTTTGCATATTTTCAAACAATGATTTCTTTGCTTCCGGATGGCATCGCGTAAAAACGAAGGTGCCTATCATGTTCTACAGTAAGAAATACACAAGGTGATGGATATGACGGTGTTGAAAAAGGTAGACAAAGTATCACTTGGATTTCTTGAGCAAAAATCGAAAGTGCCGAAACAAAATTCGGGCGCTCATAACTCCATGTATTTTTTCGCACCGAGCACAGATCTGACAAAGTCAAACGCGATGTTGGTGATTTTCTCGCGCTGAACATAAAAGTCAACCACGACGTCGACGTTGAATTTCTTTCGAGATTCACGATTTCATTGATTCGAAGCGTTCAGATAATACAGCTGATACGTTATGTTATTCTTTCGATCGACCCCAGATCGACAAAGCGAAAATATATTTTCGAAAATTCGAAGCCACGCTATTATCGTACGACTGAGCGGACTACAAGTTTCACTGCGATCCCACGTCTTATCGAGAAGTCATTGTGTATTCGGGCGGGCCAGACCTACTTTTCCTCTCGCTGGTCAAGACTCGGCCACTTACCACCCCCGTTCCAGGCATAGAAATATGGCCACTTTTTAGCACAGTCGGAAAAAAATAGCGTATGCCACTCGGGAGAAAGTGCCCTTTCACTTCGTGTGAATTTCTTCATCAAACTTCACACTCGGTGAAAAGCCGCACTTTCCTCCCTTGTAGCATAATATACTATTATCCCCTTCACTGTCAGAGAAACGTATTTCTCTATACATTTGGCCCCTATAGGCCCCTGATAGTGAAGGGGTTGATAATTAATAGAAATACACTAATAATTGAAATAAAACTCTTATAACAGTTTCATTTTGTTCTAATAAACGATATGATTATTTGAATCTTCATATATCAAGTTTATATTCCTTGCGTCGAACGCATAAACGCAAAGTATGACATGGTTGTTCGCATTGTCTGAAATATAAAAATGCACAACTAATTGAATGATAATAACAATTTATCGGACGTGAGAAAGTTTTAGGCAGCGCTAATGAAACAACGATCCTTCCTACCAGTCCGAAGGTTTGCAAGGACATGACAAGCATATTCCCGGCTGTTAGATGGCAAGGTACGTTGGAACTCATCGTTATCAATTGTAGACTTTTTTGAATTTTGGGAGGGAGTCTATACCATTGGCTGTTATTTCTGCGTAAAAGAATACTTTTTTATGAGGCCACGCCACCAGTCCTTACTTCTATACTCACATATAAAAGCGAATATTAATACTGTGATCGATGAGCATCTGGGAAATGCTGCACTCTAGATAGAAGCAAATTAGTGTAGCCAATGACAGCGACATGAATGATAAACTTCCCCCAATATCGTTTGTTTTCAGTAAAATCTGAATTTAAATGTAGTTTATCTGTCAATTCAAAAATGATTCATCATTGGTCGCAACTTTTTACCGTAAGTCCCGATGCGTTAATCAGAATCATGCCAAACACGATGGAAAAAAAGAAATTCCATGCGTAACTTGCCTTGATGAGGTCGGCGTATCTGACAACCGTGCATTCATTAATAACATCGGTTAATCTAATTAAATGTATTCTGACTTGCTTGATAAGTTATCTTACTCGATAGCGTCATTGTGTCTGTCGATGCATGAAGCTAGGTATAACCCGTCTGTTTTGCCAACTGTATACGGGGATTCTCCTGTTTTTGTTGAAGGGTCATTAGTCCCGAGTCGTTCTAATTTGTGCCTGAGGATTTGCGCTCACAGTTTGGTATGCTTATTACTTGGATCGATTGATTATTGGCTCACCCCACTGCAGCAAAAATACCACAAACGTGTTGCACGTAAATAATTAACATGACCTCACTGCTGACAAAGGGTGTTAGTATTATAAGTCCGCATACGGTAATATACATAATGAGGTATAAATAGCATTTCTGCACGTCGAGATGATAATACACGACAGGAAATAGAAATTTTCCTAGTTCAGTACCGTTCTTCAGCACAACATCGATTAACTTTGTTATCATCGGTTGGATCATAAAAACGAACATGGTGGAATACATCGTGGCTGTACGCAATAGCAATAAACATATATTCGTTAAATTTAAACTACCCTTCAGTATACTTGATTTACCTGTGTACACGATAGTTATATTTCCTCCTCACTTAGCATACTCGTGAAGAATCTTAACTTCGTGATGCCGAGCCCATACTTGCCAATCTATACGAATACGATCTAGCAACTGCAATATCTGCACTTATCAAACAGATATTCATCAGTACTAGCTATCGATTAATTGGCCCGCTTTTGCCTTAATTATGACAATATCATGATTTTCAAAAATAGAACTGACCTTCTGCGAATTGCACATAAAACCAAGGTACTTCGAAGCACAAACTGCGTCGAAAACGTTTGGCACAAAGCATTGCAGGAGGATATTCCAGTCATCCCCATATTTCACGACAGCCAGTATCTGAGCTACTACCTGATAGGCAATGAGCATAATGACAACAGCAAGAATGCCGTATCTGATAAGGATGCTTTGGTGCGGCCATTGTCCAGTAAGGAACATCAAAATTTTGCCTAATTTATAGTAACGGTGTTGAAAAATGTCCATCGTGACTAGAACTATAATTTATGCCAGCGTTGGAGCTACTAGTGATGTTTGCTACGATACACAACACACCACGAACGTCTTTCTCCACGCATTTCATTGATTTTTTCTGAGCATGAATTTTCACGGAATTGTGCCAAAATGATCACACCCTCGACGGACGTTTAAATTACCCTTCAGGGCGTCAAGGTTGAGCGACAGCGATGCCAGGGTTTACAGCCTATGCTTGCTGTGTGAATCATTACATATTCATCTTGCTTGTACGAACGTTACAAAGAACTGCAATGAAAAATGTTTTTTATCACGGTCAATTGAAATATAAGATTTTTTTCGTATCTGCCCGAAATGAGGGAGTGCTTGACATGGGAGTTGAATAGTTAATTTACACATACGGCGCAGGCGCACTTGAGGGTCGAAAACGCGGCTGGGTTGATAGTCGATATTCGTCCGCCGTACCGTACGCTTCTAATGTTACGTGTCTCATACTTCAAGAAACTTATCATTTAAAATCATAACTGTTCGGCGGATGTTGAGATATATCGCGTCTATTAGTTAACAAAATAAATTCTCAAATATGAACCGAATGACACCAAACTAGTTCAATATTGTTTTTTTAAGTAACGGAACAGTATGGTAAAAAATGGTACTAAATATTATTTAAACAATGCTGAAACATTAAAGTTTGATATTTGAAAGTTGAAAATTGAAATTTTCATTGCGCTTTCTCATAATGTTCCTTTATTCGCGAAACTTCCTCTATGAGGAAACAAAAAATACGGAAAGTGCTTTCCCATAGAAGAAGCTTTAGGAATAAAGGAAAAATTCTATTTTCAATTTTTATGAGAAAGCTGTATGAAATTTTTAACTTTTTTTTCGACCTATAGCATGAAATTTCTTATACGATGTTTTTTACCCGTCACAAAAAAGGAACATACATTTTTTGTTGCCTGAAACCGTCGACCCTGAACGTAAGTGTTTTGACAATGGTTATTATTGTCGAGACCCTTCCATTTGACTCGCTGCGACTCTGGCTGATCGGGGATTCGCTTTTTCGCCTCGGCGTCCAGGAATATAACAGGAATCTCACGGGTTTTGCCACGGGAACTGGAGAATTCATATCAGCCAAAGCAGGATTAAACGTCGCATTTCCAGTAGCCGCGACGGAAGACGCCCTGCATCAGGCGCGTATCCTAGTCGGAAGAATCAAGCGCAATCCTAAGATGGACGTACGAAAGCAATGAAAGGTTTGAGTCGTCAGCTATTAATTATTTTAAAAAATGCCGTTCAAGCATAAAATTTTTGTTTTCTCTGTGCAATATTTTTCCCCCGTACGAGAATGTTCACCTTGCACTGGTAAAAAGATTCGCTTGAGTTAAATGAAATTACTATTTAAAAAAAACCTTTAAACAAGAAACATTTTTTTGTGTGTAAATGGCCCAATATCGAGTTTATCGTCATTAACTGGAAACAATGTGTTTACGGAAATTATTTTTTAAATGATTTTTTAGCTCATCACTATTCTGTTCGGTGCCAACGAGATCTGTTCGGCTCAGTGTTATAGCCCGAAAGCCTTTTCGCCAGTCCGCTACGCTCTTCACCTGCGAAGAGCTCTAGGTTATCTACGAGCGGCTCTGCCGAGAACTCTGGTTAACCTGGTCCCAGCGATAGGTTAATAAAATTTCATAAAATCCTACATCCCTTTTTACACGTATCTTTCACTTGGGTTTCACGAATGAACTAACGAAGAAATAACAAAATGTATTCGGTATCTCGCAGATGTTACGGTCTCGGTCAGAGTCAATCGAAGTATGATGTGTAATATTTTGCATCCACTCTACTGCGCCTGCATGCACGAAGGCAACAGACCGGATATAGCGGCCTCGAAAATGGCACGGATGTATCAACAAGCTGCCGAATCCCTGGTAGCTTCCGGAAGGTAGGAAGTTTGTATCGAAAATGCATAACTAAGAAGTCCAATAATTTTAAACTAATGTAATCATTTTTGTAATCATCTTTATAACCTTTTTATAATCATTTTGCTTTCTCATAGAGGAAGCTTAGTTATCGTAAAAAAAAAGAAAATTCCAGATTTTAATGCCAGAGTACTCAAAATAGTCTAAAAAGTCAAGAAATGTGATTTTTAGCTAGCTGGCGTGCGTGCGTGCGTGCGTGCGTGCGTGCGTGCGTGCGTGCGTGCGTGCGTGCGTGCGCGCGTGCGTGCGCGCGCGCGCGCGCGCGCGCGCGCGTGTGTGTGTGTGTGTGTGTGTGTGTGTGTGTGTGTGTGTGTGTGTGTGTGTGTGTGTGTGTGTGTGTGTGTGTGTGTGTGTGTGTGTGTGTGTGTGTGTGTGTGTGTGTGTGTGTGTGTGTGTGTGTGTGTGTGGCAGATTTGCATCGTTTAAAACGGCTATAACTCGTCACAGCTTCGTTTAGTATAATTTTCGTGAAGATTGAGGCCCAATTGAAGATTTTACACAATTTTGAAATTTTTGACAATTCTCTGTGATACCTCTAACTTGCGTAAATTTTGACCTATCGTCCTAAAACTGCGCACAAATATGCTGTTTTGATCAAAGACCCTTGGTATTGAATTTAGTCAAAATCTATCAAAGTGGTTGGATTTTGTAGGATTTTGAGTTTTTTGAAAAATTACTAAAAACAGTCTAATTCGAGTAAACATAAAGGTATCGATATTAAATTTGACACGGGAATGGAGTACAACTGTATAATGTTTCGTATTAAATTTGGCAGAAATGGATCTAACCGTTTAGATTTTATAAGATTTTGAAATTTTTGAATATTTCGGAAAATGTTTATTTTACGTCCGACGAGAGTTTCTGCATCGAACAGCGTCCCAGGAGTAAAATAGGTTCGAGATTCGTAATCAGCGGAGAAAAATACATAATACATGGCCACAAAACTGTGAATATTGGATGATTAAAAAAATCTTTTCCTAAGACCCTGTATTTTCGTTGAACGAAGTGAGATGCAAAGATCCGAAAAGTGAAGCGCGTTGGTGTATTTTTTCGCGCAGAACCTAAATCGTCCAGTCGTTTTGCATAAAAGTCAAACACGACCTCGACGTTGGAAAAAGCTGAAAATTGAAATTTTCATATTGCTTCCTTATAAAACTTGCAAACTCAAATTTTCATATGGCTTTCTCATAATGTTCCTTTTTCACGAATCTTCCTTTGTGAGGAAGCCTACAACACAGAAAATGCTTGCTCATAAAAAAAGCTTCGCGAAAAAAGGACCATTATGAGAAAGCCATATGAAAATTTCAACTTTCAACTTTCAACTTTCGACTTTTATGAGGAAGCGATATGAAAATTTCAATTTTTTACAATCATTTTTACAATCATTTTTGCTTCCTCATAGAGGAAGCTTTGTTTTGGTAAAAAAAAAATCGAGTTGTTAATGAAAACATGTTCAGAATGTTCCAAAACATCAAACATCAACACTCAAAATTTCCGGATGTGTGTGTGTGTGTGTGTATGTGTGAAACGGACGTGAAAAATTTTAACCGGTATAACTCGAGAATGTCTCGACCGATCAAGCTGAAATTTCACACACAGTAAGTGTGGTTAATAGTCAATGTTCGTGCAAAATTTCATCCAAAAATGTTCAGTTATTTTTTTTGTACGCCATTTTTAATTTCTTCAGAAATGTCTGGTCGCGCTCTAGCGCTCACAATTTTTTAGCTATCGGACTAAAAACGCGTACACACATGGAATATGATCATCCGACGATCTCATTAAAATTTCATGAGAATCGATGTAACCGTTTACATTTTATGCAATTTTGAATTTTTCGAATTTTTTGAAAAATTTGTACTTTATTTTAGATGCAATTTTCCTCACTAAATATCCATTTATGAATAAAAGAAGTGTCAGATTCGTGATCAGCGCGAAAAAATACATAGAATACAAACCCGGAGTGACGACTAGCGAAAA
This sequence comes from Stenichneumon culpator, assembly GCA_964017025.1. Classification (NCBI taxonomy): domain Eukaryota; kingdom Metazoa; phylum Arthropoda; class Insecta; order Hymenoptera; family Ichneumonidae; genus Stenichneumon; species Stenichneumon culpator. The sequence goes on along the minus strand of OZ024769.1, from coordinate 10,410,473 downwards.
AGTTTATTGGGCATTTATATAGGCAAAATTACAAAAATAAGTGATTTTGCGTATTTTCAAACAACGATTTCTTTGCTTCCCGATGGATACTCTATGATACTTTGAATACTGTTGATACTCATTGATACTCTATGATACTCTATGATACTATGATACTATGAAAAGCGCAAGGTTGGTGTATTTTTTTGCGCTAAATCTTGTAAATTAGAACGAGCTTATTGCTCTCACGAACTTGGAATTTGCGAAAGACACACACACAAAACAAAAAATAAAATAACAAGTAACCGGAAAGGACTTTTATTGGAGTCCGTTTTTGTTGTCGTTATTGCATTTAGTCAATTATCCGGTCATTAATTGGTACAAACAATTCAATAGATATTTTTTACACGTATAAAATCCGTCCACGTTCTACAATATTCGACTCTCACACACAACATCAATTCCACACTCGAAAATTCAATCTCTCTCTCGCTCTCTCCCAATTTTGAATACAAAAGCAAAAAAAATTCTCCTGTCCGTTAACTAACCCAAAGGGCCGGATCAGGGACACACAGTCGACATACACAGAAAAAAATAAGACAATGAGAACCGGTAATAATTACTCAACTCTTGGGGTAATTCGAGGTCGCTTCCACGGTGGCTCTTTCTATAACCCCTGGGGCTCGCAGAATAGACTCCACTGGTGCAAAGATGTTCAGGTCAATTGGCTGGCCACACCAATTTGGAGCTTCCGACACGGTATTCCTCCGCTAGGCTCCACGTAAAGTCCGAGTGTCACGCAGAACTTCTACCACGCTCGACGTCCCCAGGGAGAAAGAGGTGGAGGTCTCGCTCCTCGTTGCCGAGAGGACCCCCGAAAAGTTTGTGAGCTTGCGCACCTATTTTCTCCTCGATACGCACGCGCGTAGATCGACGTCGCTGATCGCTAGCGCCGCCGATCGATATAGGCTTATTCTCGCGCGTGGTTCAATTTCAAATCTTACAACTTGAGTCGGTCAGCAGTTTTGCTTAAAAGTTAAATACGACGTTGATATCGAAAAAGCTGAAAATTGAAATTTTCATATCGCTTCCTCATAAAAGTTGAAAGTTGAAAGTTGACAGTTTTATATTACTTGCTCATAATGGCCCTTTATTCGCAAAGCTTCCTCTATGAGGTAGCCAAAAATATAGTAAATGCTTTCTCATAGAAGGAGCTTTGCGAATGAAGGGCCATTATGAGAAAGTAATATAAAAATGTCAACTTTCAACTTTCAACTTTTATGAGGAAACGATATGAAAATTTTAATTTTCAGCTTTTTTACAATCATTTTCATATCATTTTCATAATCATTTTCTTTTATATTTAGTTTTTTTATTAATTTTTTTTTTTTTTAGATACGATACCGCAAAGGATTTCGCGGTCGTGTTTCAACTCTTTACGAAACTCTTCAACGCTCCGAATTCTGATCCACAGCAAGCACCGCCCCTTGACCCGAATCTGGTCACTTACGATTGCTTTCATTTCAACCAGAGGCGATATGCTCTCGGTAATGAGATGTTATTGTTGGTTAATTATTGTGCGCAACTAGTAAAAACTGTAGTGGTTGGCAACGCCTGATTAGTTCTCATTTGTGAATACGCGGCCGTAAAGTGGATCGCCCGGTCCCCGGAACGCGTCTGACAGTTACCTCGGTCGATCAAATAGCTAAGGTCGATAAAAAGATAAGCGCGCGTGGTAAAATTCCAAGCAAGTTCCGTCAATAACGCCTGATCGGTTTTCATTCGCGAATACGCGGCTGCTGTACAGCCGGTTGGCCGTTCCACGGCGTGCTATACAGTCCTTGGTCGATAAAAAAGCTACGGTTGGTAAAGAAAACACGAGTGGCAACAATCCATGCAAGTGCTGTCGCAACGCGAGCTTGAACTGAAACTAATCGAACGCAACGAAAAATAAATCAATCGGTGCTGCAGTTTTTCTACTGTAGATAGATAGATAGATGCTTTATTGCTTATTTAGAGAACAACGTGGTCTCTAATAGCAAGGGGGGTTTAACAGCCATATACAATTTACAAAAATATAACAAGGAAAATGCTTACAACGTAATTGCATAGGGATCTAACGCAGCTTAGATATTAAGAGAAAAAGCTCTGAGCATGAGGCTTTTTTGGACATAGTAATAGACAGCTTTCAGTGTCTCAGAATCAGCAGTGGATAGTAATAACTCCAGAGCAGCTTTACTTTCGGCATCGCGCACCTCGCCCGTGAGATAGTGTGTCCTATGCTGAGTATACAGTGGACAATTAAAGAAAAAATAGGTTAAAGTTTCCTCTTCGCACAAATTCCAATTTTCGCAAATGGCATGCGGGTCCAATTTGCCCGCACATTTCGGCAGAGTGATCTTAGCGTTGTACTGGTTGGACAGTCGTAACTGGGCAATGGCTCTCTTCATGTAGAATGGGAGCTTAGGGTTAAATATCTCGCGCGTCCGCTATTGGTATCTCTCGGTATATTCAACTGGCAAGCTCTGGAAACCTGCGACCTGGCCGCGTCTTCCATTCTGAGCTCGAGCTCGTACTGCCTGAAAACTGCGTCGGTTCGGCTTGACCATAATGTCGGGTCGTGCGATGCCCAGAGATCATCGCAGTTCCTACGCACGAGGAACTCTTTAAATTGTGACGCCCAGTTAAGCTCGGTAGGCCCGATTGGATCATACGCCAGCGCAATCAGTCTTAACATGCATAGTTTAGGTATGCAGTATTTAGGAAGCTCGACAATCTTTATACACCAGTTCCAGGTTAGTCTCATCGCCTTATGCGCTATGTGTACGATTCCGAGTTCGAGCCTGAGGTTCCAGTTCAGGGTGCTCGCTGGAAGACAAAGTAATCTCTTGAAAAACTGCGATTGAGCTTTCTCAATTACATCGAGATATCTCAGGCTCCAGACTGGGGCTGCGTAGAGCAGCACGGAAGAAACCATGCTATCGTACAGCTGATTGAACGTTCCCCACGAGTCACACTTAGCTCTAGCTAATATAGCGTGTACGGCACCAGATGCTAGTTTGGCCTTGTTTACTGCAGTTTGCGCTGCTGCATATCCGAGTGAGGAGCTCGTGAGGGGGATGTCCAAGTAGCTATACGATTTAACAATGCCAATGTGTTCTTCTTTATATTTCGTACACTCTGGATTGGTGCTTCTCATGTTTCCGCTATTTCTAAATATAACGATGTTGGTTTTGTTGGTGTTTACTGAGAGTCCATTTGTGTCGCATTACTCTTCTAACGCTTTCAGTTTCTTTTTTAAATCGATATGCGAGCGGGATAGGATAACCGTATCATCGGCGTATAAAAGGATTAAGATATCATTGATTCCGTCGATACTGAGACCCTCCAGCCCTTTTTCTCTGAAGTGTCTTTCGAAGTCCGATATGTATAGCAAGAAGAGTAGAGGGCTAAGGGACTCGCCTTGGAGAACCCCTTCCGAAACCTGAAACTCGTCAGAGAGAGCATCGCCACTCTTAATTTGTACCGTAGCCTGATCACAAAGGGACTTGACAATTCGCACCATTTTTGTACTAATACCACAGTTGAGCAGTTTGTTCCATAGTCTAGTGTGCGGTACGGAGTCAAATGCACGCCTAAAATCTACGAAAATTGCGTAGACTTCACGTTGACCCAATCTGAGTTGCAAGTGAATCGCCGAAATTAGCGCGAAAATGCACTCAGTGCATCCTTTTCCCTTTCTAAAGCCCATTTGCGACTCGGGGAGTATGCCCCTCCCTTCTACGAATGCTTCGAGCCTTTCCTTGAGTACTTGGGTAAAGATTTTCGTAATATTATTTATCAGCGCTATGCCGAGGTAGTTAGACGGGTCCGCTTTGTCACCTTTTTTAAAAATCATAGTTAGAGCTGCTCTTGCCCATTCCCTCGGCACTCGTTCGAGCGCAGGCACATTGTTAAACATCCTCAGGAGATAGGCGCACCAACCTGCCGGGAAGCACTTAAAGAATTCATTGGAGACTCGATCTGGCCCGGGAGCTTTCCCGTTCTTACGCTTATGAAGAATCTTGAATAGATCTGGGGGCAAAATCGGTACGTCTAGTTCTGGGACAAAATGACTCTCGCATCTTAAGCCGTTCAGCTGCCGCGGGGGATAGACGTTACTGTAAAATTCGTTCCAAGTGTTAATCGGAAGTTGCGCATTATTAAAATTTGTTCTAAATTTCCTAACAGCTTTCCAAAATTCCATGGGTCGACAAAGATTCGCGAAAATTTATTTAATGGAATTTCTGTAATCCTTTTTTTCCTAGCAGTTGTATACTGGTATTTTTTTTCGCTTCGACGAAAATTTCGCGCTTCGCCGCATCGGTGCGGTCGCTTACACATTCCGAAATAGCCGTACTCAGTTTTATTTTGCTTCTATACAGTCCTTGTCGAACCATGGTTTCCTTTTTGGTATAAAGTGAGCACGATTTGACCCTCCTGATAACTTAGTCATACCGATCGCAGTCGCGGTTTCCTTAATTGCCACAAGCATATTTTCATACATTGATTCACCGGTTTGTAACGCCTGCGTATTTATCGCTATGTCGGATAGACTAATCTCTCTTTGGTATCTTTCTGCTTTTTCAGGGGTCTGTTATATCCGCAGAAACTCAGTCAGCTACTCTGGGTTCTGCGGGAGAGCCTTTAGCTCTTATGATTCGGAATTTATCCAGTTAAGGGTTAGAACCCAAGAGAATTATAATCGCACGATTTACTATTTATTATAGTTTATTAGAGAAATCTTCCAAATAGTTTATTACGACAATGTTTATTAGAGTCTATTACAGAAATCTTCATTAATTAGAGTTTATTACCAATCGTATCGAGTACACCTTGTACAGTGGTCTTCCCGTGGAAGAACTTGTCCGAACTAGTAGTATCACTTACTACCGAATTGCGTGCCCTTGCACAAGTAATTGTCACGTGAATCTTAATGTAACTAACAAAACGTAACCAACAAAACGTAACAAGCAAAACGTAACCAACCGTACAGAATCAGGAGTTCCGAAGAGACTGGTGGGTGCCTGCTCTCGGTTCCCTATATATGGATGGAAGAGCAGGCACGTCAGCTTAATTTTAGTCGATGTCAGATATTTCGTCAGATTGCTAATTGTTTAAACAATTCTCGTTTCCGGGTAGAATACAATATCGTCAATAATTTCCCAATAGCTGACTCAGCAATTCCTGAGCTGATGCGTTACTTGCCGAGTCGCTCGCGATTGCCTAAATGCTGACTCGACTGTACGGTGGATTTCGTTATTATTTCGCAACGACGCGCGGTCGTTGCCTGCAGCTGCATACCTCGATTCCGGTGCAATGACCTTGCCTTAATAATCGAGGTATTGAAATATCCGGGGTACAACAGGTCCATTTCAGAACTTTTCGCATAACGCGGGTCGCAGGGGGAGCATTTACATTAGTATCTAAAATGATCCGATAGAACCGGGGCATTAAGAATGTAGAAATCTTTAATTTCACTAATATTAGCTACGTTTACAAAGACAAGATCAATCACATTACATCCCGATTTACTGTAAAAGTCCGGCTGGGCCGGACGATCGTTTGGTGATCTACCATTCAATAAAACAAAACCGTTTGACCCCATAAACTCCATGAGAGGGGGGCCCCTCGCATTAATCGTCTCATCGCAATTTCTTACTGAACTATATAAACAAGTATTTTCGGTTAACTCGTCCGATAACGTGTCCGTTTCGCCCACTCTCGCAGTGAAATCTCCTCCGATTATAATCATATCATTGCCGAACCTCTCCTCTATATCATCAACCACGGAGTGAAACAAATCTAACGCGTGACCAAAATCGAAGCTGCGGCGGAAGTACACCCCTCCCACCGTAAAAACAGACCCTCTCATTTGCACTCTCACAAATAGCCACCAGGGGGCTCACTTCTATCACTTCGACCACTGCACTTTTTCTCACGAGAACAGCAAGACCGCCACTCGTGCGGCCTAGGCTGTACTCTCGAATGCCGTTAGCCCAGTAACGCTTGAAATCGTCCAAGTAACTCGGCGGTTCATCCATGCTTTTTTCCAGCCAGGTTTCGCAAATGCAGAGGATGTCCGCCTTCTCTAGTACTTCTGCTCCGTCGAGGTTGCCGAATCCGTGTACGTTCCAGAAAATTACGTTGATTCCTGTTAGTCCTTCTAGTTTTTAGCTTTGCTAAGCCCAATGCCCGACTGCAGTTCCGGGCTGACGTCCATGGAGCTCTCCTCGTCGCTTTTTGCTGTTCTGTTCGATTTTAAAATGTTCTTGGTTTTTTCGTCCCAATAGTACGGTATGTTGTCGATAAATATTTTATTGTATCCCATTTTAACGGTGTGCCCTTCGGCCCGATGGGTCTTGCTGATGTCATGGTGATTTTTTGCCACTTGGCGCTCTTGGGCCGTGCGATCGTGATCTATGAATATATCACAGCCCTTAAGTTTCTTTTTTTGCTTGAGAATGCTGAGTTTCGCATCCCAGGAAACAAGTTTTGCTCTGAGGATGTTTTTATTTGCTCTGTTTTGTATTTTTGTGACTTCCAAAACGCAGTTTCGCAGTCCAAATTTGCTTGCGAAGAACTCATCGATCTCGCTCTTCAGATCTTGCTTTTGCAGATCTTCTTATCTTGCTGCAGCTCTAGACCATAGATGACGATATTATTTTTCCTAATATCTTTATCCAGAAACTCTTTTCTGAAACAGAAAGGACTTTTTTCTGTAGGCGGCTGCTGCCAGCATTTCTTTCAGGATCTTTGTGGGAACTTTGTGCTTCGGCGAGTTTCTTTTCAAGAGACTTGATTTTAGCCTCAGTTGCAGCTTCTTTCGCCGAGAATTTTGGCTCAAGTGCCTTGATCTGTTGCTGCAGCTCGAGGTACCCCTGGGCGGATTCATCTTGACATTTTCGGATTTCGGTACGAAGACCATCGAGGTTTTTTTCGTGCTTTCGCGCTCATGTTGCTGAATTGTCTCTCGCTGTTGTCCCCCATCCGCTTCAGCTCTTCGAAGATTTTATCCATCTCGCTGCTATCACTTACTTCCTTATCAACTGCAATATCGACCGCAGTATTGACCGTGGTGCGTAGATCGCTAGAGATGGCGAGCGCGACGAATTCTCCGGCCGCGAGAGGTGCCGAGTTTGTTTTCTTAGTCGGCGTACCGTTGCGGCTGATGTCAGCCTGGTCTTCGTTTCTCTTCCTCTTCGCTTCTTGATTTTTAACCAAGAATTGACTGATAGATCCGCACGAATTGGTCCGTTCTCTCAGAAGCTGTTCATTTCTTGTCGGTCTGCCTTTTTTCAGCGCCCTCGGGGTAAGTAAGCTCGGTGTGTTCTCAGCCGAGCCCTTACCCGTCACCGTCTCCTTCGTTGGTAATTCACTACGGCCACAGATGTCGCTGCTGGACATTTAGGCACTCGGCGGTCCCCTTGCCCCGCTTATCCGGTGCTATAACCTTAAAATTGACAAGCGTTCGAAAATCGGCACTTTTATGTTTATGTTAGGGTGTATATTGTCGTTAACCGCAAGGTTGGTTGGGCGGTGTGTGCCGAGCTGGGGTGGGCAACCACTCATGTGCTCGGTTACTGCTTGCTCAATTCATCGGGCTCTGCGATCCCGCGAAACCTGAGCACAAAATCCAAGTAGATGGTGACGCTAACGGAATTGAACGGTGCCGTAGCGTTTCGTACGGTTATAAAATCCAGATTTATCTGGTGGCGTAGCCTGCTCGAAAGAGCCGCTGCGTCTCGAACGGTTATAAAAATCCAAATTTATCTGGTAGGCGTGCTTGTCAGTAAAGGCCGTACGTCTTGATTCAAAATCCACGGCCTAATCGTGTGTACAATCAATGCGGGGATAGAAACCGCCTGACGTCAATGATCGCCCGACGATCGACGGGGCGATTTCTTCGTAACTGCTTGTGCGTGCAGCGAGGACGGCCACTGGTGCCCACGGCCCAACCGTGTGTACAATCAATGCGGGGATAGGAACCGCCTGACGTCAATGATCGCCCGACGATCGACGGGGCGATTTCTTCGTAACTGCTTGTGCGTGCCGCGGGGACAGCCGGTGAGGTTCGAGTGTTCGCCGCGATCTGGCTCGAGATCTCTTTGCTTTGTCGCATCGTGATCCCGCTGCATGTGCTCGCATCGAACGTAAAAGCAGACCCGGTCAAGAGACCTCTGGCTAGTTACATCCTAGAGGATGCTCTGGGTGCCCTTTCCCAAAGAGTATTCGATGAATATGGTTCCCGATTCCGGACTTGGCCGGAAGCGGGCTCAGTCCGTCGTGGTGAACGCAGCAAAAGGAGACCGTATATGTGAGACGAATCAGAGGTTGAGGCCGACGAGGAGTGGAGGGCCCTCGCTTTGGTTTACCCCGTGTGGCCACCGAACCACACGTGAGATCGAGAACAGTGCACTCTTTTTAAAAAAGAGGTAGCTACTAGATCAGTTATTGGAGCCCGGGGGAGGTGACACTTGTGTCGCCTCAGGTTGAGGGGATTCTGGGCTGGCACGCTGCAACGCAATGAAAGTAGATGGATGTTCGTTGCGTTTGCTCATATGGGCGAGAGACCTTCGGGTCGAGCATAGAATGACGGTTTCGTGCCAGATTTCTTATACACTAGTTGTATATTGTCGTTGATGCGGACATAAATGTGGGGCAATGGGGGTCACACATTGTGGACGAGCGCTCGAGCCCTGAAAAGCGTTGACAGTGCGTTACCACAATGTGCCCAGAGCGTACTCTTTATGTTAAACGGGCGGCGTAAGCGAAACTTACAGCCACTGCGCGCCAAGTCTGTGATCTGGCCTTCGAGGGGCTCGCGTCGATAATCTCTCTTCGGAGAGAGCAAAAAGGATCCCAGGCGTTAAAACCCAGTGTGCCCATATCCGCGGGTGTGTTCTAGGAGCAATCGCAAGTTCGCTTGCTAATCGTGAGTTCATGCCTGGTTTACGAGTCGCTGGTCAGCGATCTCATGGTTCGAATGTGCATGAGATTGTCTGGAAGCAGGCCCGGACGAAGCCAATCGTTCCGATGTCATCCTGATGCCTAAATCAGGTGCCCTCATCCCCGCGGGGTATCAAATAGAGGTTCTGGAATATGCCTTGTTCCGAAAGGAGTAGGCTGACCAGCTAGCCCATGTGGTTTATATATTTTTGGGGACCTACGTGTGATAGACGACGTGATTGGTGACGCGTCCGACGAGAGCAGGGGACTCTCGCTTCGGCTTACCCCGGGTGGTTAACCACCACCCGTAAGAGGTGTCAGTTAAAGGTATCGCAGGGGAGGTGCTTGCCAGCCGATTGCCGGTGGTCAATCGTGCGCACCTCAATTGAGGTCGGCCTCTGCGAGGCAAAATATATCGCAACATGGAAGTAGGTGAGCTTCGTTGCGTATGCTCTTAATGGGCGAGAGACCTTCGGGTCGAGCATAGAATGACGGTCTCGTGCCGGATTTCTTCACATTAGTTGTATATTGTCGTTGCAAGACACTTTGCGCGTGCAGCTTTCTCTCCTGTTCCTCTTCTTGCACTTGTCGCGTTCACCACACTATGTTGGCTGCTTGAATTTCACTTGTAGACGGAGCTGTCGCTACACACGTCCACTCTCATCTCGCTGTTTCAACCAACCAGTTTTTCTACTGTATAGAAATATAGAAAAGTTAGTAAAACAAACAGGCTCCAGTAGAAAAAAAAATGAAAACGGAAAATAGAATAAAGAATGTAAATACGCGCGTGATGAAACAGTTTCGTACATTTAAGAAACATTTCTTGTCCACGGCAGGTCTACAATTGTTTGGTTTTAGCTTACAATTTCAATCTTTTAAGGAACTTTTTTTTAACGAAAGTACTTGAAAAATAACAAAAAAAAAATCATTTGTGGACATTTTTCTGTTAAATGTATAAACTTAAAAAAAATTTGTACGTAAACATTAAATGAAACTTAAGTTCGAACGTTACTGTAGTGACAAGTACTGTACTTGTCTCGGCATGGGTCATCGGATGAGACAACTTTTTGTTTCATTCCAGTCGAACGTCGATGCATTCTCGATGGAACCAACATGGTAATAGATAGATAGATATTGCATTCATTGTACATTAGGACCAATGAGAGATACAAAAAGAGGAAAACGTCATGGACGATATTATTTGGGAAATTGCGCGTCAGTGATATGAAGAATCGCGCCACTGAATTACAAATGAACGACCATGGACGACAGACGATGAAGAAGTTTTTAAAAAAGTGCATGTCTAGCACATGAAGCAATAACATGCGAATTATCAATTCAAATTTCCGTCGACCGGCTGCCGGGTCTCAAAGATCTATTCTCATGTCACGATTTTTTTAAAAGTCCAGATGCTCAATTATCGAGTATTGAAACGTACACTGCGATTTTTTTCAAGCTTCACCACCTTTTCATGACAGAATAATTTGCATAATTAAAATGAACGTATTAATAAACGCACCTTGATTTTTGTCTTCCAACGATTTAACGGGTCCCTTGTCTTTTATTAATTCAAACAAATACAGACTCTTATCTTTCGATAATCGAAAAGATTTCGTTGACCTAATAGTAACTATCGGTTTCATTATTTAAAAAATTTCATTGCACAATAGTAGAATTTACTATTGCCATTTACTATTATCACTATTAGTAGCTACTATACTAAAAAAAATGGTTGGATTAATCACAAGTCGCAGTGACATACGTTCTAAGCTATTCTTTGTTTGTTACAAATAAAGTATTGTTTTGTTAAATGATTATTTGCTTCAATCTATTAAAAATTTGTCGATTGAAACAAACATTTTTGTTGTACCAACCAAATAACACCTTTGAACGTGTGCTACCTCGCCTTGGTTAATCCGACCATTTATTTTATTCAGTGCATTTATCAGTACTAGAACTGTTTATTAAAATAATAGTAAGTGAAAATTGATATATTAACGTAATCAAAGTCGTTTCGTTGCCTTAATAATAACTATTGGTTTTCTTATTACATTTCTTTACTTTCATATCAACAGTAAAACGTACTGTTGCCATTTACTATTATTACTAATAGTAATAATAGTTACTGTTAGTACCTGCCAGTATTTGTCGGTACTAGTGTTATTTGTTAAAATAATAGTGACTAAATATGGGCACATTAACGTAACGATTAGGGGATCGACCGTGGCGAGGCGCGTGACAACAGTCGCTGAATCGAGCGGAGATCTCTTTTGCAGTTTGGCAGTGAACAAAGAGTCGGAAAAGTGGGGAAGAGTGACAAAAAGAAAAGCGAGGTGGGGTGGAAGGTGTGGAAACGTTAGTGGCATATATTATTGAGATAAACGGTGTAAATTCTGAAGAAAAGTGAGGGCGTGCACAAAAGAGAGGTTAGGAGAACTAGGAAGCGTACGGAAGCGAAAGTGGTTGGTGCGGGAACAGACAGGTGGCGTGCGGTGACGGTCGCTAAGGACGGAACTTAGTTCGACGATGGTCGTTAAGAAAGTAGGTGTAACGGTGAACGGAGGTGGACAGGACGTAGCGGAAAAGCGGTCAAGGGGTAGACCACCGAGGAAAGAGGTTCTCGAGAGGAAGCCGAAGAACGGCGGTATGTTGGACCGTTTTGTACGCAGTGGCAAGGTGGAGGACCCGTTCGCAAGTAGAGGAACAGTGGCACACTCGCCAAAAGGTCTGGGAACGAAGGAGAAGGCGTGGTCAGAAGCCGGTGCGTGGTCAGAAGAAAGCATCGAGGGCGACATTGACGATCCGGGATATGCGCGGGAAAACGCTGAGAAGCCTACGGAAGGTGGAGGAGAGGCCGAAAGTCGGGACAAGGATGAAGAGATGGAGATGGGACTAGAGACGAATAGGGCACACTCTTCACTGGTCATATTGGCGGATGACTTGGTGCAACTGGGAGACGATAATAATAATAATAAAGTGAAAGAAAGTGGAGAGGACAATAGTGGAAGGAACAACGAGTCGAATGAGAGAGAGTGGGAGCGGCAAGTACCAGTGTTCGTATGGATGACGGAATTGGACAATACGGATAGGAAGATGAGAAGAATGATAGGAAGGATGGTAACGGAAAATGAGAAGAAAATGAGAAGAGTGATAACAGAAAGGGTGGCAGAGGCAAAAGAGTGGTGGATAAAACAACTGAACATAATCAAGAGCCAGACGGATGAAAAAGAGGAGAGACAGTGTGAGTGTTGCGAGCGGCGTGTAAATGAGTACGAAGAGCAGGCGAGTAAGCTGGAAAATTTACGAGAGCAGCTAGAAGTAGAAAGAAGAAGTTGGGATGAGGAAAGGAGACTGTTACTTGGGATAATTGACAAGCTCACACAGGAGAAGGAACAGAAAGAGACTGGCAGTGCAGCAAAGAAGAGATTCGGGCAAGCTGTCAGAGAGGATAATCGGCAACAAGAGGACATGAGTTTTGTGACAATAAGTGAAGTCTCGTTGGAGGGAGAGCAACATGGAACGCAAGGAGACCAGAGGCACAGACAGGAAGAGGCGAAGGAAACGCAGGTATGGAAACAGGCAGAGGGGGACAGGAAGGGCTGCGCTCATAACGAAGACCGAAAGATCAGTGAGAAGAGGGAACATCACCCGGGAGGACTATCAAAGAGTGAATGGGAGAGGGAAAGTGAGGAAAGAAGTAAAAGGAAAACTAATATCGTAGTGAGAGGCCTGAAATACACGGGAAGCGAAGTCGGTGATGAGCTGGCAGAGGCTCTGAAAGTGCAGACGGGGGTCTGGCCAGCAATCAAAAGATAGAGGTGGATTGAAAGTGGAATTCTGGTCAAATTAAGCACGAGATGGAACAAAGCGGAAATCATGAAAGGCAATTATAGAAGACGTGGCGGAAGGATACAGATCACGGACGACTGGACAAAGAGGGAGAAGGAAGTACAACAGTGGATCGAAGTACATGCGAAAAAACTAAGGGAAGAAGGAAACGAAGTGACAACCGGGCACCAAAAGATACGGATCAACGGACAATGGAAGATATGGAATGAAGAGACGGGAAGATGCAAGAAGACCAGGGAAAGAGCACAACCAAAGGAAAGACTGGGAAAGAGTGTTTATCGGTTTCGTGAGAGAAGAGGAATGTGGAGAAGTTACTAGGAGCAAAACCATTAAAGCAGTAACTTGGAACATTGCCGGTGTTAGAAAAATTAAGGAAGCATGGGACTGGCTAAAAGGCTTCGATATAATTGCGTTGCAAGAAACATGGACGGAGGAAAAAGATGAGAAAAAAGTGCTGAGTGGTCTTGATAGGAACTTTAAGTGGCATATGAAACCAGCGGTAAGGACAAATAGGAAAGAGAGAGCGAGCGGAGGACAAATAGTCGGTTTAAGGCGGCATATGTTTAAGGAAATAGAGGTGGAGAATGGAATTAAGTTAGGAAGAAATAAGGAAGAGTTTGTACTGATTACAATTTATAATAATTGTGGCTTCAGCAAACTAAGACAGGAAATAGAAAAGTTGATAAATGAAGCGGAGGGGAGGGGGGTGGGGGTCATTATAATGGGTGACATAAATGCGAGAACAGGGCAAGAAGCAGGAAAGTTACGAGATAGAGAAGAGGTTAGAGGAGAAAGGAAATCGAAGGACAATATGACAAATGCAGACGGGAAAAAATTAGTTGATTTTTGTGACTATAATGGGCTAATAATACTGAATGGGAGGTGTGAAGGGGATTGGGAGGGGAATTGTACTTACGTAAGGGAGGGAACGGAAAATGGGTCGGTGATTGACTACTTGATTGTAAGTGAAAGCAGCGACTGTTACATTAAGAGGATGGAAATTCAAATCAGGACAGAATCAGATCATTTGCCGGTTACGTTTAGTATGGAAGGGGTAGAGGGAGCGCAAGAGGCGGAGGAGAGAAACGCGAGAGGGGAGCAGTTGCCGGGAAAAACGTTGAGCTGGAAAGAACAACTGGGACCGGAATACATGGAAAAATTCAAGGAGCATTGGTCGCACAAACAAGACGCACAAGGGGGGAAGGATAGGTGGGATAGATTAACAGAGATGATTCGAATCACAGCAGAAGAGGTAGGCATGGTCAGGATAGAGGGGCGAGGGGGAAGAGTGACAGGAGGTATAGGGATGTGCGCGGAAGTAAGAGAGCGAAGGAAAATAGTTTGGGAATGTCTTAGGGAGTTTATTAGAGGAAAGGGACTAAACGAGAGGGAAATAGCGAGGGATAGGTTGGTAGAAGCAAGGAGAGAGTTGAGGAAGATAAAAAAAGAAAGGCAGAGACAGTTTTGGGAAAAAAAATTAGAGGAGGTAGAGAGATGTAAAGACGTGGGGGACATGTGGAAGGCGATTAAGCCGTTTCGGTCAAAAAGGTTAATTTGGGAGGACATGTAGATAGCAAGGAATGGGTAACATATTTTAAAGAATTGCTGGGAGGGGAGACAGCAGAGGAAGCTACGAGGGGAATACTAGAAAGAAAGAATCAGGAAGACGGAGAGGCGGAGAGTAGTTCAGGGACAGAAAATAGGGAAATCACACGGGACGAGATGATAAAGGCCTTGAAAAATATGAAAAGTGGGAAAGCGGCGGGCGCGGATGGAATAGCAGCGGAATTTCTGAAGGGCTTGCCGGAGGAAGGCTTAAGAGAGCTGTGGGAAATTTTGAACGAGTTTTGGGAGAAGAAAGAGATAGGGAGGGGGTGGGAAGTACGGAGATTATTCCCAATTTTTAAGGCGGGAGATGTAAGTGTGGCAGCGAATTACAGAGGAATTACATTAATGAGCACGGGATATAAACTGCTCACTTCAATAATGACGGGAAGAGTTAGAGAATGGTCAGAGAGAAAGGGTATTCTGAAAGAGAGTCAAGCGGGTTTTCGGAGTGGAAGAGGAACACGTGATCACATTTTTGTACTCAATGCTCTAGTTAATGATAGATTAAAATAGAAGAGAGGAAAACTGTATACGGCATTTGTAGACTTCAAGGCGGCGTTTGATACCGTAGATAGGAGGTTAATGATAAAGAAATTGGAAGCGTTAGGTATGAACGGAAGACTACGGGGAATGATAGAGGCCATTTATGACGTAACAGATAATGAGGTGATTACGGGGGAGGGGGTAACAGAACGATTCTGGACGGTGCGAGGTGTAAGGCAAGGATGCCCTCTTAGCCCAACCCTCTTCAGCCTATTCATAGAGGATATGGACAACATATGGGAAAGAAAGAATGAGGGGGGTACGGTCATCGGAGCCGAAAAAATTTTCGCCCTTAAATTCGCGGATAACATAGTGCTTGTGGCGGATGAGGGGGATGGGTTGAGAGGAATGTTAGCATCGTTAGAGAAATATGTGAGGGATAATAAGTTGGCAGTTAACATTAAGAAAACGAAAATCATGATCTTCCAAAGGGGCGGTAGACATAAGGCAAATGAGAAATGGAAATATAACGGTGAAGAGCTGGAATTGGTAAAGGAGTATAAATACCTGGGGGTTTGGTTTTCGACGGGGAATACATTTGAAAAGCATATTGGAATCTTGTAAAAAAAAATTAACAAAGTCATAAATGCGACATGGGGAATAAAAAAAGAGCGAGAATAAATGGCCTAAAGAGAAGATTGTATTTGATGGAAAGCAAAGCAAAAAGTGGGATGATGTATGGAGCAGAAGTTTGGGGGTGGAGAGAACGGAAACAGATAGAGAGATTACAAGCGAGGTATGTTAAAATGACGATGGGGTTAAGCAGGAACACGCCAAACTACATTTGGAGGTTGGAAGCGGGTTGCAGGGGAATAGAGGTTGAAATGTGGAAAAGAGCTGCTAAATACATACTTGAAATTATGAAAATGAATGGGAACAGATGGCCAAAGAAGTGCCTGAGAGAAGAAGCGAGAGGAATCTTAAACGGAAATATGTCAAAATGGGGAGCGGAATTTAACGAGGCTATGAAAATGGTGGGGGAAGGAGGCATAGGGCAGTTAATAAGAGAGGGAAACATACGCGGAGTAGAAATAAAAATTGAAAGGGGTGAGCGAACCAAAATAGATCAGGAAGTGCAACAAGACTGGGCCAAGGTGGATAGATCAACATATTGTCAGGAGTACAGGAATAGGAAGACAGGGGTAGAGATGGAAGCTTATTGGGGAGATAACCGAAGAAGAGGGGAGCATAAGGAAGTATGGGCGAGAATGCGATGTGGGAATGTAGGCAGAGACGGAAAGAAAGGATTCAGGGAGCAGAGTTGCCGCTTGTGCAAACCAGAGAGTGAGAGCCTAAGCCATATGTGTCAATGTGATATAGCCAAAGAGGTGGTAGAGGCCCTGAAAAATTGGCTGAAATATGTGAACGGAAACGTGGTTGAGAGGAAAATAAACGAGTGTTTAAAAGCAGAACCAGTGATAGAGTTATGCGAATATGTGAGACAATTTGAGAGAATGGTAAAGTTAAGGGAGCGAAAGGAGCAAAACGTGGAATAGAATAAGGAATGGAAATATGCGAGAGAATACCCAGGAGGTATATGTATAAGTATTAACGTGTGATCTTAGTTATAAGGCAAAATCTGCATTTGTATTTGTATTGGTAGTTTTAAGCGGGGAATATGTATAGGGGGGGGGAGCGATGTAAAAACCCACACGGGTATACTCGAAATAAAGATACTACTACTACGTAACGATTAAAGTGGCCTGTAACCATAATTCGATAACTGTTCACAGGTGTGAATCTCCTGTGGAACAATATGTTGGAGCCAGTCGGAAACAACACGGACGCCGGGCTGCCGAAAATATTCAAGAGAATGTTGTGTTCGACCGACTCGAGGCCGTACATATTCACGAACGTGAATTTTCGAAGGTATCGAGAGACCGGAAGTCAAAAGGGAGTCGTGCCAAGATAACGATTACCATCAAATTTCTCGATCACGAAATCTACAAACATTCGATTCTCGAATATTCGTGGCCGAATAGAGAAGGATCGAGAAATCGACTTTCCAACAAGGAAACCTCAGGGCTAGTGATATAAACTGGATAATGAAAGCAACTCGTCCCTCCGGTGCCTGCTGCAGGGCCAGCAGACAGCCTATGGACGCCTTATCGACCCCTTTGTTTATAACATGGACATACTAGACCCTTTGTGGGCCTCACACGGAGGACCCATTAATCGCAAGTACTACGAGGAGACGCCTCGCGTCGCCGAGCTAGCGAGGCATTCTACGAAGAGTCCCCAGAGCGTGCACATCTCGTCTTAATATTCGAACTTGTATCCAATAATATCTTTTGTCAACCAATATACGATTTTATATTATCCACGGTCTACGGTTTCTTACAATAATAATTACCAATTAGTGTGCGCGTTTGTAATGTATGATTAATTGTGGAATTGTGGCACGTCCATACACAAATATGTATGGATATACATAATTACAAATGCCGCTGTCTGCGCGGCATTCGTAACCGGCCGCTGGGCATTATATCAAATCGGTTTTTTTTTTTCATTTACAATTTAAAAAACAATTACTCGCGTTCATTGCTTGTCGAAGGAGAAACGACGCGTGGCCATGGCAATGACGTGTCTCGCGATGGAAGTTTCTGGTAACTTACAACGGAACAGTGTACTGTAACAATTATAAGTCGCCGTATATATTATATACGGGGTATATATTATAAGTCGCCGTATTTTAAATATCGTAGTTTCGCCGACTGTCCCCCTCCCCCCCTTCCCTTCCCGTTGTAGGCAAGCGACTTCGAGCGAGCGCTACGGTCTAGACGAGGCCCCGCCTGGGGTGGTCAATCCGAGGAGAAATTCCGTCAGCCTGGAAGAACGTTTTCACAAAAGGATGCCATATCGTTCCTTTTGGTATCACTGAACGTCATCCAGAGATCATTGAGACCCCTCCGAGTTATTCGTCACCGTGGAGTGCTTCCATCGGCCTTCTCCCCTCGATCAAAATGACGGGGACTACGATAGGCCGATCCCCAAACGAAACGGATGAAGCACCTCTATCGGAACGATGGCGATCGGAGAAGCGGGCTTTGACGTCAACATCGAGGAGCGACGGAGACGGAGACACAACACAGTATTGTACCCCGAATTATTTTGATCTATTAAAATTAAAGAAATATCAAATAAATTGGAGAATACATTGGGAAATACTTACTGGCAAATCCACCGCGTCGCGAAGCCGACACGCGTAGAAATTTGCCGAGTAAGTATTGTACGATGCTCGGTTAACGCATCCGGCAACGACAAATCGTGCCGAGTATGAATCACGATGCTCGTGGACCGCGCTCAGGAAATTGACAGTCTGAACTCGACTGAAGAACAGAGAGGTTGGTCTCAGAGTTAGGCTCATGTTCAGAGAATATAACAACTGTATTAAGAAATATTGACGACGAAGAGTTTCACTTCAACTTTTAAATAAAACTTATTATTTAGTTTGTGTAGACAAACTTGAGTTTTTACTCCTAATTTGGCAACGGTCCCAAATTACCTTTCGAATTATATTTGTTGACCTCACGTACAACAACAGTAGCTGCTTGCACTGACCCATGCTCAAAGCCTAATCACGTGTTCCCGTGAATTTACATCATGGGAGGAGCGGAACCGAGGTGCGAGACTGAGCTCGTCACTTCGGGGCAATCCTCCGTAGAGACAGCGTGTATTTCTTTTTCCCCTCCCGTAGCGAAATTATTAATTAATGTGAATCGCGCGAAAAGTGTGATATAGAGTGTGTGAGAAAACTCCTGAAGCCCTCCCCTACCCTTTGGAAAACCCTTGACGGATCCCGGTGTTTCCAAAACGCGAATATTTAACAATTGTGCCCGGACATTTTTCGTTATTGACCTACGTGTGCGGTGAGACGCGTTGTAACAAACTCGCCTCCTACGCTAGCATTATATCGAGTCTGAGCGTCTCCGAAGACATTTCCCTCTCATTAAAGAAACTAGAGTCAAAGTAAATTTTATCCCCTATTCATTATAAAAGTTTTTTTCCTGTCCCTCCCCCCTCCCTCCCTGGTGTGAGTGCGAGACAAGGTGACCCGGTGCTCGTGTGATTTTGCAGACGCGTTTACGCGACACGACGCCAGCGAAAGAGTCAAACAGTGCCCGTAAGTTTTTCATTCGCTTTGCATAAGTCCCGTTTTTGTTTATTATATCGAGCCACGCGTGTCACAGCAGTGCCTCGCGATTTACCCAGAATTACCCCGTTCGATCAGATAAACACTCCGGAACAGGTAATAATTAAGAGCCGTCGAGGTCGATAAGAACCTTTTTGCTACCCTGAGATTATTGTTTTTCGAGTCATTCCCCCCTTTTCTCTTTTGTTAACGAAACAGAAAATTCGACGTCGCCGTGAGAGCAACTGGCGACCATTAAAATAAAATCGAATTTTCATAATTTGCCAACATAATAAATTTTCTTTTTCTTCGTTTTATTTGGTGAGAGATTAGTTCATTATGTCATTTCGAGTGCCCCCTTTCCTTTTCCCTCCCACCGTGTTGAAGATAAATAAACCTGTGATGGTTTATTTATCTTCAACACGGTGGGAACATAATAAGTATAATGAGAAAGCGATATGAAAATTTCAATTTTCAACTTTTATGAGGAAGCCATATGAAAATTTCAATTTTCAACTTTAATGAAAATTATTATATTAAAATAACTTCGCTCTTCACTGTTAGATTTGTGCTCGGTGCGAAAAAAATACATGGAATTATGCGCTGCCGAATTATTTTTTTTTGCGCCAGATTTTTACACAAGAAAGCAAAATGATATCTCTTTATATAGCTTTTTCAATCCCCTTATGTATACTTCATCTTCTGTATTTCTTTCCGTAGCACATGATAGGCACCTGAGTTTTCCGGTGATTCCATAGAGAAGCAAAGAAAACGTTTTTTAAAAATACGCAAAATCACTCATTTTTGCCTATTGGTTATCAAAATCCCCGTAAAAGTTTTTCTGTGGTCGCCGTTCAGGGACTATATTTAATCTGTTTGTTCACACTGATCACGAATCTACGAGTTATTTAGCTTCTTCCTCAATATTTGAAACGAAAACAGGCGTCTTGTGAGGTACGATTTTCTTTTTTTTTGTTGTAAAATTTAAACGGTTGGATCGATTCTTGCCAAATTTAATAGGGAACATTGGTCCATAATATTTTGTAGTAAACTCAAAAGACTTCGATTTTTACATTCGTATATAGAAAACTCTAGAAATGTCCAGTAGGGTGAATTTCTTGAAAAAAATTCTTTCCACCCTCCAAAAGTATAGAATTAAATCTCGCAAACGGCAGGCCTAAGCAAAAAATCTTAAGAGATGCCGCATCGTCGTTTATACCCAAAAAGAAAGAAGTTGTCGAATTTATTCGGTACAAACGTTAAATGCGGTACCTCTTAGGATTTTTTGCTTGGGCCTGTTGTACCCCGGATAGGGTAGTAGCACCCTATTTGTAATACAACATAAATTAAGTAATATATTAATACGTCATTAATATATTCTTAATTTAATTAATATAATAATGTAGTAATATTAAATATTAACATTAAACATTATCATACGTTCTCGGGCAACAACATAATATTATACTATATCCGTATAATAGTATAATATTATAAAATAGTCGTAATAATATACCGTCGTATATTATAGTATTGTAGTATACATTCCAGTTCGGACAGCGGGGTCCGAAAAGTGGAGCAACTCCGGTTGCACAATATCGAGGTATGCAGCGGCACGCGACGAGCGCGCGTCGCTGCAACGAAATCCACCAAAAACCTGAGTCAGCCGTTAAGCAGTCACGGGCGACTCGGTAATTAGAGCATCGACTCGAGAATCACCGAGTCACTTATGTCGAAATAAAAACATGCTCTAAATCCCGTTCTCGAAGAAGCGAGGATTTGGAAAGATAATTGTTTACAGAAATAAAGTAAACCATAAACATCTAAACAATATTAAGCTGACGTGCCTGATCTCTTATTCGTATATAAGGGATCGAGAGCAGACACTCATCAGTCTCTTCGGAACTCCTGATTCTTACGGTTGACTATAGGGATACACCTCGAGCACAGCTCAAACACGATAAGTGGGTCGGGTCATTGTAAACCCCTATCGTGAAAGATTAACGCCGAAGTGTCGTTAATTTAGAAGGTGTATCAGCGTACAGAGTGTATCAGCGGTTGGTAATTCAAAGGACATACGTAAGCATAACTAGAGCTTTAACCAATAAACGAAAGTAACAATGAATAACATAAACAGCAATATCCAAACAATGGGCTAATCAAACATTAATAATAAAACATCGAAAGATAAATTATTGGAACATTGTTGGATAACATAAGGCAGCTCCGAGAGAGCTCTAACCAAGAAATAAGTCTACGTCGAGTTGAACGTAGTGCGGGCAAAAGGAGGGAACCTCAATCGAAGGTTCCTGATAAGCATTGTTATACAGCAAATATAACAATGCCTTACTAAACATATTAACTATCTAAATATCCTGTTTCACCGATATAAATTGTTAAATAAATATTGGTAATTGAATAAATCTATATTTGTACTTCACTTGGGTTCCAACCCTTTACTGAGCACATCCCCAACCTTCAGAGCTAACGGCTCGCGCACAGACCTCAGATTAGCTACCTGAGTTTCTGCGGCATAACAGGCCCGTCTTTCGCGAGGTTCAATTTGAGATTGAAATCTTTACTTTTGGAGGGTGAAAGAATTTTTTTCAAGAAATTCAGACTATTGGAAATTTTTAGGGTTTCCTATACAGAAATTAAAAAAAAGAATATGTATTTTGGGATCATTACAAAAGTGACAAAATTGCCCACCCCGTAGAAGTATATATTTTGATCTAAAAAAACGTCTTCTGAAAGGCGGTTGTTGACAATTACGTTTAAAAGGTGCTACATTTTTTGGGTACAAACGTCATATGCGGGACCTCTTAGGATTTTTTGCTAGCTAACGCCTTTCGCGAGGTTCAATTTGAGATCGAAATCTATACTTTAAAAAAGTGGGAGGAAAATTTTTTTAATGTCCTGTTTTTGAGACACCCTAACCGATACGTTTATAAGGACAGGGACATCCGACGCTATTACTCACGTATCGGCATGGAAAGGTGCAAACGAGGATACGAAACAAGTTAGATGTCCACCGGTGCGGATATATCAGCAGCGGATTGCGTATAACCAGGTGTGCGCAAGGTGTAGGACAAAAAGGTGAGGAGGATATTCGTCGGGAAGCCCGCGCTCGTGCGCGTGCGAGCCTCGTCTCTCGAAGGCGTCTCTTCATTCATGTCCGGTAAAGCCCTCGGATAATAGTGAATTATCTTTAAAACACCGAGGATCCACGGACCTCGAAGACTCCGCGGCGTATTTTCTTTGCCATTTCGCTGTTTCGGGAGAAAACGAGATTTTTGTTATTTTAATTTTTTAAAAATAATAATAATTGTTAACAACAAAAGTGCAACTTCGATTAATACAACGAAAAAGCACACTGTAAACATTTTCAAGTAAGTAAAATATATATATATAGAAATAGTAAAATCGTAAAAGCGTAGTCAAGTGAATATTTTATGAATAAAAAAATTATATCTACCAATTAGAATCTTGCATCATGAGGTCAACTTTCAAAATTTATTATAGATATGAGTCAACAAAATAAATCGTTGATCAAAAAACATTACAGATGGATCCATTGAAACAACAAAAGTTCAACGATGAATTAAGAAGAAAATAATAACCATTTAATCTATCGTTGTGAAATATAGTAATTTTCGGTGATAATTTTTGAACTTGCCCGACTGATAAAAGTTTCTCTCGATCAACGCAATTTTTATTTATTATCATTTTTTTGGTCCGTCACACGTGATCAAATCGTACAGAGGGTGTTCTTATCTCTCTGCGTAGCCAGTCTTCAGTTTTAACTGCATCGTCAATCTTTTCCAACGACGACAATAACCGTGGGGCCGAAGTCCGTCTTATGGTCACGTATTTACGGTGTCCGTACACAAGTATTGAGTCGTCCAACGTATGGACCACGTGAGTGCGCGAGGAAAGTAATTGATGCGTACGATCTTTGAGACTGGAAGGCGAATTCGTACGGGCCATACGATCCGGCCCGGCGAGGCCTTAAGGCGAGACTGGCCGGAGATCCGACACCATTGATATTTGTTGAAGATTTTTTTGTTCAGAAATTCAAACAGCCTTTACAGGATCACTCGGAAAGATTAAACTCAAACTTCACAGTCATTCCTCAAAGTATCTTCACTGATAAAAAAATGCTATTGAATCAACTCAAGATTCGTGCAGGGACCTTCAAACAAACATTTCGTTGTTCGAACAAAACATTTCAATATTTTGGTGAAATAATCAATCAAATTGTTGAACTAACCCAATCTTGTAGCTGTAACCATCAAAGTATTTATTTGTACGTCCCTGTTCGCATCTTTATCTGAGACAACCGTATTTTTGCTTCCTCACAGAGGAAGCTTTGTGATGGTGAAAAAAAAAAATTTCAGTATTTTAATGAAAACGTGTTCAGAATGTTCGAAAACATCGAAAAATCACATTTAGAAAAAATGTCTGGATGTGTGTGTGTGTGTGTGTGTGCGTGCGCGCGTGTGCGTGTGCGTGTGCGTGTGCGTGTGCGTGTGCGTGTGCGTGTGCGTGTGCGTGTGCGTGTGCGTGTGCGTGTGCGCGTGCGCGTGCGCGTGCGCGTGCGCGTGCGCGTGCGCGTGCGCGTGCGTGTGCGTGTGCGTGTGCGTGTGCGTGTGCGTGTGCGTGTGCGTGTGCGTGTGCGTGTGCGTGTGCGTGTGCGTGTGCGTGTGCGTGTGCGTGTGCGTGTGCGTGTGCGTGTGCGTGTGCGTGTGCGTGTGCGTGTGCGTGTGCGTGTGCGTGTGCGTGTGCGTGTGCGTGTGCGTGTGCGTGTGCGTGTGCGTGTGCGTGTGCGTGTGCGTGTGCGTGTGCGTGTGCGTGTGCGTGTGCGTGTGCGTGTGCGTGTGCGTGTGCGTGTGCGTGTGCGTGTGCGTGTGCGTGTGCGTGTGCGTGTGCGTGTGCGTGTGCGTGTGCGTGTGCGTGTGGGGGGGCGGGGGGGTTCGGGGGGGCGGAGCCCCCCCGACTGCCACCAGAAATACCATTTTTTTATGAAAAAAAAATCTGTTTCTATAGACTTGATTTTGAAAATTGAGTTTTGACCGGGGCCTTTTTTTCCGCGGCCTTTTTTTCCACGGCCTTTTTTTCCATCGGCCTTTTTTTCCACGGCCTTTTTTTCCATCGGCCTTTTTTTCCAGGCCTTTTTTTCCACGGCCTTTTTTCCGGGATTCCATCCTAACGGATCGAAGAGTTGTGCCGTGACTGATAGGACGTTACGTTTCGTGTTTTTCGAACACTTAGGAGTTGTCGCATTGAAGCAGAATGAATCGGACGCGGGCACCCAGCCGATGCCGAGGATTTTTATCGATTCGGTCGCGTCGAGCGATCGGATTTTCGTCGCCTCCTGATCGGATACCGGTATGTCATTTAAGAGAGACGCGTGACTCGACATCCATTTCCGCAAACGAAAACCGCCGCGCTCCAACAACTGTGTTAATTCGTTCCGTTGCGATAAAGCGATCGACTCATTGTGAGCTCCAAATAGGACGTCATCCACGTAAAAGTTTTCGCGGATGATTGCTGGAAACGTCGATTCCTCGTCGTCGGCTAACTGTTTTAAAACGCGCATCGCTAAGTACGGTGCCGATGCGGTTCCATAGGCTACTGTAACGAGTCGGTATGGCGTAATTGGGAATTCGGGCGTTGCTCGCCAAAGAATCTGTTGATATCGCGAATCGTCGGGATCAACTAGGATTTGGCGGTACATTTTAGCAATGTCGGCCGTTAATGCAAATTGATACTGTCGCCACCGTAGTATTGTTGCGGGCAAATCGGTTTGAAGTTTTGGTCCGGTCATCAGATGGTCGTTTAAAGACGTACCATTCGATGTTTTACTTGAGGCATTAAACACGACTCGTAGACGCGTCGTGCTGCTGTCCTTTATTATCGGCTGGTGCGGAAGGAATACAGCTGGAGTGGAATCATGAGCGTCACGCTGGGTAGGGACCATGTGTCTTAAGAGAATGTATTCCGTCATGAAATCATAATACGGTTCAATCAGATCTGCTTCGTGTATAAATTTTCGTTCTAATTTCACGAGCCATTTTTCGGCGATGTGTCTCGAGGACCCGATTTGAATGGGAATTGGACCTTTGAAGGGGAGTCTAACACAATAACGTCCTTCCGGCAGTCTCTTGTGCGTAGCGGCGAAGTGAGCTTCACATGCTATTTCTTCTTCTGTTAGAGGCGAACAAGTGGGTATCTCTTCGAGTTCCCAGAAGCGCCGCACTTCTTGGAGCAGATTCAAATCGTGTACAACGAGATGTGCTGTTAGTACACTTGCGCCGGACTGAACGGGGTGGTCTGCAATTGGACCAGACAAAATCCAACCGAAAACTGTTTGTTGGGCGACTGGCGACCCAAGTGGTCCTCGCTTCACCCCCTCGCGTAAGGCGTTCGCATAAACGTCGGCGCCTAGTATCAGGTGTATTGTTTCGCCGCTGCCTGGATCAGGGTCCGCCATTTCGAGTCCTTCTAGGTGCCTCCACGATGTGGTATATTTTGGTCGTGGAGGCACGTAGGAGCTTAGTTTTTGGAAAACAATTGCGTTACATTGCACTTCCTCGCTGGGACCGTTACACGAATTTAAAGTCAAATTAACGCTAGTTCGGCCTGTGCCGGCTACAGTGCCACCGATTCCGGACACTGGTACGCGTATCTTTGTTCGCGGGGCACGTAGTGACTGTGCAGCCGATTCAGTTATGAAAGACGATTGTGAACCCTGATCGAGGAGCGCTCGGAGGCTAATGCTACGACCCCTGGTCGATGCCACGAGCACCCATGCAGTTGCAAGCATCACTGTAGCAGGAGCGATCTGTGATGCAGACGCTTGTAAAGTCTCGACAGCAACGGCAAGTTGACTCGCGACAGAAGTTGACGGCGGAGAATTAGTTACGTCAACCGGTTGACTCTTTGGAGCGGAACCAGGAGAGAAAGATAACTTTTCGGTTTTCCCTTTCTTCTGATGATTGGGATTATGTAATAACGTATGGTGTTTTTGCTTACAGTGATGCCATGTGTATTTGCTTGAGCACTGTTGCGGTTTGTGCCCAGGAGACAGGCAGTTATAACATAAGTGGTTATCTCGCACGATTTTTTGACGCTGCTCAACAGATTTGGCCTTGAATTGTTCGCACTTATAAATTGCGTGCTCGTCGTCGCAATCGCAATATTTAGCTGCAGTAGATAAGTGGGATTTAGTAGAATTCCCGTCACCTTTTCCGTTCGTTTGTTTATTTGATTTTTTTGTGGAAGAAGGTGTGATTGACTCGAGCGCGCGAATTCTGTATTCAAGAAAGTCAGAAATTTCTTTGAACGTGGGATACGTTATTTTTTCACCAATTTTCATCTCCCATTCGCGTCGAGATACTGAATCGAGTTTGCGAGCAGTCATGAAAGTGAGGATGTCATCCCACGTATCTACTGGGCGATTCATATTTTCGAGCGCGCTTACGGCTTCGCGGGTTAGGTCACGAAGACGCTTGAGATCGCGAACATTCTCGGTAGTGACTGAGCTTATATCGAAAAGTTTCGTTAAATGTGAATCGATGATGAAACGAGAGTTGTCGTATCGATTTTTTAAAGTGTTCCACGCGAGTTGAAAATTCGCATCGGTTACCGTTACGTTTTTCAGGAGGGAACTCGCCTCACCCGTTACGATTGTTTTTAAATAATGTAACTTTTGTACATTTACGATAGCGTCGTTACTAATTACTAATGACTCGAACAGGTCCCTGAATGAAATCCATTCAGTATAACACCCACTGAATTTCGGCATTTCTATGCGCGGTAGCGGGGTGGCGAGGTTATGAGTTCCTTCGTGCATAGTACTGTTACCGGAAATAGATACATTTCTGTTACTAGGAGGATTACATACGGTCATCGCTTCACTTATATAATCGCGTACTTCCCAGTAAATCTGCTCGGCACCGGGATGTTCTTCGTCTGCGAAGTACGACTTGGTGGTCTTCTGGGTGGCGTCGGCAGCCTTGTGTATCTTCACGTCGAGTGTCCTGCAGAGTTCCCATGTCTCGTTGACGTTGTCAAGTCGGGATTGCAGTTTCGATGTCGTAAAGTTGTTCCGACCGAGCTTTTTTAAGTTGATGAGCAGGCGTGTCATTGTTGTCACAGCGGCCTTAAACTCATACAGCAAATCTTCAAGATCGGCCATGTTGGATGTTGCACGGTCCCGACTGCGTGGGTACCGTGGTATAGAATCGTTTTAATTGTTACGATTTCACGAGGTCCCGACTGCGTGGGTACCACGTATGTATAATCGAAAATAAATTCGATTGTTCACGTCGACGCGCATTGCGTATTATTGAACGTGCGAATGACGTGGCCTTGTGCTTTTGGAGCAAGTGTTCAGGGTCAACGTCATGACGAGAAATGTTTTTTTTTTTGAAAATTCGATTCACACCATTTGTCGTCGTATCACTTTCACCGGTATGTTAAGAAAATACTACGGTATTTGAACGCGACTTGGTTTAATACTGTTTTCGAATTAATAGAGGTACGTCGTGAGTAACCGGTGTTAATAATAGGCACATCGCGATAATCGTAAGCATAGTTCGTTTACCGCTTAACGATAATGTTATTGAACGCGAATACGCGCGATCTATTGTGCTACCGGTCGACCGAGTCACTTATCGCGAAGACTTAATCCTTTGTTTTGAATAACGGTTTACATGTCGCCGCGGAATGTCGAGTCGAGAGAATCATGAGCAATGCTGAGCTCAATGCTAGAACGTTATCTGGATACGTTTCATCAGAATGGCGTCGGATCGTTACTTATTATGCGTGTTCACAAAATTTAATGCGAAGTTAAATTCTCAAGCGCACTGTTCGAATAGCAACTATCTCGCGACGAACTGAAACCCTCAGTGTTTACGCGTGCTAGGTCGTCCGAACAGCGGGATGGCGGAATAAATGTCCGAAAACCGTCGTAACGTTGGCGTACTCCCTTTGTCCCGGCGGCTAGTCCACGTGAGGATAACCGTAGTGAGAGAAAGCCATAGCGTTCACGAAACGCGTGCGAAGTAGCGAAACCGCGTGGAAGTTGTCTCGCGCACTCACGGTTTAATGCCTTTTATTCAATTTACTTGCCATTAAAAATCCTGGACTCTTTGGTACGGATTTCCTGATGTCTCGATTCGAGTGATTGTCGATGATAGCGGAACTGATGATGAAAGTTCGACCGTACGGCAAGTGTCGTTTTCTATGCACTAGTGTTCTTTATAATGTTCGACACTCATTGATACATGAAAGAACCACTCTAACGCGTATTACCCGAGATATCCGGCTCGAAGGACCAAAAAATATCCACGCCTTCGCCGTGAACACTCAAATTTGTAGTTTTTTTTTCCACGAGATACTCGTGTACGAAGGATTTAATGGGACACTCGGGATAACACAGAAAACTAAAGAAAAGTTTTAGATAATTGTAATTTTATTGCGGTCAACCTTCACGAGAAACACTTGATAGCTACTAAGCCTAAGAGGCTTCGCGAACGATTGAAAGTAGTACGAACGTGTGTCTCGTTTCGCAGAGTAATCGTAAGTGCCCGAGATCGGGCTAGCGTCGCTCTCGTTACCCATGGTAGGGGATTACACTACTAACGCCACGGTAATTCTCGAGCCGAGGTGCTCGCTACCAAATTTACGCCAACTTTGAAATTTAGATAACGGAAACGCCTCAGGCGTTAACAATCGTCGCTACAGTCCAGTGACGGCTTCCGAACACAGTTCTATATCCACACAAATAAACTTCGTAGCAGAATATTGTCATATATTATATAAATCTGTCGTTCGGAATATTTGATGGCTCGTGCTTACGGCTTTGCATCTTTAAAAATTTTAAAAGAACATCGAAGGCACATCGAAGACTTTAAAAATGAACTATTGCAAACAATTAAAAAAAATGCAAAGCCTTAGGTATGGTCGATCGAATTCGCGGCGGCGCGCCGACCAGATTGTTTATAGTGCTTTATTGTTGATAAATACTTATTGCTACGGGTTTAAATTAGTGCCATTCGATCGGGTACATTGAAAGCTATAAAAATGACCGGGGTAAAAAAAATTTTAAATGCAAAGTCTTAGGTATATACGATCGAATATTCGGTGGCGCGCCGACCAGATTGTTTATAGGGCTTTATTGTTAATAAATACTTATTGGCACGAGTTGTGATTAGTGCCATTTGATTGGGCACATCGAAAGCTATAAAAGTGACCAATTGCAAAAAATAAAAAAAATGCAAAACCGCCCTGAGTAGAAAAATTTTCCGGCTGCCATATGTTTCATCAGGGCCACATCAGGCATGAATCCGGCATGAATCCCAATTAAGGCTTGCCGGATTATTACCTGATATGCACCAATTCTGGTACCAATAAGGCAAACGTCATGAGATTTTCCGGATTTACACCTGAACTGGGCCATTGCCGGTTGCGGTAAAACACACCGGATGTGTTATCTTGGATATCGCCGGATCCGGCCCTGATATAAAATTCATTCGATTTGCCGGATCGCTAAAACTTGGATTGTTTCAGTTCAGGGCCAAGTCAGGAAAGGATCAGGCATTTATAATTGCCATACAACATTTTTTGAACATTTTTATTTGCTACCTTGAACAGGCCAGAGCCGTATAGCGAGTAGAAATG
Organism: Stenichneumon culpator; assembly: GCA_964017025.1. NCBI lineage: Eukaryota > Metazoa > Arthropoda > Insecta > Hymenoptera > Ichneumonidae > Stenichneumon > Stenichneumon culpator. The sequence goes on along the minus strand of OZ024769.1, from coordinate 10,380,688 downwards.
CAATGACTACCATACCAGGCAACATTGGCGACATCAAACCGGCGCTTATCCGTACAAAAGGCTTCTATTTTTATAAATGTCGCTATTTAATTGTTTATTAAGCACTTCCTAATGTGCGATGCATATACAAAATCTCTAGTGTCTTCAACTCATAAAACATTCTCACTGTCGCAAAACAAAATGTAGAATCGCACATTTTTAACTGGCTTCTCTGATGTAAAAGTCTACAAAATATATTAACAAAATCATTTCTTACACACGATCTACAAGAAAGATATAGCATACAAATCCAACAACGGAGAATAAGACACAAATGAACACATACATAAGAAACGGTTCATTCTTTGGCCCTAACTTCTGACCATATTTTAATAGAAATGTTCTAACAAAATAATTGACTGTTAGAAATAGCCACGTAATTGATTCAAACAAGTACAATACCTCACAAACATAAAAACAGATATAACAATTGATTGTTATGTCATTGAATCACGATCCACAGTATTTCTAGCACACTTTATATAGAAGTTCCGAAATCTTATTCGCAAGTCCTAAATAGCCGAGTGGGTTGGTTCCCGATTACAAACTAGATGACCAAGGTTCAAGCCCCAAATTGGGTAATAACTTACCATTGTTTTTCCGAGATAAAAATGTGAGAATTAGTAAGATATAATCAAATGTAATGAAATAAAGTGTTTGAACCCCCGGCTGAATTAGTGTAAGTGTAATATTTTTGAAATTTTTGTTGTCGAAAAGCGGAATGGTGCGTGATCCGGGCCATGTCAGGCCCATATTAGAGCCTGAACTTGAACCGGATCCTAATGCCGGATCAGGTTCGGATTTGCGTGCGCGTTACACCACGGATCATGGCCATATCGATGTGCCATATCCGGGCCAGAGTTGATTCTCTGGCGCGCCAAGTATGGGCCGGATTCTGACCGAATTAAATTTCTGCTCGGGTAGTGTTACATGCGTACATTAAGAGACGTCGTAGCGTCTCGACGCCAAGTATTTCAGAAAAAGATGTTCTATTCGCGAGATGCTACCAAGTACACTTACGCCAATATGAATAAAGTAAATTTTTACTATCGATTAACTCGGCAACGAACATCGGATCGAAATTCCAACGACACTTTTATGGTATAATTCGGACCCAAGCTTTCCAACGCGCCCAGTCACGACCACAACTGTTCGGCGGATCCTGAGATATGATCATCGTGACCCGTGAAAGGTCCGAACTACCTGTAAGTTGGGGTGAGTGGTGCTGAGTTGGGGCGAAATCTTCCTTGTCGATTATCTCGAAAACGAAGCATCGGATCAAAATTTCAACGATACTTTTAGAATATAATGCGGACCCACGCTTTCCAACGCGCCCAATTACGATCGTAACTGTTCGTTTCCCTCACAAAGTCCTAAAATGCGTTCAACGTGCCACCTGGGTCGTCTTTTGGCTGTTGCAGTTAATCAGTTGCCACCATTTAGAGAAATTATCAATGTTTCCGGTAATTGTTATTTCGGGATAAAAACAAAAATGTCGGCAAAATTTTGTTGTTGAATATTGTTTAAACAAATACTAACTTTTTTTTAAACAAATACTTGTCAAATATGAACCAAGTGGCACCAAAGTTGGTGAATATTGTTATTCGTGCAAATATTGCTTTAGCCTAAGAACCGGAGCTTCATAAAGGTGAGGAGTATGTTCTCATGAAAAAAATAATTGAAATCAACAAAACAAAAAATAAATAAATAAAAAAAAATGGTACGATAAGTACTTGAAATTGTCTATGTGTTCAAAAAAAAAAAAATACACTTGCGAAACAATCTTTAAAAAGAAAGCTGCACAGTATTTTGCACATGGTTTTCGCATTTATTACAATTTTGCGTACAACTTTCTCTATGAGGAAGTTCATTGATCGATTTTTACTTCCTTATAGTTGTGCCCAAAATTGTAATAATTGAAGAAGCCGCGTGTAAACTAATCCGCAACTTTTTCGTAACATAAAAATATGTTCACATTTCATAAAATTAAAACAATCAAAATTTTCCGCAAAATTTATTGTTGAAAATCACCAACTGAGACTTGGGCAATTCGTCGTTTTGATACTATCTAATGCATTTTTTCCTCCTAGAGCGACATTTGTTTCATAAACTCATGTCGAACAAATACTACTTTTCCAAAAAATTAAAAAAAAGAAAAAAATTATTTCCTTTTTTATATTTAACTCACAAATAAAATAAAATAAAAAATACTTGCTGCGTCCTTTCTTTTCATGCAAAAAACTCAGTTTATTTGTATTCTACCGGTGTACCAAGTATTTTCATTTTATTTTGTTTTATAGTATTTTTCAGTTAAATATGAAAAGAGAATGTAAAAAAAAATGTTTTCAATTTTTTACTACATGTGCTAGGACCTCGATTTTTGCCCCCTTAGTTTCCTGAAGTGTCCCCACCACGGAGCGAATATCGATCGACGCAACAAGCTATGGGCGGGGCATGCGTAACGTCGATTTCCGTCAGTGCGATGCGGAGCTGGTCCCACTGCTGTGAACGAAATCGGGGACCTAGTGTAATTACTATACTAAATATACACATATCTGTATAAATCTGTTTACCTACAACTTGGTAAACATCGGAAAATCACATTTAGAAAAAAATTCCGGATGTATGGGTGCGTGCGTTCGTGCGTGAATCAGACGCGAAAATTTCAAGCGGCTATAAATTGTATGTATGTATGTAGGTTTATTGCTTTAAGAGGGGTACAAAGTTACTCCTATAGCAAGGGGGGGCGCATTACAGTCTTAATTCTAGTTCGCTTGGCTTGTTTTCTTAGTTTAGAGTTAATTTTACGCGTAGAGCGAAAAGGCTCTTAACATTAAGCTTCTGGTGACAAAATTGAATATTTTTTTGATGGTCTTCGCATTGACTGTGCATAGCATTGCTCGAAGGTTGGTGTCGGGGGATTCCGGCGAAATAATTTCTCCTAGGTAGTAGTTTCTGTACGGTTCGTAGATCGGACAGCGGAGTAAGAAGTGTTCCATGGTTTCATTTTCGCTTAAATTACATATTTGACAAATTTGCTGCGGGTCAAGCTTTCCTGAGCATTGTTTGAAGCTAAGGTTGCAGGTTTGTTGATTTGCAAGTCTTAATTGAGCCATTATTCGCTTAATCTGTAGAGGGAGCCGGAGCATTAAATATTTAGCTGTGAGCGCACCCAGTGACCGGGGTATCATGAGCTGGGCAGACGTAGATGTAAACCAGGATTCGTAGTCTTGCGCTTGCAATGTAGTTTTGTAAATCGCAAAGGTTTCATCAGAGCGACAGCGCCACGCGCTTGGCTCGAAGTTACCCCACAGGTCAATGGCGCCTGTTTTGATCAGAAAAGTTCTGAATTGGGTCGCCCAGTTGTATTTGCTTTCTGACTCTGTGTTTTCTGCGAGCTGAATTAATCTGTGCATACAAATTTTTGGTAGACTGTCGTCGGTCATTTCTAGAATTCTTATGAACCAGCTCCACGTTAATTTCATCGCTTTGTATGAGATTCGGGTTATTCCCAGTTCTAGTCTTAGAGCAGCATGCGGCGTGTTTCTAGGTAAGAGCAGCAATTTTTTGAAGAACCAAGTTTGAGCCGTTTCAATAAAGTCACAGTATCTGATTCCCCATGCTGGGAAGCCGTAAAGAAGAGTTGACGTTACCATGCTGTCGTGCAACCTTATGTAAGCGTCCCAAGAGTCACATTTAGCATTTGACAAGATAGACAGTGTTGTGCTGGATGCAATTTTTGCCTTATTAAGTGCAGCCTGTGCCGATTTAAGACCCAGGGACGAGCCCGATATTGGGACGCCCAGATAAGTGTAAGTCGGAACTAGTTCTAAATTCTGTCCACGGTACATTTTCCCTTTGCCGCCAGATTTGAAAGTCATAATTTTTGTTTTGGATGGGTTGACTTGTAAGCCGTTCGCCACGCAGTACTCTTCGAGGGTTTTCAATTTTTTCGCTAAATCAAGGAGCGAGTGTGCTAATATTACTGTGTCGTCAGCGTATAAAATCATTAGAATGTCGTGTTCTCCGTCAATATTTAGACCAGTTAGGCCTTTGCTTCTGAAAAAGGTTTCGAAGTCCGCTAAGTATAAAAGAAATAGGTCGGGGCTTAGGGATTCTCCCCGCAGTACGCCTTCGGAAACCGGAAATTCGCTTGAGAGTGCGCCTAGGCTTTTGACTTGAATCGTTGCTTGATCGTACATAGATTTCATAATTCGAATGAACTTAGGGCTGATTCCTTGCTGATATAGTTTCTCCCATAAGGGGGCGTGCGGTATGGAGTCAAATGCGCGTTTGAAATCGACAAATATTGCATGCACTTCCCTTTGTCCGAGCCTTAATTGTAATTGTATCGTCGAGATTAAAGTAAAAATGCTTTCTACGCAGCTGCGGCCTTTCCTGAACCCCATTTGCGATTCGGGAAGAATTTTCAGGTGGGTTGTCAGTTCATTTAATCTATCTCTCAGTATGCCAGTAAAAATTTTCGCGATGTTGTTAACTAGTGCTATTGCACGGTAGTTTGCGGGGTCTTCTGTGTTTCCTTTTTTAAAAATCATCGTGAGAGCCGTCTTGGACCACAAAGCCGGGACTTTTTCGGTGTTCAATACCTCGTTGTACAGATTGTTTAGGTATAGCAAGACGTTAGGGGGGAGAGTTTTTAAAAATTCGTTTGATATTCTATCCGGTCCTGGAGCTTTATTAGTTTTGCTTTTTCTGATTGCTTTTTCAAGCTCGAAAGCCGAGATTTCTCTGTCTAAAAGGGCGCAGCCCGGTCCATGGAAGGTAAGATAGTTTGCAGGTCTTGGGGCGTAAACTGTGCTGTAGAATTCGTTCCATCTGTCTACCGAGAGAGATGGGAGGAAATTACGCTTCGGCTTACATCTTTTGACAGCGCTCCAGAAATTTGACGGGCAGTCGAGCTTGGAGAAACATTCTTTGATATTCTGGGCATATTGCCTTTTGTTTGAGTCTATTGCCTTTTTATATATTTTTTTGCATTCCAAGAATTTCGCTTTCGGTTCGTCGCCGAAGTTTGAGAGCTCGTAATCTTTTAATGATTGACTTAATTCGGTTTTAAGCTTTCCGCAATTTTCGTCGTACCAGGGTTTGGTTGTCTTTTTATTCCAACCAGAGTTTGGGCGGCTAATCATGTTAGAGGCCTGCGCTGCTTCTGTTATAGCAAGGACCAGGTTATTATAAAGGGTGGTCGGCGTCGCGTTAGCGGGAACATTACTTAGTCGGTTTGAGCATAGCAGTAAATTAAAATACGTGTCCCCTGCGTTTGCTTTCCATTTAATACTGGGCTGCTGTGTAGTGTTTTTTGATCTCGTGATATTCTGTTCAGTGTCAGCAGGGTATTCTGTGAAGTTCACGTACCAGAGCTTCAGTTCTACCGGAAAATGGTTAGAGAGGGTGGGTTCTAGCACGACTCGGAGATCTTTGATACAACTGAGGCCTGTCGAGCTTACCCAGACTAGGTCGATAACGCTTTTTCCGGCTGGACTAGTAAAGGTTGGTTTGGCCGGCCGATCGCTTGCCGTTCTGCCATTTAATAGTACGAATCCGTTCGCGGTCATGAATTCTAGAATTTTGGAGCCTCTTTGGTTAACTAAATTGTCGCTGGAAAGCCTTGTATCAAATAGATTCGTTTCTTCAAAGACTTCAGTCGGCAATAAATCCTGTTCCCCAACTCTAGCGTGAACGGAGGCGATGTGAACATCGGCTCCTATTATAAAAAGTTCACTATCTTCCTTCTCCCTAATTTCATCGATCATGAGTTGTAGCAGTTCGAGAGCCGGCTCTAACTGTAGGTCGGGTTTAAAATAAAGGGATCCGATTATTGCTGTAATGTCTGGTAGAGATGCTCTTACAAAGATCCACCACGGACTGACGTCGATGATGTTCGTTTCCAGATGTTGAGAAAGAACGGCTAGTCCACCGCTGCCGCGTCCCACGCTGTGCTCCCTTGTTGCTTCGGCCCAGATGCAGTTGAAGTATTTGAGGTACGACGGCGAGGTGTCCGGATTCTTCGTAAGCCAAGTCTCGGAGATGCAGTATAGTTGAGATCGTTGCAGTGTGGGGTTGTGGTCGACGTTAGAGAAACCGTGCGCGTTCCAAAAAGTAACAGTGATTTCTCTTGTCGCCATTAGTTTTTTGAGCGAGTAGAAGATGATCCGGGAGAGGCTGGTACAGGGCGCTGCGGTTTTTTCAGTGATTCTTCCTTGTCGTCTCAATGATGCCAGATGCCGTCGATCTCGAGCTTCTTGTGCGCTATTTTCACCTGACATCCTTCCTCGCGGTATTTCTTGGCCAGATCGCGTAGTTGTTTGCCAATTTGACGCTCCTTGTATGTGAGTTCGCCGCTTATGTAGATGTCGGTTCCATGGAGTTTTTTCTTCTTCTTCAGGACTTCATTTTTAGATTCCCAGCTGTCCAGCTTGACTGCATACATAGAGTTTTTCCCATTTAGGATCGTGCGTTGGTCAATTATTTTTCCAGAGGCTCCCAGCTCAGATGCGAAAAAGTTTTCTAAGGTGCCTTTGACGTTTTTTGGGTCAGCTTTTAATCCTTTAACAATTACGCTATTTTTTATTTCAGCTTTTTCCAATGCTTCGACCCTTCGCTCTAAGAGCTCGGTTTTCCGGTCGTCAGTAGGGTTCTTCTTAGGCGCTGAAACGATTTTGGCTTCGAGTCTGTCGAGCCGGCCTTGAAGAATTTCTACTCGGGCGTCTTTCTTTTCCTCAAGCGTTTGGATCCTGCATTCGAGCTCTTTATGCGCTTTGTCGAATTCCTCCTTGTTCTTTCGCAATTCGCCTTTTATTTCCTCGAAATTCCTATCGTGTTTTTCACTGGCTTGGTTTATTTGCTTGGACATAATGCCGAATTGTCTGGCGTTGTCCTCACCCATTTTTCGGAGTTGTTCTAAAATTGCGTCCATGTCGATACCCCTCTCCGGCTCGGTTGTCGGTAGCTGAGGACTCTTCACTATATGTAGGATTTCTCTCTCAGGCTGGATTTCTTTTAGCGGAGAACGAGAGGTTTTAGTGGACTTCTTGAATGCCTTCCCGTCCCGATTGTTGTTGTTAGTTTCAGGAGAGCTGTCCGGCGACTCCGGGCGCTTTCTTTTCTGTATGATAAAATCACGGATAGACCCGCACGAGTTGCTTCTGTCACGCTGCAGGAGATGCTGTGCCGAAGGTCGGCCTCTTATCTTCGGGGTAGAGGGCAACGGCGAGAGAAGTACGGTGTTGTTACCGGAAGTTGGCGCCTTGTAGCTATTGATTATAGATTTATCGGGCTGGATCGATGGTGGTTGCGCCGGGTCCCGAGAGATGGCGCTACTGGTCATTTGGGGCTTATGCGTCCCCCTTTCTTCTCTCCCCTGTTCCGATAACCTCAAACAGCAGAACACTTAGTTTTAGACGGCTGAATGTGCGGCGTACCTCGTGTATTTTTGTTGATTGTTTTTGCACAACTTTTTTGGAGGTTCCAGCTCGACGGTAACGTAGTCGTACGGTTTTTTGGTGGCACACAGTGCGGCTATTCGGCGGTTTTTGACGAGCGTCCTGAACACACGTCTCACTTATTTGGCGGCGCGCACATTCCCCCAAGCGGCTATAAATTGAGAATGCTTCAATCAATCACGCTAAAAATTCAATGGTTAATAGTCAATGTTTGTTCAAAATTTCATTACAAAATTTTCAGTTTTTTTAATGCGATTTTTTATTTCACCAAAAATGTCTCTGCGCTCTCTAATTCTTACAATTTCTTCGCTTTCGGAGCAAAAAGTTGTACACAGATGGAGTGCCAACGCCAGATGAACCGTATTAAATTTGGGGAGAACCGATCGAACCGTTTAAATTTTATGTCGTTTTGAATTTTTGTTTATTTCGTGCAAAATTGGTACTTTATTATAGACGCATTGATCTGTATTAAATGTTCATCTCTAAATAAAAGAAGTGGAAGTTCCGTGATCAGCGTAGAAAAATACATTACATATAGTCCCAGAGCGACGACTAAAAAAAAGTTCATCGGGAATTTCTATGGCCAATATTGTATGATTTTGCATATTTTCAAACAACGATTTCTTTGCTTCCCAATGGCATCGCGTAAAAACCAAGGTGCCCATCGTGTTCTACAGTAAGAAATACACAAGGCGATGGATATAACGGTGTTGTACAAGGTAGATAAAGTATCACTTCGATTTCTTGAGCAAAAATCGAAAGTGCCAAAACAAAATTCAGGCGCTCATAACTCCATGTATTTTTTCGCACCGAGCGCAGACCCGACAAAGTAAAGCGCGATGTTAGTGTATTTTTTCACGCTGAACATAAAAGTCAAACGAGACGTCGACGTTGAATTTCTTTCGAGATTCACGATTTCATTGATTCGAAGCGTTCAGATAATACAGCTGATTCGTTATGTTATTCTTTCGATCGCCCCAGATCGACAAAGCGAAAATATTTTTTTGAAAATTCGAAGCCACGCTATCATCGTACGAATGGGCGGACTGCAAGTTTTACTGCTGTCGAAGTCTTATTGAGAAGTTATTGCGTATTCGGGCGGGCCCGACCGGCAGACAAGCATACATACTACAGACAGACAAACAGAAATGGGAAAATGCTTTTCTTTGCACTCTGAGACAAATAAAACATGTTTGTAGATCATAATCAGATGTTGTAATCCAAACAAAAATTTGACTGTGCACTTTTTTTTGTGTGTAGACCAATAATTCATTTAAACCCCTTCACTGTCCGAGAAACGTATTTCTCTATAAGTTTGACCCTTATAGGCAACGGACAGTGAAGGGGTTAAATAATTAATAGAAGTACACTAATAATTAAAATAAAACTCTTATAATAGTTTCGATTTGTTCTAATAAACCATGTGATTATTTGAATCTTCATATATCAAGTTTATATTCCTTGCGTCGAACGCTTAAACGCAAAGTATGACGTGGTTGTTCGCATTGTCTGAAATATAAAAATGCACTACTAATTGAATAATAATGACTATTTATCGGACGTGAGAAAGTTTATGTAGCGCTAATAAAAGAACTATCCTCCCTACCTGTCCAAATGTTTGCAAGGACATGACAAGCATATTCCCGGCTGTTAGATGGCAAGGTACGTTGGAACTCATCGTTATCAATTGTAGACTTTTCTGAATTTTGGGAGGGAGTCTATACCATTCGGCTGTTATTTTGCGCAAAAGAATACTTTTTTATGAGGCTACGCCACCAGTCCTCACTTCTATACTCACATTTAAAGCGAAAACTAATACTGTGATCGATGAACATTTCGGAAATGCTGCACTGTAGATAGAAGCAAATAAGTGTAGCCAATGACAGCAACATGAATGATAAGCTTTCCCGAATATCGTTTGTTTTCAGTAACATCTGAATTTAGATGTAGTTCATCAGTCAATTCGAAAATGATTCATCATTGGTCGCAACTTTTTACCTGAAGGCCTGATGTGTTAATCAGAAGCATGCCAAACACGATGGTAAAAAATATGTTCCATGCGTAACTTGCCTTGATGAGGTTGGCGCATCTGACAACCGTACATTTATTAATAACATCGGTTAGTTTGATCACATCGGTAAAATCAGTTAGTTTATTCTGACTTGCTCGATAAGTTATCGCACTCGATAGCGTCATTATGTTTGTCGATACATGAAGCTATTCAGGATTCTCCTGTTTTTGTTAACATGTCATTACTTTCGATTCGTTCCAATTTGTACCTGAAGATTTGCGCTCACAGTTTGGTATGCTTATTACTAGGATCGATTGATTATTGGCTCACCCCTCTGCAGCAAAAATACCACAAACGTGGTGCACGTAAATAACTAATATGACCTCACTGCTGACAAAGAGCGTTAGTATTATAAGTCCGCATACGGTAATATACATAATGATGTATAAATAGTATTTCTGCACGTCGAGGTGATAATACACGACAGGAAATAGAAATTTTCCTGGTTCAGTACTGTTCTTCAGCATAACATCGATTAATTTTGTTATCATCGGTTGGATCATAAAAACGAACATACTGGAATACATCGTGGCTGTACGCAATAGCAATAAACATATATTCGTTAAATTTATACTATCCTTCGTTATACTTGATTTACCTATGTACACGATAGTTATATTTCTTCCCCACTTAGCATATTCGTGAAGAATCTTAACTTCTTGATGCCGAGCCCATACTTGCTAATGCATACGAAAACGATCTAACAACTATAATATCTGCACGTATGAAACAGATATTCATCAAAGAAACAGATATTCGTCCGCCATCCTCTCCATGGCCGTACCGTACGCTTCTAATGTTAGGTACCTCGGGCCAAGTACTTCAAGAAACTTATCATTTAAGATCAGAACTGTTCGGCGGATGTTGAGATATATCGAGTCTATTATCGAACAAAACAAATTCTCATGTATGATCTGAATGATACCCAGCTTCGTCAATATTGTTTTTTTAAGTAACGGAACAATACGGTAAAAAATGGTTACTAAATATTATTCAAACAATGCTTAAACAATAAATTTTGTTATATGAAAGTTGAAAATTGAAATTTTCATTGCGCTTTCTCATAATGTTCCTTTATTCGTGAAGCTTCCGCAATTAGGAAACCAAAAATACGGAAAGTGTTTTCCCATAGAAGAAGCTTTGCGAATAAAGGAAAAATTCTATTTTCAACTGTTGTGAGGAAGCTGTGTGAAAATTTCAACTTTTTGCTTCTTCATAGAGGAAGCTTTGTTTTCACGAAAAAAAAGACAAGAACGGCTTTGTGAATCGGGTTGAAATTTGGCACACAAGTAGAGCCGTTAGGTGCCTCTGTTTGTTACAATTTTCGCAATAATTGAGACATTCGTTAAAATTTTATAAGATTTGATTTTTTGCAAAAAGTGTGGTCGCACTCTAGCGTTCGCAAATTTTGAGTTATCGGGTTGAAATTTTCTACAGAAGTAGACTATTATCTTATATATATTTTAGAAATCTGTGGATTTGTTTGTTGGTTTGGATGTTTGTCCCACCCCCTATTAATAGCCAACTTCACACCCCTATTATCGGTCAACTTCACGCCTCTATCACCAGCCAACTTCACGCCCTTATCAGCCTACTTCACGTCCCTATTATCAGCCAACTTGACGCCCTTATCATCAGCCAACTTGACGCCCTTATCATCAGCCAACTTGACGCACTTGTCACCAGCCAACTTCACGCCCCTATTACCAGCCAAGTTCACATCCCTATTATCAGCCAACTGCACACCCCTATTGTCAGCTAACTTCATACCCCTATTATTAGTCCACTTTACGCCCCTGTCCCGGAGTGGCTAAAGTCCCGGAGTGTCCTTCACATCCTTATTATCAGCCAACTTCATATCCCTATTATCATAACTTCACGTCGCTGTTCCGGAGTGGCAGAAGTCCCGGAGTGGTTAAAGCACCGGAGTGGCGAAAGTCCCGGAGTGGCTAAAGTCCCGGAGTGGCGAAAGTCCCGGAGTGGCTAAAGCCCGGAGTGTCCTTCACGTCCTTATTATCAGCCAACTTCATATCCCTATTATCATAACTTCACGTCGCTGTTCCGGAGTGGCTAAAGTCTCGGCGCGGCTAAACTCCCGGGCTGGCTAAGGTCCCGGAGTGGTTAAAGTCTTGGGCTAAAGTCCCGGAGTGGCTAACGAGTCCCCAAGTAGCTAACTAACGATCGCTGGTTGGGATTTTAGTTGTTGGTGCGAGGGAGTGAGATCTTTGCTTTGTTTTTTTGCTTCTTCATAGAGAAAGCTTTGTGATGGTGAAAAAAAATTTTCGAAATTTTAATGAAAACGTGTTCGGAATGTTCCAAAATATCGAAAAATGACATTTAGAAAAAATGTCCGGATGTGCGTGTGTGTGTGTGTGTGTGCGTGCGCGCGTGCGTGCGTGCGCGCGTGCGTGCGTGCGTGCGTGCGTGCGTGCGTGCGTGCGTGCGTGCGTGCGTGCGTGCGTGCGTGCGTGCGTGCGTGCGTGCGTGCGTGCGTGCGTGCGTGCGTGCGTGCGTGCGTGCGTGCGTGCGTGCGTGCGTGCGTGCGTGCGTGCGTGCGTGCGTGCGTGCGTGCGTGCGTGCGTGCGTGCGTGCGTGCGTGCGTGCGTGCGTGCGTGCGTGCGTGCGTGCGTGCGTGCGTGCGTGCGTGCGTGCGTGCGTGCGTGCGTGCGTGCGTGCGTGCGTGCGTGCGTGCGTGCGTGCGTGCGTGAATCGTACGTGAAAAATTCAAACGGCTATAACCCGAGAACGCCTCGACCGATCAAGCTGAAATTTCACACACAGCATGTGTGGTTAATAGTCAATGTTTCTGCAAATTTTCATCCAAAAATGTTCAGTTGTTTTTTTTACGCCATTTTTAATTTCTTCGAAAAAGTCTGTGCGCACCGTAGCGCTCGCAATTGTTTAGCTATAAGGCTAAAAACGCGTACGCAGATGGAATATGATCACCCGATGATCCCATGAAAATTTCAAGAAAATCGATCGAGTCGTTTAAATTTTATGTCATTTTGAATTTTTTGAATTTCATGCATTTTTTTTTTTTTTTTGAAGACGCTTTTTTCCGTATTAAATATTAATCTACGAATAAAACAGTGTCAGCTTCGTGATCAGCGTGAAAAAATACATATAATACAATCCCGGAGTGACAGCTAACGAAAAAGTTTACCGGGTATTTTTATAGCCAAAATTGCAAAAATTAGTGATTTTGCATATTTTCAAACAGCGATTTCTTTGCTTCCCGATAAATACTCTATGATACGCTATGTATTTTTTCGCCTCGAATACAGATTCGACAGCCGTTTTGACCAAAAGCGCAAGGTCGGTGTATTTTTTCGCACTAAACCTGAGTCGGCCAGCAGTTTTGCTTAAAAGTTAAATACGACGTTGATATTGAAAAAGCTGAAAATTGAAATTTTCATATCGCTTCCTCATAAACGTTGAAAGTTGAACGTTGAAAGCTGAAAGTTGAAATTTTTATATCACTTTCGCATAATGGCCCTTTATTCGCAAAGCTTCCTCTATGAGGAAGCCAAAAATATAGTAAACGCTTTCTCATAGAAGGAGCTTTGTGAATAAAGGGCCATCATGAGAAAGTGATATAAAAATTTCAACTTTCAGCTTTGAACGTTCAACTTTCAACGCTTATGAGGAAGCGATATGAAAATTTCAATTTTCAGCTTTTTTGATTAAACAGACATCGTAACGATCCCATGGGTGCGTCCTCTTGCAACGATCTCCACGTGGTGGGACCTAGGAAATTAATGCTGCCTTATGGTTTACCGTAAAAAATTCCGCAACATCATTAACTAACATTATTATTAGCATCGTTAATTTGCAAACTGTTGCAATTCATCAATAAAAAACAACTGTAAAATATAAAATTTAACGCCCTTGAATTGCGAGCGCGCGAGACACAACAACCTGCTAGTTAAACAATATTTTCGCTATTGAATTTCTTAAGAATCGGCAGAGGTGTCGCGGTTTCATGAAATTTTCAAAAAATATGATTTGCACCCTAGCTCTTAACATTTTTGAGATATTTGCCTATCAAATTCAAAATGAATTAATTATTATGGACCTATGTTCCCTATTAAATTTGGCAAGAATCGATCCAACCGTTCAAATTTTATAACATAAAAAAAATCGTACCTCACAACAGACGCCTGTTTTCGATTTAAATATTGAGGAAGAAGCTAAATAACTGGAAGATTCGTGATCAGTGTGAAAAAATAGATTAAATATAGTCCCTGAACGACGACCACAGAAACACTTTTACGGGGATTTTGATAACAAATATTGCAAAATTGAGTGATTTTGCGTATTAAAAAAAGAAGTTTTCTTTGCTTCTCTATGGAATCGCAGGTAAACTCGGGTGCCTGCATGGAAGAAATGCATAAGATGAACGGGTTACGAAATAACGGGTTTGAAAAAACTATATAAAGAGGGATCATTTTTATTTCTTATGTACAAATCTGATGCAAACAAAAAATTCGGGAGCGCATAATTTCATGTATTTTTTGGCGTCGAGCACAGATCCGACAAAGTCAATAGCGACGTTTTTTTTTAGCACTTTGCACAGATGCACGTTTCCCTTTCAATTGTTGATGTAGAAGCGAAATAAGTGGCAGATTCATGATTAGTTAAAAAAACACATCAGACGTAGTGCTGACGATACGAATAACGAAACATTTTTTGGATAGAGCATTTTTTTATCGAAAATGTATAATCGTGAGCTTGCGAATCTTCAAAGCTACAACTATACTTCATGTTTACTTTGTTTTACGCGCCGAACCTGAATCGGCCAGCCATTTTGCATGAAAGTTTAACACGACGTTGATGTTAAAAAAAGTTGAAAATTGGAATATTCATAGCGCTTTCTCATAAAAGTTGGAAATAGAAATTGTCATATCGTTTCACTTGAATTTTTCGAGTAAAAATCGAATGTGCAAAAAAAAAACAATTTCAGGTGCGCATCCTTCCATGTATTTTTTCGCGCCAAACGCAGATCCGAGAAAGTGAAGCGTAACAATGGAGTATTTTGTGACGGTCCCATATTTTGAGTTAATACTTTTAGCGCAGGAAACTCAAGTTTAATATTTTATCTAAATTCTCACTAATCTTTGCACTGTCAGCACCTTCCGTGCGAACGTTCACGCTCTCGAGGTAACGGTCCAGCCGCTGCGCTCGCCATGTGCGAGCAGCGGCCGTCTTATCAGCGTGTAAGAATACTTGTCGCGCGCAACAATTGGCGAGGGCCCTGCTTCCGTCAGGCCCTTAGTTCAGTTCATCTCAGAGTCCCGAGTCTGTAAGCCGTACGCTCTCCTTCACTTCACACAATAAATCTCCTTTACCCGAATTTCGACATCGCACATTTATTCTACGTCAACCATACCTGACCACCATCACAATTTTTCCGCGCTGAACCTGAAGCGGCCAGCCGTTTTGCATGAAAGTTTAACAAGACGTTGATGTTGAAAAAAGTTGAAAATTGGAATTTTCATAGCTCTTCCTCATAAAGTTGGAAATTGAAATTGTCATATCGTTTTCTCATGATGTTCCTTTATTCGCGAAGCTTCCTCTATGAGGAAGCCAAAAATACAGAAAATGCTTTCTCATAGAAGAAGCTTCGCGAATAAAGGATTATCATGAGAAAACGATATGACAATTTCAATTTCCAACTTTTATGAGAAAGCGATATAAAAATTTTAGGTTTCAACTTTTAAAAAATCTATAGTATGACATTTTTTATACGATTTTTTTTACCGGTCACAAAAAATGAACATATTTTCTTTATTGCCTGACAACGTCGACCCCAAATGTAAGTGTTTTGACAGTGGTTATTATTGTCGAGACCCTTCCATTTGACTCGCTGCGACTCTGACTGATCGGGGATACGTCTTTTCGCCCGGCGTCCAGGAATTGAACAGGAATCTCACGGGCTTCGCTACGGGAACTGGAGAATTCATTAATCAGCCAAAGCAGGATTAAACGTCGCATTTCCAGTAGCCGCGACGGAAGACGCCCTACATCAGGCGCGTATCCTAGTCGGAAGGATTAAGAGCAATCCTAAGATGGACGCACGGAAGCATTGGAAGGTTTGAGGCGTCAGCTATTCATTCTTTAAAAAAAATACCGTTCAAGCATAAAACAATGTTTTTTTTCTCTGTGCAATTTTTTCCCATACGAAACTGTTCACCTTGCACTGTTAAAAAGATTCGCGTGAGTTACATGAAATTACTATAAATAAAATCTTTAAACAAGATAATTTTTTTTGTGCCCAAATTGTCCAATATCGATCTTATGGTCCTGAACTGGAAACAATGTGTTTACGAAAATGACATTTTTCATAATTTTGCTTCCTCATAGAGGAAGCTTTGTTTTGGTAAAAAAAAAATTCGAGATTTTAATGAAAACATGTTCAGAATGTTCCAAAACGTCGAAAAATCACATTTAGAAAAAATGTCCGGATGTGTGTGTGTGTGTGTGTGTGTGTGTGTGTGTGTGTGTGTGTGTGTGTGTGTGTGTGTGTGTGTGTGTGTGTGTGTGAAATGGACGTGCAAAATTCAAACTGCTATAACTCGAGAACGCCTTGACCGACCAAGCTGAAATTTGGCACACATCATGTCTGATCAGTAGTCAATGTTTGGTCAAAATTTCATCCAAAAATGTTCAGTTGTTTTTTTGTACGCCATTTTTAATTTCTTCAAAAATGTCTGTTCGCGCTCTAGCGCTCGCAATTTTTTAGCTATCGGGCTAAAAACGCGTACACAGATGGAATATGATCACCCGATGATCCCATTAAAATTTCAAGAAAATCGATCGAGCCGTTTAAATTTTGTCATTTTGAATTTTTTGAATTTCATGATTTTTTTTTTTTTCGAGATGCAATTTTTCCGTATTAAATATTAATCTACGAATAAAAAAGTGTCAGATTCGTGATCAGCGTGAAAAAATACGTAGGATACAATCCCGGTGTGGCGACTAACGAAAAAGTTTATCGGGCATTTATATAGCCAAAATCACAAAAATGGGTGATTTTGCGTATTTTCGAACAGCGATTTCTTTGCTTCCCGATGAATACTCTATGATACTCTATGTATTTTTTCGCCTCCAGTACAGATTCGACAGCCGTTTTGACCAAAAGCGCAAGGTTTTATTCGCACTAAACCTGAGTCGGCCAGCAGTTTTGCTTAAAAGTTAAATGCGACGTTGATACTGAAAAAGCTGAAAATTGAAATTTTCATATCGCTTCCTCATAAAAGTTGAAAGTTGAAAGTTGAAAGTTGAAAGTTGAAAGTTGAAAGTTGAAAGTTGAAAGTTGAAAGTTGAAAGTTGAAAGTTGAAAGTTGAAAGTTGAAAGTTGAAAGTTGAAAGTTGAAAGTTGAAAGTTGAAAGTTGAAAGTTGAAAGTTGAAAGTTGAAAGTTGAAAGTTGAAAGTTGAAAGTTGAAAGTTGAAAGTTGAAAGTTGAAAGTTGAAAGTTGAAAGTTGAAAGTTGAAAGTTGAAAGTTGAAAGTTGAAAGTTGAAAGTTGAAAGTTGAAAGTTGAAAGTTGAAAGTTGAAAGTTGAAAGTTGAAAGTTGAAAGTTGAAAGTTGAAAGTTGAAAGTTGAAAGTTGAAAGTTGAAAGTTGACATTTTTATATCACGTTCTCAAAATGGCCCTTTATTCGCGAACCTTCCTCTATGAGGAAGCCAAAAATATAGTAAATGCTTTCTCATAGAAGGAGCGTTGCGAATACAGGGCCATTTTGAGAACGTGATATAAAAATGTCAACTTTCAACTTTCAACGTTCAACTTTCAACTTTCAACTTTCAACTTTTATGAGGAAGCGATATGAAAATTTCAATTTTCAGCTTTTTTTTAAGCTCATAACTATTCTGTTCGGTGCCAACGAAATCTGTTCGGCTTAGTGTTACAGCCCGAAAGCCTTTTCGCCAGTACAGCTCTTCACTACAGCTCTTCACCTGCGACGAGCTCTAGATTATCTGCGAGCGGTTCTGACGAGAACTATGGTTAACCTGGTCCCAACGATAGGTTAATAAAATTTCATAAAATCCTAGATCCCTTTTTACACGTATGTTTCACTTGGGTTTCACGAATGAACTAACGAAGAAATAACAAAATCTTTTTGGTGTCTCGCAGATGTTACGGTCTCGGTCAGAGTTAATCGAAGTATGATGTGCAATATTTTGCATCTATCCTACTGCGCCTGCATGCACGAAGGCAACAGACCAGATATAGGGGCCTGGGAAATGGCACGGATGTATAAACAAGCTGCCGAATCCCTGGTAGCTTCCGAAAGGTAGGGAATTTGTATCGAAAATACATGAATCTAAGATGTCCAATAATTTCAACCTAATCTTATCATTTTTGTAATTATATATAATAAAGTTGGAAGGATTCCATGGGCTCCCGACTACCGCTCGATTTTTGATTCCATGGGCTCCCGACTCACGCTCGGTTCTGAAACAAAAGACTGTCGCCTGTCATCCGTCCATCTCACCTCGACATTTCTTGACTCTGTCAAATAATTTGCTCATCATTGACACGCCAGTAAAGGTTAGAATATTCTTATCGGCATTTGAATCTTTGTTCTGCATATAAAATATGAGAGATACATTGAATATTAATGCGCAAAGATGACACATTTCGAATCTAACTTCTTGGGGTTGATGTCTATAGGTAGTCATATGTTTTTCATAGTCAGTTGTTTTTCGGTCTATTCCTATGACAGTTCTGACAGTTCTGACAGTCTTTTCTAAGATCTCCGAGCGAATAGACGTGCGAGTATTCGAGAAAAGTGCGAGAGAATACGAGAGGCGATAGCTACATCATTAACAACAAGGATTACGAGGACAAGGACAAGATTCCAAAAATTATTTGTCTCGTCGCATATTCTGTTTACCGTTGACGTGTCAGGAAAGGTTAGATTAGCATTTGCATCTTTTTTAGACGTATAGATATATTCGAGATGCATCCATAAATATATGCGTGTGAATTCGGCATTCGTATATTCCAGTCTGCTCCCTGTACAGGATTTAATTTCGATTCCGCTCTGCCGCGTGACTTTGATACGACACTTCCGGTTTTGAAATCTCGGTTTTTTATTGCAAGTGACGCTATATCGAAAATACGTTATTTCTGGTTTGAGTATCTTATTTTTCGTCTAAAAGTGAGGTCATGCGGGAAAACGTCATTACCGATTTTTAGATCTTAATATATGATCCGTAGTTTCATTATACACGAAAATGTATATATCATTAGTTTTCTATGCCCTTTAATCTAAATGTCTTAAGAAGGACAGTGACGTTGGTGAAGGTGGTCGTTAACGTTGGTAGTACGGTCGGCGCTGGGGAAGATGAATTATTTACCTCAGTATTTGCTTAAGTATTTGCCTTAATATACTGTCACCAATAAATAACATAAATAACCGAACCTAGCGTCGGGCGCGTAGCGCCCGATCGCTAGTCATTTTATAATCATTTTATAATCATTTTATAATCATTTTATAATCATTTTATAATCATTTAATAATCATTTTCTTTTACATTTAGTTTGTGTTTATTAATTTTTTTTTAGATACGATACTACGAAGGATTTCGCGGTCGTGTTTCAACCCTTTACGAAACTCTTCAACTCTCCGAATTCTGAACCACAGCGAGCACCGTCGCTTGACCCGAATCTGGTCACTTACGATTGCTTTCACTTCAGCCAGAGGGGACATGCTCTCGGTAATGAGATTTTATTATTGGTTAATTATTGTGCGCAACTAGTAAAAACTGTAATGGTCGGCAAAGCCTGATTAGTTCTCATTTATGAATACGCAGCCGTAAAGCGGATCGCTCGTTCCACGGCGCACGTCTGACAGTTACCTCGGTCGATAAAACAGCTATGGTCGATAAAAAAAAGTGCGCGTGGTAAAAATCCAAGCAAGTGCCGTCGGTACCGACTGATCGGTTTTCATTCGCGAATACGCGGCTGTAGAGCAGGTTGCCTGTTCCACGGCACGCTTTACAGTTACTTCGGTCGATAAAACAGTGACCGTTGGTAAAAATAAAAGCGCAAGTGGTAAAAATTCATGCAAGTGCTGTCGCAACGCGAGCTTGGACTGAAACCATTCGAACCCAAGGCTCCGAAAAATAAATCAAGCGGTGCTGCAGTTTTTCCACTGTATAGAAATATAGAAAAGTTAGTAAAACAAACAGGCTACAGTAAAAAAGAAATTAAAAGGAAAAATAGAATAAAAAATGTCAATACGCGCGTGATAAAACAGTTTCGTACATTTAAGAAACATTTTTGTCCACGGCAGGTTCACAATTGTTTCGTTGTTAGCTCACAAATTCAATTTTTTTTAAGGAACTGTTTTTAACGAAAGTACTTGAATAATTAACAAAAAAAATCATTTGTGGACATTTTTTTGTTAACGTAAACTTTAAAAAAAAATGTTTGTACGTAAAAATTAAATGAAACTTACGTTCGAACGTTACTGGAGTGACAAGTACTGTACTTGTCTTGGCATGGGTCATCGGATGAGACAACTTTTTGTTTCATTCCAGTCGAACGTCGATGCATTCTCGATGCATCCAACATGGTAATGAGAGATACAAAAAGAGGAAAACGTCATGGACGGTAATATTTGAGAAATTGCGCTTCAGTGATATAACGAACGCCCCACCGAATTACAAATGAACGACCATGGACGACAGACGATGAAAAAGTTTTTTTAAAAGTCCATGTCTAGCCTGAAGCAATAAAATGCGAATTATCAATTCAAATCTCCGTCGACCAGCTGCCGGGTCTCAAAGATCTATTCTCATGTCTCGATTTTTTTTTAAGTCCAGACGCTCAATTATCGAGTATTGAAACGTACATTGCGATTTTTTTCAAGCTTCACCACCTTTTCATGACAGAATAATTTGCACGCGTTAATTAACACGAACGCATTAATATAAAGCACCTCGATTTCTGTCTTCCAAAGATTCGACGAGTCCCGTGCCTTTTATTAATTCTAACAAATCCAGACTCTTATCGTTCGACGTCGAAAAGATGTCGTTGACCCAACAATACTTATCGGTTTTATTGTAAAAAAAATTTCACAAGAAAATAGTAAGATTTACTACTGCCATTTAATATTATCACTGTTAGTAGCTACTATACTGAAAAAAACAGTTGGATTAATCCAAAGTCGCAGTGACATACGTTCAAAGCTGTTGTTTTTTTGGTACAAAAAAAAGTATTGTTTTGTTAAACGATTATTTGCTTCAATCTATTGAAAATACCAACCAAATAACACCTTTGAACTTGTGCTACCCCGCCTTGGTTAATCCGACCATTTCTTTATCTCAGTGGATTTATCAGTACTAGAACTATTTATTAAAAGAATAGCAAGTAAAAATTGATATACTAACGTAACAACTCTATATATTAACGTAATCGAAGTGGTTTCGTTGACCCAATAATGACTATTGGTTTCATTATTAATTTTTTTTTTCACAACGCATTATTAAAATTTACTATTAGTATTAAAATAATAGTATGTAGAAATGTATATATTAAAATAATGAAAGGTGTTTCGTTGCCTTAATAATAACTATTGATTTTCTTCTCAAATTTCTTTACTTTCATATCAACAGTAAAATTTAATGCTGCCATTTACTATTATTACTAATAGCATTAATAGTTATTGTTAGTACCTGCTAGTATTTAACGGTACTAGTGCTATTTGTTAAAATACTAGTGACTAAATATGTATACATCAACGTAACCACTAAAGTGGCCTGTAACGATAATTCGATAACTGTTCACAGGTGCGAATCTCCTGTGGAACAATATGTTGGAGTCAGTCGGAAACAAGACGGACGCCGGTCTGTCAGAAATATTGGAGAGAATGTTGTGTCCGACCGACTCGAGGCCGTACATATTCACGAACGTGAATTCTCGAAGGTATCGACAGACCGGAAGTCAAGAGGGAATCGTGCCAAGATAACGATTACCATAAAGTTTCTCAATCACGAAATCTACAAAGATTCGATTCTCGAATATTCGTGGCGGAGTAGAGAAGGATCGAGAAATCGATTTTCCAATAAGAAAATCTCAGGGCTAGTCATATAAACTGGATAATAATTACCGATTAGTGTGCGCGTTTGTAATGTGTGATTAATCGTGGAATTATGGACGTGCCATAACGCGGTCTGCGCGGCATTCGTAACCGGCCGCTAAGCATTATATCAAATTAATTTTTTTTTCATTTATAATTGAAAAAAAGAATTAATCGCGTTAATTGCTCGTCGAAGGAGAAACGACGCGTGGCCATGACAATGACGTGACTCGCGATAGAAGCTTCTGGTAACTTACAACGGAACAGTGTACATATATTAAATTAATATGTGTACACTAAGATATTACCGGTTAACTGCCGTACATTCCTCAATGAAACAACATGACCTCAGAAATGACGCCAATAAATTAAATAAATTACGTAGCGCTGGAAGAAATCTCTACGGTGGCAAAATGGACCGGTGTCCTCGACTCGAAATTATTTTTGTGTTCTCAAATTTTTTTTTGTTTGCTGGTCAATTTTACCCCGAGGTCGAAATTCTCGAGCTTCCTCGAGCTTAAACAATCGATCGCTCTCGAAGTAGCGCAGGAAGAAAACGTAGTCTCTACGGGGGCAAAATGGACCGGTGTCCACTACCCAAAATTATTTTTGTGTACTCATTATTGTTTTTAATGGTCCATCTTGCCCCCCGAGGAACCTCTTCCTTCCTCGAGCGTAAGTAATCGATCGTTCTTGAAGTAGCGGAGGAAGAAATCGTAGTATTTGCCGGTCCAAAATAGACCCCTGTGCTCTACTCGAATTTATATTTGTTGTACTCCAAAATTTCTTTTAAATAGTCTATTTTGCCCTGCTAGGACCCTGTTACTTTCTCGTGCGCACAAACGAACTTGGCCTTATATTCCCAAGCATCAAATAAACGATCGAGCGACTTTTGAGATACTTTGTTGCATAGCCTGGCCTGATATGTGCTCTTGGCCGTGAAATTGCGAAATTCACGGTCGCCAACCTGGCTGCCTCCGCCGTCGCACGCTTTCGAAAGGTTTCACGATGTTTATGTATACATATATGTGTGTATGAAAGAGACGTTTCGTACGTTACTCTCTCACCTGGTTTTATCTGACCCGGCAACTTCTGTTCGTTTATTCACGTCAGTCACTCCGGCGAGTTGGGGCGCCGGAGTGACTGACGTTTTGGATTATCGCCCTCGAAACTAGTGAGGATTTAGGGCATGGCGAGATATTTGTCCGTTTAACGATCAGTGATGTAAAAATCGATCGTCAATAAATATCGTTATTTTGTGCTATTCATAGATTTAAAAAATCATGCTCGCGTACATGATTTCATAGTTCGTGTGAATGAACATCTCTTCAAATAAAATTTAATACGAATAAAATTTAATAATATATTGTTTTTAAATGTTATATTTAATTGTAAAAAAATGTTACGATATTATTTTTTTTAAATAACGTCTTATCACTTTTAATTGTAAATATTTATTTAAAAGACTTCATCACAACATGCAAACAAATTTTTTGAATTCGGAGGGACCGATCGTAATTTTCGTAATATGCAAAAGCGATCTCAAGAATTTGCGTTAAAACGTAAACGCACTGGACCTTTCGTAAGAGTCTGCGAATAAATAATTGCAGCCACGTTTAATAAGTCCAACGACGCAAATGCAACAAGGATTATAAAACGTCTGTTTATTAATCATTAGCGACTCGTGTGGAAACTACAATTATAATTGTGAGTACATAAAACTCTCGCTTGTAATGACACGATCGCAGAAAACGCGCGATTAACGTTAACGAGGCTACCGTCGATTGACATTGCCGACATTACCGAACACACGTGTGTGTGCAATTTTTATAACCGGCGGAAATTTATGACGCGAGTGATCTACAGGCGTGTCCGCCTGAAACCCCGCTGGAATTCTGCCGATTCAAGCATCGAGCGCGACCAATGACTATCACGATTTACATGTCGCGGTTCATCGGCTTTAGTTGTGTTAGTTTTGCCACGTGAATACAAAAAAAAACCTTGAACGATTATTTGGGAAGAAACATATTTATTTTCTCGAATTTTATGAAGACTGCAACGACAATATTAATAATCAAAACATCGGTTATCTTAAGGTGGAGAGAAATATCAGTGGGTGTCTCGAAAACTGTAATAAATTTTTTTTAAGGTGCAAATTTTTTCCCAAAATCAAATATCAAATTTCGTAAAACTCTACTGAAAGCCGGATCAAACGTTTGTGCCTCAAACTCTGCCGATTCAGGCATCGAGAGGAAGTTCGACGTCTATTACGATTTTCGTGTCGCGGTTCATCGATTTTAGTCGTTAGTCTTTCACGTGGATAAAAAAACATGTTTTCAAAATAGAAATAAATCTTCAACGATTGCTCGGAAAGAAATCTATTTTCTCGTAGTTTACAAGGACTGTGAAGATAATATAAATAGTCGACACATGAATTAAACTGTAATGAACTTTTGAATGGTTCAATTGTTTCTTAAAATCACACGGAGAAAAAAGATTTGTTGAATTAAAAAAATATTGTTCCGTTCAAACAAATGCTGTGCTTACGGGTGGCGAAACAAATGTCACGGTAAAACAACTAAATATATAGTTGGACTTTGCCATCACTGGGAATCACTAAGACCGTAGTCCAACCAAATTTTTACTCAAATTGAAATAGTCTGAGTATGCGTCCACAAAATATTTATTTCGTTGATGAATATGATTTTTCGTGTTTTAATCTGCATTATTCGAAGAACAGTTGGTATATTTTAGGAAACAAATGAAAATGTCAAAAGAAAATGTTCAATGAAGAAAATATTAATGTGAACGAAAGATATGGTTTTTTAACTGAGCTAACTCTTACTTTTATTTAAAGGCAATGAGTGCTCATTTCAAGAGTATATGCACCACGCTCAACTGAACATTTTTATACAGTATGTAAATATCGTGTTGATTAAAAAATCTAAATGATTTGTTCTACCATAGAACTGCTTTTTTGGACAGTACAATGTGTCTAATTAACTATTAAGTTGTTGCATGGCCGTCAACCTTCACCCGAATTCGTTACCACAATCACTACTTTTTTTAGACGGAGTAAAAGTATAGGTATAAGAATGATTAACGGAAACAGAATTTTGTTTACGTGATTAAATAATTATTTTGACGCAATATATATATATTCCGTCAAATCGTACACCGAAAAAAGGTTTGGTAAGATCAAACAAAATTGGTTTGAATCAACCAAATCCAGCGGTTGCGGGTGGCGAAGGAAATATTTAGTTAAGTTGACTAAAAAAGTTACATCAGCATTAAAAAAATCATTTTATTGTCCCGACTAAGAATATGCGCGATCGAACGGAATAGACAGAATATCTAGTCACACAAAGGAAAAAAAAGTTAGGTCCAACTCAATCTGGAGTTGGGTCCCAATACTGTTATTTACGTTATTAGTTACTAATTAATTTCATACATGGTTACATCATGTGTTATATGTTCAATTGTTAACAGTACATCGCTACTTATCAATATAACAATTTTTTTACAAATGAAAATTATATATATCCTAGCGGGGCTCGAACCTCGAAACTAACGCATCCTAACCTAGTATTTTACCGCTGCGTTACAATCGCTGTATAGATATGTGTAATCTTGAATCGGATATATAAGTTATTCTCCGTCATTAACTTAGAATCAACTTCAATGATTTGACATTGAAATATTGAAACAACTTGAAAGTTATTTATTGTGGGTATAATATTTGTGAATAAGTAAATGACGTCTTGCCGAATTGAATAAAATCATTTTCAAGATTACAAATGTTCGTATATATACGAACACATCGAATCACATTTTTTTTCAAATTGACCAAGTATACATTCAAGTCAAAATAATATACCTTCTGTATGGTGACAGTATATGTATACGATTGAATAAAAAAAAAGTTAATGATTCAATGCACTTTTGGTTCACTTCGCACCAACGTTGTAATCGCAATAACTTCTATACGCAATTGACACAACCTCACCAGTTTTATTGTTTCAACCGGTGCAGCCTATTTTAATTCGTCTCGATTGATGCAAAACAATTTTCCGTGACCGCAGCTGTGAGGTTGATATTACCAAACCTCTTTTCGGTGTATGTTTATTCGGAATACCATGACGTTGATTCCCGATAAATAGTAGCATTGTTAACGGACTACCCTGTGTCGTCATGAATGTTCAGATTACCGGAAAGAAAAATCTAATGTTTGAATGGAATACATTTTTCATTCCAAATAAAAATTGTACTGTTGTCTAAAATAAAGTATAATCTTGACCACAACATAGATGTCTGAGGTAAATGATTATTTGCTTTAAAGAACCACGCTGATTGCACATCTACGAAACATTGTCTTGTATTATGGGTTGCCTACTGAATTATTTGTTCGTTTTAATCGATCGACCGATTTTTGAATGGACAATGTATTGGTGCGGCTGTTGATCCCTCTTTATAAACTATCTTTTAATCTAAACAAAGCAATTACTTGGCGGTAATTAAGTCGACACTATCAACTTCAATCAAATAGAAAGATAATATCCGACTTATTTGGTTTGTGCTGAAAAATGTTTGATTCAAAATACAAGGTGATGGTAGAAACTATATCTTCAGTGAACCTGTCATGGTCATCCAAACATTTTTATTCACTTCTACTCATTTGTTTACAATTCGTTTACTTAAGGTCCAGCTTACATCGATAGATACAATCGAACAAGTCCGACATTGAAGATTCGCCGGGAGTGGACCTCATGAATTGAACAACAAATATATTTGCAACGAATAATCTAATTTTGAATGGACAAAATACCAGTACAGCCGGCACACCATATATTCAAAAATTATGCGGTTTTTTTTGTTGGTCAATAATAGTTCCTGTGGCTTGAAGGCGATGAGGCGAAGTGAAAGAAATATTTGTTTATTGGCACGACCGTATGAGTTAAACCAACTGGTACTCATGTTACTCTAGTAGAGACTAGTGTAACATGACTACGAATTGGTTTAACTGATGCGGTAGTCCCAATAAACAGATATTTATTACACTTCGTCTCATTGCTTCATCGCAGCTAAGTGCAGTCAAATGAATTTTTGATT
This sequence comes from Stenichneumon culpator, assembly GCA_964017025.1. Lineage (NCBI taxonomy): Eukaryota > Metazoa > Arthropoda > Insecta > Hymenoptera > Ichneumonidae > Stenichneumon > Stenichneumon culpator. Next base: position 10,353,913 of record OZ024769.1, on the reverse strand, counting down.
ATGCTGAAGATCAATATATGTTTAAGAACCTGGCAAGTTTGGTTACTTGAAACAAATACGCATTTATTAAATATTATAGTTAATACGTAAAAAATGTTATATGTCGAAGTGACTGCGACTTTAAGTACACCCATTTATTAGTTCTTGACACGAAATATATTATTCGATGACCATCATGGATTGACTGGAAATTTTGTTCCTGTTAATCATTTCGTGTGTCAACTAGACATTTTTTCTGCTCGAAGTAAATAAGTGGGTATATCATATAACCACTGCTATTCAGTTGAAAGTGATTGTATTGATCTGGATACAACCGAGTAAATACTTTATTCGATTTGAGCGATGGTTTATTACGATAGATTGAATAATTTCGTTAAAACAATTCATTTGTATCGACAATACAATTGCATGAGTCAAAGCAATACGGTTGTAGAGACAACACAACGCTGAGAGTACCGTTAGTGCAAATCAATGCATATGTTAATTGACAAACCCGTTTTCCTTGATTAAAACAAACTGCGAGTCGTAACATTAGAAGAATCGGAATTTGGTTGGGCCCATTGCATGTTATGTTATCCCTACAAACGTATTTCTTTACCTCATGCAATTGTATTCTTGATACAAATGAATAGTTTCAACGAAATTATTCAATCTCTCGTAATAAACCATCGGTTAATCGGAATAAAGCATTTGCTCGGCTGCATCCAGATTAATACAATTAGTATCAACTGAACAGAAGTGGTCCTATGACATACCCACTTATTTCATTCGAGCGGAAAACATTTTCAGTTGACACACGAAATTATTAATAGGAACATTTTCAGTCAATCCGTGACGGTCATCCAATGATATTTTTCGGGTCTACCAGTAAGAAATGGGTTGACTTAACGTCGCACTCAAGTTGACATATATAATTCTTTTATGTATTAACTATAATATATAATAAATCAGTTTCGGTTCAAGTAACTAAACCTGCCAACTTCTCAAACAAATATTGATCTTCTGCACAATCAAATATTTATTTGACTGGAGTTAGCCCTCATAAATGCGTTCGAAAATGTTTTCAAATGTATACAATAGTTGTAACTATCAATTATTATTCGGAGCAATGAAACTATTTCGTTATTTTAAATCAAGCGACATGGTCAACACATTCGTTCCACTCAAAATGCTTATTTTAGTTGATTCCATCGTGCATTCGTTGCGTCAAAACCTATTTTGTTAAAATTACCTAATTTTTTGTCAACAAAATGTATTTGTTTGGATCAACAATTTTTTTTTCTCAGTGCAAATATCAAATTTCTTATCAGACATGAATTTGATTTTTTTCGTGAAAAAAATTCGCACTGTTAATTAAGAGAGAAGTCCGTTACATTTTTCGATGTATAATGCGGTATTTCACTTCGCCTGAAGGCACATCAATGAAAATGAAAATGTATATGTATAAAAATCCATTCTTTTATCTACAAAAAAAAAACATGTGAAAATAAAAATTTAATGCGATTTTTCTTCGATTCACTGTTGCGGATTGATGTACGGGAAAGTGGGGCAAAATGAACCATGTTTGATAATCATTCGCCAAACATTACTAAAAAAAGTTTCACCTTGAATGGAGAACACCGGTCCGTTTTGCCCGACTCTGCCCTGCTTGCGATTCAATAGCTGGACAAACTTTGAGACGGTGTCTTTGATTAGTCAAAAATTGTACAAACTTAACCGATAATTCGCGTTACGCGGACGAAAATCATCGCGCAGTCGACACGCACTGTCTCTCCTGCACGTTGCACGTGAAAAGTGTAAGATCAATCGCTAAGAAACAGAAGGACGTATTTTACATCACTTAAACACGTAAAATTCCGTCCGACGCGCCCTTCTGATTCCGACCGTCGACATGATTAAAGATTTTTTTTAAGTTCCACGATTGACGAGCGCGCGACATTTACTCATTTAAGTGTCAATTAAGGTTTAATGATGCCGTTCATCGACGTTGAAGGTCTCACGTTGGTTGCGCAACCGGTAGCGCTCTCGTCACTGTGCAGTTCTCGTTACTCGTCTAAAATCCTCGCGATTTTTTTTTCGATCGCATCGCACAAATTGCCACGCTTTCCGAAGTTCCCGCGATTAATTATCGAGTGCAAAGAAACGTTCAATTAGGCCTGACGATATTCGAACGTCTGACGTCGTTGATGAAACCTCTGCGCTCAGTTGCCAGCCGGCATGCCAATTAATCAATTGTCTTGCATCGCGAAGTCGACTGCCCACGGGCAACTTCGCTTCGCTTTCCAATCGCTTCGAAATTCAAACATTTCTTGACGATGAAATCATGTTTTTTCTTTTTTCAATCTTTTGAAGTGTTTTACACAAACACGTTAATAGATATGAACTTTGGGATGTCGAGCAGCAAAGCCCAGCGTTTCTGGCTGTAAAATTATTGACACCTAAATGTTATTAATTGAAAAATATTATTATTGAAAAAAGTGAATGTCATAGGTATTATGCCCACGGCACTGGAATAACAACACACTGAAAAAAATATCAATGACTCAAGTAAAACTAGCTTGCGGGATGCCAAAGAAAAAAAAATTGTTGTTTCAATTCCTCGATTGTTGCAATGCCATGCGGGATTGAAACGATAAGATACCACCTTAACCATCTTGCCGTCGTTCTTTCAATATCACATGGAATTGTAAGAATACAAAGTAGAATTGAAATTTAAAAAATTTCTTTGGCAGCCACCAAGCGAATTTTTTTACTACAGCTTCTTTTTAATAACAGATTTATATGTAAAAAATATTAACGAATAAATAAATATAATAAAAAAAATGTAATATGTATATTATAACGATAACAAATTATCTGTCCAAAAAATGCAGAGTTGGTCTAAAGATGTCTCCATAAATCAATAATTGATCAAAGACAAAGCTTTAAAAAAATGTTTAATTGATCAATCACCTCATTTCGCGAAGTTCTCGAAGTGTAAACTTTTTTTACGAAAAAAACTGACCGTATTTGTAAGTCATGCTAGGAACTTTCTTAGCCAATCTGAGATGATGAAACTAGGCTCAATCGTTTTGTTTTGGTGTGCATAACGGGAAAGGTCAACACTCAACTCGACATCACCGCTCGATTCTTGAAAATCAGCCCGGCGCGTATTCGCTCACTCTCCCTTAGTCTAAAGGACAAGCGTTCACGTACCTCTTACGAGTTCGTCAATGAGGAATGGTCCCCTCGGCCATTGAAGGCCCCCATTCACAATATTGCAAGCAATATCGGACGAATCGGACGAACAGCAAACCAATATCTACCAATAATAATTTTTTTTTATGTTATCAACAATAAATATATTTTTTGCCTCGATCTCGTCTCTCGAGGAGATTAAAAAAGTATCAACAAAGCCTGCCTCCTTGTATCGACGGCCAAGAACTAAAAGGGCGTAACTCGGAAACGTTAACTTGGGACTTACGGTCTGTTTACTTTCAGCCATCGATTTATGTACTCAGCATTTTTGGATCACGATCAATCGTCGATGCGTTTTAATCTCAACGCGATCGCGACCCATATTCGCCACGAGGCCGCGTCACTCCGAGCGCGGAAAACCTTCGAACCAATGAGATTTATCGAGACGTTTAATTTAATTAACGATCCTACCTTTCTCGCGCTTTGGAAAAATCCTGTCGGCCTGTTTGGGCGAGTGTTTATTTTTGGTTTCTTAAATTCTCATTTATTCGATATTTAGGTATTTTTATTCGCGATCGTTTGTCTGTTGGAGAAAGGAAAATTGGCTTCAAATTACATTTCCATGTTCGAGCGGATCCAACAAAAAAAAATGTCGTTCATACATTTAGTTTTTCGCTTCTTCGAGTGAATAACTTGCTAGATTTTAATGTAAAAAAAAAACATTAAAAGAACGCGCGAAAAGTGTCCGATGAAATTTAGTTTTTAAAAGTATATTTTAAATATTTAAAAACTGTATTTAAAGTTTTAATTTCAAAACTATATGCAACACCCCCGTTTTGTCATAATATATACAACCGGGGAGTATCGAGGATACTCGAATCATTTGTCTGAACCCCTTGATCTTTCGTATACCCGATAAAAAACGAAATCTGCATAAATTGCACTTCACTAAATTACCCAGTTTCGTTCCGTCAGACGTTTCGCGATTATCTTAAGTACGAACAAAAAAAATCGCCAACTCGGCGACACCAATTGCGTAGTTTCATTGCCGATCGCAATAAACTTTTCGCGGTTCTGGCAGCCGTGAAATAAGTTACATCACATCGCAGGAACGCGTGATATTGAGCTATTAATAAAATCACGGAGACACCATATTATTCCTACTATTATTATTTTTTTGTTCTTTTTTGAGATTAAAATTGTTTTTTTTTCGAAGACTTGCGTTTCCGCTGCAGAGTCCGTATGAACGATGAAACATGTAGATTTCTATCGGAATGCATTAAACATTATATGTAATGTCGTCTAACGAATGCGACGTACGTACCGATGCATAAAACTAGTGCTTCGAGCGATAATTCCGCTTCGGAGAATTGTAATATAGAATATGGATTTTCGAGACGATATGCGTATAATTATCGCGATGTGTCGATTCACGTCGTTCGTCACAACTTGCCCTCCATCGCCGCACCTCGGCGAAGACACCTCGAACTGGAATAAATCTGTCACGATTGTCAACCGGCGGACACCGATCTGTTATGCAACTTTTCGAGAATAACAAAAAAATTGATCTAACCGTTAACATTATAATTTCTATTTTGTTTGACGCGAGCAAAATGAGTTACAGTTTAATTGTCAAAAACAGTAAAAATTGCCACAAAAGAACGAAATCCGCAATTTTCAGTTTGCGACTGACAAAAATAAATGTTGACGTTTCCAAATTTATGAGATGTATAAATCTTTTTATGTTATGAACAAAGTTGTAAAGTGATTTACACATGGCTTTTTTATTACAATTTTGTATATAACTTCCTCTACGAGGAAGCCATATGCAAATCACTTTACATCTTTTTCTGTATTCAACCCTGTCGATTTTTTCGTAGGGGAGACCGGGGCAAAATGGCACAGCGGGGCAAAACGGGACAGTGAGTGCAAAACTGAATTTCCCAATAATTTTTGGATGCCCCATTTTGTCCCAACGATACATCCGGATTTTCAAATCCGTTTTGCCCCACGTACCACCATCGTCGCCATCCAAAATTTATTGGAGAATTGCGTTTTGTCCCATTATCCCGTTTTGCCCTAGTGTGCCATTTTGCCCCGCTCTTCTCTACGATCATAACACCGCGATCATAACAATCGATCGCGGAGGATCCCGATATAATTTTTTTATTATCGGGGAAAAAAATGACCAAATAAAAAAAAGTATTTCCGTTATAACATTTTCAACGTTTCCGAGCCGTCGCTATGGTTACTGAGGTTCCAGCTCAGCCGTCGTCTGAATGGCCGAACGACTCCGAGCGCACTTATCGTTCGTGTCGGTACGTTGGGAAAATTTAACTACTTGCGCGACAAATCCCGGAGTTCGGGGCCGAGGAGTTTGATGCCTCGTTGCTATGCAAAAAAAGAGTTCTAGCCACTGTGCGCTTCGGTCTCGGGGCGGTAAATTTATTTATCCGTATATGTTGTACAGGAGCGATCTAGGAGCGTACATGCACATTTATTTCTCGCTCTAGGCAAATTATTCTCGCAGCAAACGAGGGAAAGAGAGACGGCTCTTTATCTCTTTAGCATATCCGGAAAAAGCAGCGCGCGACGTTCCCCTTTAACTCACGTATAATCGTGGCACCGCGCACATCCCCCCCATCCCACCCCCTACCGTTCGTGGTTTCCGGCTAATCCCTCTAATGAAAATATTAGTCAAGCTTGCAGTTTTGAGTCGAAACAGAAGCTCATGCGTGCTCTTTAGCCACACCCGAGAGCGGTGCAAGCGACGCGGCGACGCAATTTGGTAGCGTCGCTTACGTTTAGCGCGCTAAACGGTTATGAATGGGCCATGCAGAAGTCACGCGCTACCGTCCGACGACGGGGAAGGGGTTGAGAAAAAACGTCACCGCCGCACCGAAACCCGGGCGGAAGAAAATTTCTCCGATAGACGAAGAACTATACGAAAGGGACGTTTTCTTTCACAGTCAGGCCATTCCTCATCGGAAAATGCCTTGAATTTCGCGCAGCCTTCAAAGGTCCTGGAAATGTGCTTGAAATTTTTATTTTTCGTTCGTTTAACTTAATTTTGTTTTCTCGCAGACGAAGCTCTGATTTCGTAAACTTCTTTTTTTTTAAGTGAATTTATATTTCTTATGTAATGAGTGAAAAAAATGAAAGCAGACGGGGAATCAAATGAATGTTTTAGGTAAAGTATGAAAAAAGTGTAATAAACCGGGAATAGGTGTCAAATCAATTTTGAAGGAGACATTGTGAGAGTGAGTTTGTGCATAAAATAACGCTCGCAACAATTGCCCGAAGTTTAGAACTCCGATAGACGTACAGAGAGTCGGACGGCAGCCATTCTTTTCCACACAATTTGTTTTACCACAGCGCTGATCCAACACATTCGTTTCCTCATAAACTGTATAGCACACACGGCTTTTCCTTTACATTTTAAATGTTTACATGTGTTTTTCACGACATTTCGATTGTACACAATTCGATTACACACATTGCTTTCTACACAAACTGTTTGAACACGCTCAGTATACCCCGCGAACCGAAACACCACGGTTTCGAACCAACACATTTGTTTGTCCAAAAATCCAGTCATTCACGCTGGCTTTCCTTCACATTTTTAATGCGCGCATGAGTTTACCTCAATATCGTTTACCTTACAATTTTTTCGACAAAAAAGACTTTTCAAACATTTTTTTTTGAATTTTTTCTTTACTGAAATCGGTTGGGAAATATGCGACTTAAAAACAATGGCGAAGGTTTTAATTCGATATCTCGAAATTTTTTGAAACAAAGCTTTGCGAATAAAGAGCCATTATGAGAAAGTGATATAAAAATGTCGACTTTCAACTTTCAACTTTCAACTTTCAACTTTCAACTTTCAACTTTCAACCTTTAACCTTTAACCTTCAACTTTTATGAGGAAGCGATATGAAAATTTCAATTTTCAGCTTTTTCGATATCAACGTCGTATTTAACTATTAAGTAAAACTACTGGCTGATGCAAATTTAGCGCGAAAAAATACACCAATCTTATGCTTTTGGTCAAAACGGCTGTCGAATCTGTACTTGAGGCGAAAAACACATAAAGTATCATAGTATCGGGAAGCAAAGAAATCGCTGTTTGAAAATACCCCAAATCACCTATTTTTGTAATTTTGGCTATATAAATGTCCGATAAACTTTTTCGTTAGTCGTCACTTCGGTATTGTATTCTATGCATTATTTCACGCTGATCATGAATTCGACACTTCTTTTATTCATAAATGGATATTTAGTGAGGAAAATTGGATCTAAAGTAAAGTACACATTTTTTTAAATTTCGAAAAATTCAAAATGGCATAAAATTTAAACGGTTAGATCGATTCTCTTGAAATTTTAATGGGATCGTTGGTTGATCATATTCCATCTGTGTACGCGTTTTTAGCCCGACAGCTAAAAAATTGCGAACGCTAGAGCGTGAGCAGACATTTTTGAAGAAATAAAAAATGGCGTACAAAAAAAAAACAACTGAGCATTTTTGGATGAAATTTTGCACGAACATTGACTATTAACCACACTTACTGTGTGTGAAATTTCAGCTCAATCGGTCGAGCCATTCTCGAGTTATACTCGTATAAATTTTTCACGTCCGTTTCACGCACGCACGCACGCACACACACACACATCCGGACATTTTTCTAAATGTGATTTTTCCATGTTTTGGAACATTCTGAACATGTTTTCATTAAAATCTCGAAAACATTTTTTTTCACCAAAACAAAGCTTCCTCTATGAGGAAGCAATAGTGAATAGGTTTTATCAGATTAATAATAATTATTAAAAATAGTTACATTAATACAAGGCTTTTATTAATACAAGGAATACAAGGCTACCGCCTAGCCTTGTATTCCGGTAGAGTTTAGTTTCAATTCAGGTAGAGTTTTTGGTAGAGGTCTAATATGTTAGAGATGTAAGAGTGCCAGATTTATTATATTAAAAGTTATTAATGATAACAACAGTAAAACTAATTATTATTGTTCTGGGGTCTGCTCTTATTAATAAGGCCGTTCTTATTAAGTAAATAAATAAAAATAATAACAATATAATGTAATTATAATAATAAATAATAATTATTGATTAATTTTAGCTCGTATTTATGTTTTCCTTTTCCAAATCGAGTGATATCGATCAAGTCCTTTTTTACACAGCTTTCCATAGTGTTTTTTTACGGGGTAGCTTCGTTAATGCTCGAGCCTCTCGTGCGATCAAAGTTTAGAGATTCTATTTACGCGCCAAGCGATGCATTAAAAATAGAACGAGGGTATTTATTTAGCTGCCAATTTGGCGACAACTCGAGCGAGTGTACGCATCTTCGGTTCTCGGCACGCTTCTAGACGACCGAATCGGGCGTGCTATTTCGCCAGACGAATATCAATTACCCTCTATTTACTGATCATTATCGTTAACTTTTATAATTAAACGGGTCTTTAGGCGCCAGTGTTATCTCGTCGCTCGAGATAAAATGTCGCGATAAATTGGAGCTAAGCGTGACATTAATCCAGAGGTCAACAAACGAATAAAAATACGAAAATGAAAAAATCATATCTCGGTAAATTCTAATCCACGTTCGAGTTTTGAGGAATTGAGGAAAATAGATCATAGTGTTATTTTTTCTGTATGAGCCGATAAGCACATGGAAAAGGGAAATAATGCGGTAAATAGAGATTAATGGGTTGTCACCGAGCTGATAAAGCTTGAAGGAAATTTCCGGAAACGTTTTGATCGTCGTGGTCATTTTTACTATCAATTTCGCGGCATACTTCGAGGAATTCTCTACCGACATAAATCTCGTCGTTGAGCCGTGTGGGACGCTGGGAATAAATTAATTCGTCCACGTCGGGGTCATCGTGCGGTCTCCGCGGTGCGGTCGCAAATGTCAGTGAGCTCTCAGGGTCGAACTAAGAGAAGAAGCATCGAATTTTTTCTACACATCAAGTTTCGTACTCGCCGCAACGAGACTCCAAAAATCCTGTACTTTCGAAATGAAAAAACCCGAACCTCTGTGGCAATTCTACAAATTTGGGAAAAAATTATCACCCAAATCAGAAAAAGAAAAGATAATAAAATAATTATATATGATTATTGTTGTCAATAATAATATTTATTGATTAGAAATAATAGATTGCATCGACGACTGAAAACCAAAAAATCGTAAGCCGTACCGTCACCTCCAATATTGGGCTTTTGAGACCTTTTGACTCTCAGCCAAAGATATTCGTTACTATCATTTGTATATGATAGAAAAATCAGCTCACGAATAATTTTTTTTACGAAAACACGCCCAATTTCATTTTTTTGCCGGACGGTCGAATACACAAAAATATGGAAATTTCCTTTAAGAAAATTGTTAACGAGTCAAGAATCGCGACAATAATGTAACGCGGTCATTGCATTGTGTCGGCAGTGTGAGAGAACATATACATATATAAACACACTGTATACATAAGAATCCATTAGTCTCGACGTCGTCGCGACTACACAGCGTAGTCCCCCTCGGTTGCCAGGTGTGTCGTATATGTATCGATTAGAACCTCGGAACACCTGTAATAAGACCCACCAGGGTGTGACAGCCCTTACACGCCAGTTACTATAGGTTCGCCCAAAATTACGATCTTAATCGGATATCTGTAAAACACTCACATCAGCAAACAAAACATATATATTGCTTCACTTCTGATTTTAGTCACGAGGCCGGCCTCAATTAAAAACCGCAAAAATTAGGACCTCGGAAAACCTCCAATAAACCTTATCATATTGTGACAGCCGTTAGACGCTAGTCTACTACAGCTTCGCCCAAAATCACGATATTACTCGGATATCTGTATAAAACACCTATAGGCACACGGTATTAGTTAGGTTTGACAAGAGACGAACGAATGGACGATCGTCATGTAGAACAGTCTTGATCGGACTTCCAGCGTAAACAGACGTTTGACAGTTCGTGATCGAGATATTTAGCTGCGATTGTACATAATAAATAATATCCGCCCCAAAACCTAATACGCGTGTTATTCATTCGCTCGGTCGTAATAATATATATGAATATCGACTCACTTTTGATTTCAATCCCGAGACCCATATCTCCCATTCAACAAAATTGAAAAAGTCGTAAAATAAAACCTGATCTCCAACCGGTAGAGCGTAACCGGTGTTGTTAAGAATTACACCGGAAGACCAGCTCACGATATTCCTACCACAGAGCTCGAAGCTCCGTCACAATTTCCATGGCGCATGGAACAAAACTTTTACGATCTATTTATAGAACGAGGCGAACGTTAATCCCCGTCCTAAAGTATACAGAGATCGTAGAATGTCTCGAATTAATAAACGTAAGTTGTATGTACCATGTGTATATATGCACACATATATATTTAGTAAACTGGTCGAACGAAATGCGCTTAGTCATGCTGACACTTAAAAATCTATGTATATATATATGAGATGTGTTCAATGCCGTCAAAGCGTGCGCCGTTTTTTTTTCTCTGAAGTCATCGTTCAGGTAATTGGCCAAGGACTCGTCTACCGGAGAACCCGGTGTGGTCACTGGACGGCTATGCCGATTGTTGATAAAAGTCCACAAGGACTTTTGCGTCGGCAAAACGTGAGGCATTAACCCGAACAACTCGGATTATTATAATAAATAACCATTGTGATTATTATTTTGATACTGTGAACTAGAGTGTATATTTGAGGGTGGTAGTGTAGAAGAGAAATTCCAAGGTCACCATGGCAGCGAAACCGTTGAATGACCGCCGTGCTTGTTGGACCTCCCTCTCCTCGACAAGAGGGAGGTTTCGAAGTTTCAATTCGAGCAAATTGCTAATTGCCCGGAACTTTGAACCCCCCCACCCAGTTTAACGAGGCTTTTATGGGTGTCGCAGACGAGGGCGTGTCCGTTGGTCAATTTCTTCGATGATTTATACACTCGGAGGAAAATAATGCTGGAAGGAAGCATCTTCTTTTAACGTAGCGGTTTGTACGGGGAAGACAAACAAAAGGGAAGATAAAACGTGTTAAGTTTTATCTTGGAAATATCTTTCCTACGCTTTTCTTTTCAGAATCAAAGAAGATCAAAGAGGACGAACTAGAAAAATAAATACACAAGAAAATACAATTAAATCATGTTTCGTTTATTCATTAATCGTAGATCGTAGACAAACTCTGAGTTTGGAGAAACATAATTTTGTTGTTTTATTTTTTGTCGAAATAAGTTAAAATGTGTGCGAATAATGGCTACTAGACATAGGCTGTATTAGGATTGTGTGAAAATGAGAAATTATGTGTTGATCGACGAAGTGTACGAAATTTTGACTAATACTGGTTTTCAATGACTAGCAAACTTAGATCTAACGATTAACAATTTTTGAATTTTTCGTGTGAAATTTACTCGAACAATGCAGCGTTAGCTTTTTTCGAATATAACGAATTGCAACATTTTTTTTTGTATGTATGTCAGTGCAAAATGTATGTACGTGTGCTAAAAATTGCTGATCCAGCAGAACTGAAACTGCTCATGGCGCAAGCTGCGGATGCGCATCGATCGGTACCGGCTCCGTCAATTTTTTTTTCTTCGCTCTTCTTCCCTTCATTTTTGTGGTGACTAAACGATCGCCAAATAAACGCGTCGCCGGTGAGTGAATCTTCGCCGCTGCTGTTGCCACTGCACGGGTTTCTTGTCGCAGAAATGTCGGTCGTCTTCGGCAGCGTCGACGCGTCGCGAGCGATGAAAATTCGTGGTGAATTTTAGCACGTCTCCACGACGCTGAGATCCATCTCGATGACGAATCAAAAAGTTGTTAATTTTTTGTTGTTGTTTTTCATACGCGAGAGAAAGCCCTCGTCCTCTTATTTTCTCGAGCCACTCAAGTCCGAGGCTGCGCGTTCTACTCTGCCGTGTTTCGTTATTCTGCGCAGAAGCTTCGTTTTTCGGCCACCGGGTCTCGTTACCGGTGGCTCTTTATCGTACGTGCCGGACAATGTGTGAACAAGCTCGTAGTATAAACAAGCGGGTAACAAACAAAAAGCACCGTAGAATTTTTTATTTAAACGTTCCTTGTTGCGAAATCATCTTTTGCCTCTCTCTCAAAGAAAGTAAAGACTTCGACGAGTTTGTTCGTCCCTCATTTTCTTCCCCACTGCAGCATCCCGCGATGTCTATTGCCCGAGGACGAGCCGAACGAGACATTGCTCTTCGAGCTGCTGCTTCCAGAGCTCGAAACGCTCTCCGATCGCCTTATGGGTTTTCTCGTCGGATCGAGAAGACGGTCCAACACCTGGCGGATCGTACTGTGCTTGCGGTTGAACGGATTCGTGTACATGTTGACGAAAAAGCTTTACTTCTTCTCTTCGAACAAAATCGATCTGTCGATCTGCTTCTTTTCACGACGAATCTTCGAATTCTCACGGAAACGAAGATTATTTATTTTTCGTAACTTCGTAGAGTTACTCTTCTCACACCACAGTAATACACGTTAGCACGAATAAAACGTCGGTAAAACTCGATCTATATCCGCGAGTGTGCAGGAAACTTGGACTGACAGTTTAGCGGTTTGAGAGTTTTTTCGAAACTGGCAAGCGCTGTGAACGCTACGAGTTTGCGGTCTCGAATGAGTAGTGCCGGGTGAAGCGGCCGGTTATAAAGCCAACGAGTCGTCGCGACCTTCGTACGTCGTCGGCCAGTCTCGACGTCAGCACGCCGCTCCGCCGCGTGGTGGAGCGCGCGCGCGCGTGTGCGGGGTTCACCTGCGAATCGGGGTCCCGCACAGCCGCGCATACGCGTACGGCGGATTCTCAATATCACCGGCTAGGACCCGCATGCCTACCGTCTATTCACCGGGCATACAGCGCGCGGATCGAGCAGTTCATCAGGGCAATTTACAATGCGACGTATCCGACAGTAGTTTTTTTTTTTCGGATGTACATTGTCATTGCTGTGTCGCGATCGTTTAGTCCGGTTGATCTAGTTCGGGTCTCGATCTAACTGGTATTATCGTTGAGACTAGGCGTAGATATAATTCTAGGCTATAATGCGAGAAAACGAGACACGTGGGACAAGCACGCGTTTATTTCACAGATTATCGAAAAGTTTCCTTGTTTTTTGTTTCTTATTTAACTAATCTTCAGTTGTTAACTAGACGGATGTTCAAGTAAACTTTTGACCTGAGATTGTCGTGCAATACGAAAACTTTAATGCAACGCACAACAATGAAAATAAGAATAGATAAAAAATATATATGTTCCGTAAAACCATGAATAAAAATCAATTCAACTTGGTCAATTTAAATAAGTTTCGTGCATTTCCGTGGCAAATAAAATAGTTTTGTAATTGACTAAATGCTCAATTAAAACAATGTCTTTATAATAGTTTCTATCCGTATTGGAAATTTTTCAATCGCAATCGGAACGCGAACAAAATTATTTTAATTCGATTCCGTGTTATATATATTTTTGTGGAATCAATTTCCGGGTTGAATCTAAATTGGTACAATTTCATAGAAATTCTAAAGTCACGGATGGGGTCGGAGCTGTATATCAGAGCTTCGTTTCAGACGATCCCACTTTGTTGTACTCATAGTGACAACTGAATATATATATATATATATATATATATATATATATATATATATATATGCAGACTATGGACAGCTAATGGACTGGCCTGCACCTTGAATACTAAAAATCGGAGGGGCCTAATTTCCGGCGATAGGAATTCCGGACTCTTTAGTGGTTGACAGCATTGTCTCGCGAAGATTTGTCGGAAATTATGTACATCAAAACGTGCGCCTGGAACATGTTATTCTGTTACCGTACTATATACAGTCTAACTGATTATACGGTACCGAAAATAGTCTGTTTACACCATCTGAAAATAAACCCCGATTCCATAGCGGGTTTAACAAAGCTTTGAAATTGGAATAACTACTGCTACTGTCCTGCTACTGTGCGTGACAAACAAGCACGTTTGGCCGTGAATAGGTGCAAGTTAACGCGTCATCGGAGCGAGGGAAGATCGTCACCGTGCCCTTCACATGCCGCAGAGGACATCGTGACATAATTGTATTGAATTTTTTTTTCATGAAAATCGAAAAATGTAAATGTAAAAAAATGTAAATGTGAAATGTAATGTTAAATTTTATATATACGTTACCGAAGCGGGGAATCACAAAGCCGTGACTCACTATATGATTAAATTAGAAGGAAGTGCTATGCGGAGTCGGGGAATTTATATTTCATTTTCTTTTTACTGTAGCCTCGATCGATCTGCGTCTCGATTCGTCCCGGTGTGGATTCGCGTGCGTAATATTCTTTCGAAAACAGAATGGCACAGTGGCATTTAATGCTATGTTTGGGAGCCTCGGCTACTCCGCAATGAGGCTAAAAGCGTCATTCAACGTCCGTCAAAATATCAAAATATTTTTCTTCGCTCGCACTACATATTCAGTCCGGAAGACGAGCACCTCAAGCACAAGCGCGAAACAATAACTAGTACAAATGAGGCTTAATTATCGTCATGAGCAATAAAGACACGGTGTTTAATGTTCGCGTTTTTTTTTTTTTTTTTTAGGAGAAATCTCGACAGGGTATGCAAATGATCGATCTGCCAAGCTGATAGAGCCGGATATTGTCGCGTTGCGCTGTGAAGCGCGAGAGTGCGTGACGCTCGATAGAGGTGAAATTCGCTAGACCGAGATAATACTGTGTTGACGGTGAATAACTTCATTAGTTAACGCACTCCATCTCTCGCGTGACACGACTCGTTGTTGTCATCTGGATAAACATATTAGCAAAGAATGCACGCAAGTTCACGGTCACTTCGATTGAGAAATAGCCGCACATCTGTCGAGTGCGCCTCACAATTGATTAACGAGTTTGGACCTTGCCGCTACAGGTTATTTTTTTCTCTATGTAATGAAAACAACGCAAGTGATTCCCGGTAGGGGATTCCATACCTCGAACTGTAACTCACGATATTTGTGTACAAAAATTAAAACAGTGCGAAATTACAAAAAATGGAGAAACAAACACGTCAGCAAAATTTACGCCTCAAAATATATGTAATATAGGGCATTCCATACCATTTCGACCTGGGTCTAACCCTTTACATCTTGGATTGGACCCGCGATTTTTTATATGACTGAACTGACTTTCAAAAGCACGGTGTTTTTCAGTAACAAAAAATCTGAAACAATTACCAAAAATGCACTGTTGCATATAAATGCGATAAACCATGATCGATTGATTTTTCCTTCTAATTTTTTTTACTGTTCTTTTTCGAAAAAAAAAACAAAAAATAGACGGTGAATCCGGCCTGCTCCGGTTCAGATCTTAAAATTCGTTATATGGGGCACAAGATTTTACAGAATTGTTTAGATATTTTAATTGTGGCAATCGATACGTTCATTTTTTTAATCATAAACAATTATAAACAATTTCAAAAACCTAATAAAAAATGCGAGGGCTTTTGAGTGATAGTTTAGTGATATAAAAAATCGCGGGTCCAATTCGCGATGTGAAGGGTTAGACCCAGGTTGAAATGGTACAGAATGTCCCATATATATGGAAAAAAATTAAAAATACTTTCTCATAAAATACCACGATGACTCCCTGGATTGTAATTGCAGCAACACATTTAAATTATTTCCTTCTAATTCTACATATTCACCGTGTTAAGACCAGCGAAAATATTTTCGGTAAAGGAGTTTTTGTTTCTATCTCACCGACTCTACATCTGTTTGGAACGATTTATGGCGCGCAATCATCTTCGCGGTTCCAGGGGACTGCGTGCAAAATGTGGCGGAGAAAATTGTTAGCCATTTCGGAGAACGCTCGGCACAAAGAAATAACCCCCATCGGCAGGTCGTCCTGGATCGTATAACTAACGTCCTCCGCCCTTGCGGGCAGTCCGGAGTTCAAAATACCAGAATAGGAATTAAATAAATATACCACGCAGTGGTTCGGTGAACAGTCCGAATGCCGACTATGCAAAGAAAACCTCACACTCCAGCGGTGTGGATGGATAGGGTTGAACAAGAAGACACGACTGCCCCTAATGGGGACCGAAAACATACGCCGCTCCGTCATTGGTTGGGTGAGGCAGACCGAGTACAGTCGTACCTCGATTATCTGTATCAATTGGGACCGGAGCTCGTTCGGATTAACGAAAATTCGGATAACAGAACAGCGAAGCTGTGTTCAGCGATATAGCGCGATACATATAGAAAAAATTACTGCACGCATGTATTTTAAATAATTATATGATATATATTTGAGGAATAACGTAATACACTCGGACCTCGACTTTTGCGCCCTCGCTTTCCTCCACGGTTCCCCCCACGGAGCGAATATCGATCGGCGCAACCCGTGGAGGGGGAAGCCATAGCTTCCCCCTGTCGAGCATGGTCCATAGACCATGCTCGACAGTTAGTATGAGCGGGGCATACGCTACCTTGATTTTGTTAAAGGCATGTGACTCATACGTATCGATGCTCCGATGGTAACAAATCGCTATCCCTATTTTCTCCGTAATAGTTGATGTTTCGGCCAAAATCAAATTAGGTTTTTGTAGTCAATAGATATAAGTATGAAAACCTACTTTGCTTTTGGTTGTCATCGTAATTGGTCGAAGCATCAACCATTACGGAGAAAATAGGGAAAGCGATTTTTTACCGACTGAGTCTGTACCACATGCCCTTAAGTATGATGCGGAGTCGGTCCCGCCGCTGTGTAGGACGAAATCGAGGTCCTAGTGTATCTATTTTCATGACCTTTGAGAAACTGATAAATACTGCGCATACGACTGACGTGCATGCGCAGTAATGCTATGCGAGTCTATGCGAGTTCGAGCGTCCTTAAACTGGTTTATTGTTTGTGACGCGCAACAATATAAGTAGAATATAAGTAGTTCGGACGGTAGAAACTTTAACCGAACTGGCTGCGGTTCGGTTAACAGAGGTTTCGAATTATGCATATAGAAAAAAATCAATTGAGTCAACAAAATGTGCGCTTATGGCGAAACAAATGTTTGGTTCATCGAAAAGTTTTCTACCAATGAAAACGAGTGTTTCTTTACTTACTTCGAAAATTATTTCGTTCGATCAACCACAAATTTGTTTCACCACCCTCAAGCGCTCATTTCGTTGACTCAATCTTTTTTCTCAGTGTAGGTCTTCGCAAAATCGAGGTTCTACTGTACAGTGATGCAGGACCGCGGTCAGTAATGGGGACGCGGTCATTACTCGGGTCGTCCACCTCGCGCTCGGGCCTCTCTTGAAGGTGTTCTAGTGTGGGCCTCCGACCGTTGGTCCTTCGATTCTCGAAATATAAATAAACAAATAAAATGAAAAAAAAAAGTTAACGAAAAACAAAAAAGACCTGCAGCTCTACCTGCAGCTCTATCTTGTTTGTTTCGCAGGCCCGATGAAACAAAGTGTCGGGCGGCCGTCGTGACGCACGCCCATGCGCGTCACAACCGCCGCTATCGATGACCACGGCACAGTGGGTAATTGGTGAAGATTATAAACCGAGAAAATTCAGCGTTTTTATACTATCGTGTGATCGATGGTCGAGAGCGTGATTCGCGGAAAAGAATTGTCATCGTGTTACGCCGGTGGAGCTCGAGGAATGGCGTGTTCGTGAAGTACTGTCTAATCAAATCGAATCTTGGTTTCGCGCGCGAGATGAAGGTCGGGCGCATCGGGGACGACACCCGCTGGGGCGCGCGCCATCGGTTTGGGAAATTTGCAATGAATGGCGGAAAAAAAGAATAAATGGTGGAAAAAGAATCAAAGATTTTTAGAATTCAGGAGGGAGGGGAAGATAGTTGGAACGTCCGGCGAATGACGCGGTTTTCCAATTTGATATCAGGAGAGGTTAAAATGATAATGGACGACGCAGAATCGTCGGACCTGCGTTAGCAGCTCTTTTGAAGCTATTTGTGGCCTATCTTACAAACTCGTTTAAGGTAGTACGAGCGGATAGACTAACTCCACGTAAGATTCAGAGAGCCGAGAGAATATTGCGAACACTTCTCGATGCGATAAAAATCTTTAAAAATCAAGCATATGGACGATGTTGAGAAGATTGTTTTTGCATAATAATAATTTCTAGATGTTATTAATGAATTAATAAAAAAAATTGGTCAACAAGTCACCCGGAAACATACATTTTTGAATGAAAATAATTTGTTAACTTTTTTGAATACGTATGAATTCTTTCAGAATTTTGTCTAATGTTCGACAATTGCGATTTTCGAACTTCTTTACAGGTTAAGAATGTAACAAAAACGCAATTTTCAAACATTAGACAAAATTTTGAAAAAATTCATACGTATGCAGAAAGGTTAATAATCATTTTCAGTTTAAAGAATTTTTATTTCCGGGGGATTTGATGAACAATTTTGTTTCTTTAATTTGTTAATTTATTTTTGAAATGATTATTATGCTAAATCAATATTTTCACCCCTTTCCATTTGCTAGATTTTTTTCGAATTCTTATCCTACACTGAGAGAAAGATGTAGTAAAAATTACCAATCAACTAAGAAAAATTACTATAGGACATAGTAGTACGGCACCAGGACACCACCTATGGCAGAAAGCCTCAGAATTTCCAAGAATTTTTACCATAATATCTAAGAAAAATTCTTATAAACCCGGTACTTCCTACCATAGTTGTCGCCCTAACGCTCTACTACTATATGCTATGGCAATATCTCTCAAGTGATATAGTAGTTTTTACTAGATCCTTCTCTCAGTGTATCGAGAAGTGTTCGCAATCCTCTCTCAATTCTCTCTGAATGTTACGTGGCGTCAGCCTATACGCTCATACTGCCTTAACCCCAGTATCGGTGGAATTCTATTGCAAACCCAGCATCTTTTCTTTCGACACTTCCCGAAGATCATCGGTGGCTTCGAAATTCGTCACGCGAGATTCCGAACGAATGAATTATAATGAACGTTGCGTAATATTTGTTTGTTTGTTTTTTTTTCAATTAATTCTTTTAAAAACTTCGGAATTCCGTGCAAACGTTGTTGGTATGAAGGAAATTGTATTTTGACGGTAGAGAGCTATGCAACGCGACGATGGTGTCGAAGAATTGCGATACGATTCTTTCAACCCGCAACACTATCAATAGATCAATTGTAATAACTGTTACGTAATATTCTTTTTTGTTATTTTTTTTTATTTCCTTTAAAATCCACCACCCGAGATTATGAACGGATAAATTATAATGAGCGTTTCATAAAAATGTCTTGTTTGTTCGTTTTTTTTAAATTCGATTGTTATTAAAACTTCCGAAATTTCGTGCAAACGTTCTTAGTACGAAAAGAAATTTATCATGACGGCGCGAAAATTACGCACCGTGGCGATGGTGTCAAAACATCGCGTCACGATTCTTTCAACCCGCGAAATTTTCGGTAGATAAACTTTAATAAATATTACGTATTATTCTTCTTTGTTAGTTTTTTTCTATTTCATTTAAAATCTACCACGCTAGATTACAGACGGATAATTTTCTCGTAAACATTGCGTAAATATTTTTTAAATTCTTTTTTTCATTTCATTTGTTCTTAAAAGTTACAGAATTTCGTGTAATGTTCTTCGTACGAAAAAATGGTACCCTTCCACCGGAGAATTGCCTACCTGGCCGATGGTGTCAAAAAATCGTGTCACGATTTTCGCATCACGATATTCTCGATAGATCAAATTTGGTAAATGTTACGTAATATTCTTTTTTGTTAATTTTATCAAAATTCTATTCTTATTCCGTTTCGAGCGCATCTTAATTTCAGATCTTGAATACATTGGAAATCCTTAATGGAAGATAAGCTGACGGAATTGCCGAAAATAGAATACAGGACGTCGTACGGGGCCGAGCCTGAGGCGTCACTTTTTTTCGGACAAACCCGAAGCATTCCGTGCGCGTAAATGGACACGATTTGGAGATCACTGTCAATGCGAGAAGAGCGAAGGCGCGTCTATCAATCGACGGAAATCATCGGTTGAGTACGAAGCGTGACGTAAGAATTAGGGTGGTCCTTAAATTAAAACTTTTGGAATTCTCTGGGGGCCATCCCGTATTTTCGTGAGGTATAAAATAAAAATCCAATGTGCGAACGGTCCCCGAAATTAATGCATTTTTAGCGGTCGCTACCGGCTATTTAAAAAATTAAAAACTTCCGAACATCTAAATTTAAAGACAAAATGAAAAATTCGCAATTTCCTTGGAGCCACCCCACACTTCCAAAGTATAACGAAGATGAAAAAACTATGCGACATCCCTATGGAATCGAAGCATTTTTAGACGTTGCTACCGAGGGTTGAAAAACGAAGTTTTCGATAATTATAGCTAATAGTTACAAGATGTTGTAGAAGGGGAAAATCTGCCGCCGAAAAATAACCGAATATTTCATTTGAAAAAATATGTTTGTTGTAACAAAAGTTAATTTAAAAAACTGAAGATTTGTCGTTTCTGGTAAAGGGAGTCGACAAATTCCAGCAATAGTCAAAAAGTATAAAATTTCTCTATCGACGACTGAAGGAAACATTTTATTTACCTAATTCTCTTCAACAGCTGAAAAAAGTACTCTCGTTTCAGCTGTTGAAGAGAATTAGGTAAAAAAAAGTTTCCTTCGGTCGTTGATAGAGAAATTTTATATTTTTCAATTATTGCAGGAATTTTTTGACTCCCTTTACCAGAAAAGACAAATCTTCGGTTTTTTAACTTACATTTTGTTACAACAAACATATCTTTTCAAATGAAATATTCGGTTATTTTCCCACGGTGAATTTTTAGCTTTTACAAGATTTTGTAACTATTAGCTATATTTGTTGAAAACTTTGTTTTTTTAACTCTCGGTAGCGGCCTCTAAAAATACATGGATTTCATAAGGGTTTCGCAGAGTTTCTTCTTAAATGCTATACTTTGGCAGTGCGGGGTGGCTCCAAGAAAATCTCGAATTTTTATTTTTATTTTAAATTTACATGTTCCGAAGTTTTTAATTTTTTAAATAGCCGGTAGCGACCTCTAAAAATGCATTAATTTCGGGAACCTTTCGCACATCGCATTTTTATTTGATTCCTCACGATAATACGGGGTGGCCCCCAGAAAATTCAAAAATGTTCTATTTAAGGACCACCCTAGGAAGTATACACAGAACGCAAACAGACTCGCGTATACCGCAGCACCGGCGTACATACGGTGAATAAGTATTTGATGATCCATCCGTTCGTCCGTTTTTTTGCCGCGTCACTCTGACCCCGTTATAAAATTCAGCATGTAATGCGGCATATTTAGGCAAGAGAGTTTTACGCTCTCTTCGCCCATCCGCTATACCGCTATGTCGCTTATACATTTTTAATGCTTTTTTTTATCGCTCACGCCGGTACGATCTTCCGCACTCATGTAAAAACTCGGAATTTTCAAGACTTCGTTGCGCTAATAATAATAATAATAATAATAATAATAATAATAATAATAATAATAATAATAATAATAATAATAATAATAATAATAATAATAATAATAACAATAATAATAATAATAATAATAACCTATTTTTACCTATTATTTTGACTTATACATAAGTTTTAACTAAAGTTGAAACTGTATTCTTTTAAATTTATAGCTGTTAAATTGTATTTTGATTTTAATTGTATTGGAAACTTCTGTTCGTTAGTTGTTCGATTATTGTAACTTCTGTTATTACATACACGCCCTTATGATCTCAGTCAGCACTGTTTTCTGTAATTTTTATATTATGTAAGAAAAAATCCGTTAAATAAATAAATTATTAAATAATAATAATAATTATTATTATCATGCCCTGTATCCGTATTGACAAAGCCGTATTAATTTTCTTGTCAATTATGCACGAGCTGTGGGAATAACCGGTGATGAAAAGTAAAGCATAAAATCACTGGTTTCGAAGAAAACGTCCCGACTCAAACGAAAAATGTTGAACGGGTCGTCCTTCGGCGGCGCGTCTGGGCAACTGCATTGGATCACCTTTAAGTACCACTCGTGCGCCAGTGAAATACCGCGTACCATGTGTGTGCATGCAAATATTTATAATGCACGTTACGAGCGAACTGTACTGCAATGAGGGTTACACAGAACTCGAAGACCTTGGGCGACGGATACGATGGCGGGATAAGGCGTAGCTGTAATAGGCAGAACCGGAGGTTCAAGGTCCACAAGGGCCACTTCGCGGCGTTGGGTATTTCCCCTCGTGGATCTCATATCGCGGAATCTTTACACGACTCTGCGACATCGACTTCATGTGTCACACCTTATTATTTTTATACTATTTACATGAAAAATAAATTTATTGAAAATTATCATAAATTATTGTATTAAGTACCGCACAGTACAATTATATACCACGTATTATTATTATGAGTTTATTGAATTTATCTGTTAGTTGCAAATTTCATAAATAAAAATTCTTCCGGAGATCCCGGAAACGCCTCTGCATTGACAGCTTCGAACTGTTTATCGATGTAAGTACGTGTGTGTATATATGCGAGCATATATATGTATATACGGATACACAAGAGGCCGGAAATTCCTGGTTCAAAGATTCGGCATGGGTGGAAAAATTTCTCTGACGCTTGAGCTGAAATTTCATGGTCAAGCCGAGCTCGTAAACTCGATGGCAATCGGTGTCGAGCCTCCGTCTTGTCGCCGCTCAGTCAGCCGAGTGTTTAACTCGACTCGCTTTCGCTCAAAGAAACGGGTGATAAACGTTTGATGAGCGTGTCGCACACGAGCTCGACAACGTGCGAACGATGGTCCGACTTTCCTGGGAAACGTCCCGACGAGAAATAATAATAACAGAAAAAAAAGATGCACGTTCAACGGAGGTTCGAACGTGCACGGGCACGTGTCGTCGGAAATATCCGTATCGGGCGTTAGGAAAGGATATCTATTACGGCCGAGATCAGCGGGGTGATCGAGATAAAACTTTTGCAGTATTGTTGTAAAACGTGAATTCGGATATTCGTTGGAAAATAATTGTGAGTATTCCTCTTTGGTCAACGCAATGCTAAATAGAAATTGCGACATATTAAATATGAGCTGTATAGTGCATACTGGCCGGCGCAACGTGACTTTTCTCGATTAGCGTGTCATAACTCGCAGACAGTGATTGAGACGTAGAAAAATAAGAGAGCGATGGCAACATGTGATATCGACAGCCTCGTTGATTTGTCAATAAATAATAAATAATACTAGGACCTCGAGTTTGTTAAGGGCATGTGACACACACGTATCGATGCTCCGATGGTAA
This sequence comes from Stenichneumon culpator, assembly GCA_964017025.1. Lineage (NCBI taxonomy): Eukaryota > Metazoa > Arthropoda > Insecta > Hymenoptera > Ichneumonidae > Stenichneumon > Stenichneumon culpator. The sequence goes on along the minus strand of OZ024769.1, from coordinate 10,330,405 downwards.
CAAATCGCTTTCCCTATTTTATCCGTGATGGTTGATGCTTCGACCAAAATCAAATTAGGGTTTTGTAGTCAATAGATATAAGTATGAAAACCTAATTTGCTTTTGCTCGTCGTATCAATCGTTTTGGAGAAAACAGGGAAGGCGATTTGTTACCGACTGAGTCTGTAACACATGCCCTTAACCTCGATATCTGTAGCAGTCCCCACCAGGGAACGAATATCGATCGGCGAAGAAAGCTATGGGCTATGCTCGATAGGTAGTATGGGGGGGGGGGGGCTTGCGCAACCTCGAATGTGGTAAGTGCGATGCGGAGCCGGTCCCGCAGCTGTGAATAAACTCGAGGTCCTAGTGTAATAGAAACTTATATCGGGATGGAATAATTGTAATAATTTTTCAGAACATTACCGGTTTATTGTAAAACGTGAACTCGGATCTTCGTTGGAAAATAATCGCGAGGATTGCTGCATGTGCAACGGAATATAGAATAGTAATTACGAGATATGAAATATGAGCTATATAGTCCATTCCCAGACGGGCGCAACGTGACTTTCCTCGATTAACGTGATAGAACTAGCAGACAGTCATTGAGTCGTAGAAAAATGCAATTCGTCAATAAGATAGTGATGTCAGCGAGTGACATCGATAGCCTCCTTGATTTATCGATTGAATAAAAATTAATAGAAAGTTATATCGGGTTGGGATAATTATATTAATTTTTCAACAAATTCGTACACTTTCGCCTTTTACTTTAAGACTGTGAATTCCGATCTTCGTTGGACAATAATTGAAATATTAAATAAAAATTACGAGACATGAAATATGAGCTATATAATGCTTTGCCGGATGAGCGCAGCCCGACTTTTCTCGATTAGCATGACATAACACGAAGACAGTAATCGAGTCCGTAGAAAAATTCCGTTCATCAATGAGACAGCGATGTCAGCAAGTGACATCGATAGCCTCGTTGATTTATCGATTAAAAAAAATTAAAAGAAAGATATATCGTGATGGAATAACGATAATAATTTTTTTGTTAATGCGTACACGTTCGCAAGGTCTCGTTAAGTGCGGTGGGAATTTGGGAACGGGTATGAGGTTCGCAGGAGTCATCAGGGTCAAGAGGCGTTTCTGTCGAGACGGAGAGACAACCGTCGAGCGAGTCGGGCGCCCGAATGACCGGTACGCGTTTGCCGTGACGAAACAAACGACGAGTTATAATTAGCCTGGGTTAAGAGCTTTAGCGCGAATACGATCGAAACATCTATTCTGCCTGCGTACAGCATTTTTCAAAATTAAAAAAACAATGAAAAAAGAAAAAGTAATCCACAGTTCGAAGTTTGAGAAATTATAGTGAAAACAAAAATTTCTTGATATATAATAAATTAATTTTTTTTAATGATCAAAATTGGTCATTTTGAAAAATGTATAAGATTTATATGCAAAAATTAATAACGATTATATTTCAAGTTTCATTGAAGATAAAAAAGACCCGCCCAAAGTAAAACCAGTCGCTCTCATTTCTTCGTAACCCTGATTTATATTACAGCGATAAAAAAGGTAATACTTAAAAAAATGTATATATATGAATCTATACATATATTGTGCGCTTGTTTAAAATTTCCAGCGCACATGGCCTGATTTATTGAGATTGGGGACGAATTGTATAGCGAACGAGTACAGATAATCGACGCTCGGAGACGTTCGAGGGTATAATATGCGAGGCGATTCCTACGTCAGACGAGATGCGGTCTATTAAAAGCAATAAAGAACTCTTACGAGGGTCAATCGGAACATAATGCGTCGGACAGCATCACTTTGGTCACAACGATTCGCGCGCGTTTCTCCGCTCTTGTATACTGGCCACGTCGACGGACGAACACATGTGGTTATTCGAAATGATTCCTCTACTGGCCCCTTCGCTCTGGCACGAACCCGACGGCATCCAATTAATATCACATGTACACAAATACACGTAAGACACCGAACCTTGTATCTCGTTCGTTCCGTTTACCGCCCAATATAAAACATTTAATTTTTTAAAATAAAACTTACTTACTTGCAAGATAAAGGAAAGTTAAAATGAATCTAAATTTCTTCTTTTTTTTATACACATTTTTTTGATCAGTTAAACGAATTCACATTAAATGTTGATATCTAAAATTGATTTATCTTCCTTCTTTTATTTACCGTCGACCGTTGATTAATTTATTTACTTTTAATTTTTTTTATATTGAAATATCGAAAGAAAGTCACTGCATTCACGTCTATAATACACCGACCTTGTATCACGTCTGATCCGTTTAAATTTACCGCCCAATATGGAACATCTAATTTTTTAAAAGATAAAATTCATTTACTTTGCGTGCTAGATAACAGAAGGTTACATTTACCTTCTTTGATTTTTCATGCAAAGTAAATAAATTTATTTCTAAAAGTAAATTTATTCTTGTTTTGTTTTCATACACACATTTTTCGATTAGTCAAACGAATTGAAATTAAATTACGATATCTGAAATTGATTACATTTTTTATTCGCCGCCGGACGTTCATTCGTTTATTTATTTTTAATGATTTTTTTAGAATTGTATTATCGAAAGAAAGTCACGGGCTTCGTGTCTATAAAAATTTATTAGTTCCGTATCTTCCGTGACTTCCTCGTATCTTCATATCTCGTCGGACAAGAATGTCTGCGCCGAGCCAAGCACATATCTCAGTAGGCTGGAAAGCTTTAAGGCCAAGGTTCGCGAGAGACTTGATTCGAAAATAGCGAGGTCCCGTAGTCTAAATATATGAATTTTTACGTGATAACGGGAAGACGGTACAAAAGTCTGCCTCGCCAAATGAGGTTCAAAGTTCGAGCAATATTGTATATCTTTTTTCTACACAAACAAAACTTGCGCGGACTTATCCCCGCTCATTAAAAAAAAAAAAAAAAAAAAAAAAAAAAAAAAAAAAAGTCAATCGACTATCTTCGTTTCTTACACGCAGGCGTTTTTCTTAACGGTACCTGTTTTATGGGTAAAAGAAGAAGAAAAAAATAGTTGACCACTTGTTCATTCATCGATTCTTGATTTATCATCCCGCGAGACACTTGCTGAAAGAAACTCTCATACATAAGTAATTAGGCTTCGAAGCGAATAATTCTATCGCGGAACTTCGACTCCGGTCGAACGGCAGTTCGCGCTAAACTGTTTAAATATTCATGACATGAATGAATGAAAAATAAACTTTCTTTTGAAAATTTACTCGAGAGAGATATCAGAGGGAGTTTCGACACATTTTTCGCTAGATATGTGTACCAGATCGCAACTTTGCCGGAATCCGATTTCGACTGGATGTTTCCAATTTTTTTCACATATGTAAAAGAAAGAAAATGTATTATTTAAGTTTATCAGATCGCAACTCTGCCGGAATCCGAATTCCCCTAGGCGGTTCGAATTTCTTTTACATAGGTGAAAAAAAAGAATTTATTATTTAAGTTTATCAGATCGCAACTCTAGCGGAGGACGAATTAGACTGGGGGATTCGAATTGTGTTTATGTAGGAAAAAACAAAAAAAAAACACAAAATTTATTTAAGACTATCAAATCGCAGCTTTACCGAAATACGAATTCGACTGGACGAGTAGAGTTTCTTTTACGTAGGTAAAAAAAGAAAGGAAAATAAGCAACTTCGGCCGTGGCCAGGAATTCTTATTCCGTTATCGTTCAGCTCGCTTAGTTTTCATGTGGTTGTATATTTTATACTAGGGACCTACGTCACAGGTACTCGGGCACATATTTTTTAATTGTAAAAAAAAAATATTTTTACCATTGTCCGATCTAAAAATAACTTTTCTGATAATTATTTATGCCATGCCTACTGCTCTTCATCCTACGTTATTCTCAACTCTCAGTTCGAACGTATTATTATGTTCGCAATCGTTCTATGAAATATTGATGATACTAAGGAACGGAAATACGTCCTTTTGAAAACTTACTCGAAGAAGATATGAGAGAGATTTTCGACGCATTGCTTTTTTCGCTAGATACAACTCTACCGGAGTATTAATCCGAGTGGGCGATTCGAGCTTTTTTGACATAGGTACGATAAAAGAAAAAAAAATTATTCGCTAAAAAAGCAACTTTGACATTAAATTTTAAAAAATTATTTTTATCTCTATTCATCCCAAAAATAACTTTTCTCATAATTATGAGGAAAGTTCAATTCATGTCATGTTATGCCATGTCATGTCATACCTACTATCATGTCATGTCATGTCATGTCTTCATGTCATATCATGTCATGTCATGTCTTCTTCCGACGTTACTTTCAACACGGGGCACGTGTTTAGATTATGTTTAGATTTTTTAAAAATTTTAACCGGTATTGGTGCGCATCTTGCTTTCAGATATTTCTACTCTATGCGAAGTGGCTCGAGCTCCTGGTCGCTTGAATTTCAACGTGACCGTGGTCAGTGCGCGATATCTCGTATCGGAATTCGCATAAATCGCGGTTTCCGAACTACGTAACACCCCCAGTACCCGTCTTTAATCTCTCACCGAGTGGGATCTTTGCATAGATTCACAATTTTTTTTGCGGATTAATATTTTATTCCGTTGCCGGCTACGGACATGGAAACTTATTGTTAACGATGGCAGAACGAATTAAAGAGTATAACGATTTAGATGATTTTTTATGATTACTTTTTTTTACCATTTTTATAGCTCAGGCAGCAAAACGAATTAAACTGTACATTTGCCCCACAGTTACTTATCCCTACTTTACGTGTCTCTACTTTTATAGTTATATCATGTTTTTCTCAGCTACTAGCAACAACGCGCTCGCTTCGCTCGTGCTTACTTCATTTCTTTTAGGCTAGGTGTGCCGATCTTACTAATGAAACGGACGACCCCGATTGGCTATGAAAACTGACTTCACGATGTTGATTATTTCGATATATTTATCTCGATCATTTGAGTGTCATGTCTTTTTTTTTAAGAGGGGATGTGAACCTGGCAGCCGACTTTAAAAAATCAACATTTTTTTGCGGTTTTTAAAGATTTTCGTATGTACTTGCTTGTAGAAACAATTTTTTTATTTGTAGTAGCGCCAGAAAAAAAATTAAAGGACTAAAAAAAAACACATCCACTGAATTTGGCGGCGCTTAAATCTGACGGTAAATTTCTATAGAGAATCGACTAAGTATTAAAAAATCAGAACCTTCGACTGTATCGATGCCGCGTTAGTTTTCGAGAAACTACGAACGAAATAAATCCTAATTGAGCCACTGTGAAATTAGCCGCAATCCCATGTAGGTTTTGCCGATGGAACAGTCGCGGCCGATGGTCGGGCTAATGTTGGCGTGGCGATTGTCGAATCCCCAACACTCGGCCAATGTTCGGCCAAGTATTGGCTCGCCAATGGCTGGTTTGATAATTTGCGGCCAATGCTCGGCCACGTTCGACTCGCCAATTGGTGGATAGTCGATTTGAGGCCAATGTTCGGCCGAGTATTTGCTCACCATTGGTTGGTTTGACAATTGGCGGCCAATGCTTGGTCAAGTATTGACTCGCCAATTGTTGGTTTCTCGATTTAAGGCCAGTGGTCGGCGAGTATGAACTTACCAAACATTGGTTTTCCGATTTTAAGCCAATGTTCAGCCGAATACCGATTCGCCAACCATTGGTCGGTTGATGGATGATCTCATAAGTCATTGGTGTGCCGATTTCAGGCCAATGTTCGGCCGAATATTGATTTGCCAACAGATGGTCTGTTGATACCTGATCTCACGAACCATCGGTTTGCCGATTTCAGGCCAATGTTCGGCCAAATATCGAGTAGCCAATCATTGGTTTACCGATGTGACGCCAGCATTGGACCATCATTCATCGGTTTTCGCCGCTAGATGGCGGTGACCCAAGTTGTTTCTCGCAAGCGAAAGTGTACCCGAGCGTCAATATAAGAACATGCGAATTGACACCTTTTTTAACTTTCGCAAAGTATGCGTATTATTTTTGGATTTCGTACTCGGTATGTACGAAATCAATGTATTAGCAATATATATTGCCAATACATTGATTGAATATGATCGCTTTGAGAATTCTCGCAGGAGAAAATATATAAAGTATAATCTCTCGTAGACATGCGAAGCATAAAAAAGGGATATTCTAATTTTTACAATATAAACAAAAGTATTGCTTTAAAACCACTCTCGCCCTACATATGTAACCTGTAGAGGGACAAAATTGACAACCAATAATCGGCCGATCCTCTTGATCGACCTTGGGGCCAATGTTGGGTGCCAATATTGGCAAGTACTTATCATCCAAGGCACCCTCGATGATTGGGCCAAGCCTGCATGCCAATGTTGGCAACATCGGTACCAAGCTTCGCCCAACCATTGGCCACATCCGTTTACCCTACATGGGATACACGGCGAAAAGGTAAATGGCGGCCTTCTCGCCGAAATGTCGATATGGACAAACATGCTTCTTTCTTAAAAGTCCTTATGAATTTGCATCGAAACGTGACAAAACCTGCGAAAGACACAGGTCATAATTCAAAGAAACTGCTTGCCAAATTTTGGCAAGAGATTTTTTAGTCGGAGGAAACGCGCGAAGTCACGTGATCGCCGTGAAGCGCATAACTGCCATCTTTTTGTCCTAGCCGGCAGTCGGGAGTCAAAACAAAAACAAGATAAACGCACAAAATCCTGGTGAATCCGAGGATATGCGAAGCTCAGGCCTTACCGTGAGTGGGACAGATTTTTGCACGATATACGCACATCCGTCCGTTCTTCCTTCTAAGTCCAAGGGTGTGTCAGAATCTCGAGCTTCTTACACGCTAGCCGGATCGGAGTATTCACACGGAACGCACTGATGTAAGATCGAAGACACGTCTTTTCAGCAGCACAGTATCGACGACAATATGGAAGAGTTCCCGATACACTTTCGGTAAATTCGCCCCACGGCTTCGCTCCTTCTCCTCGGCTCTTACATTATTCCGCGACTGACCGGTCTTGACATCTATCTGTGATAACGGATAATGTTAGACCTTAAAAAGTGAAAAATAATATTGTATACAATCGGAATACGATTGTTTCGTAAAAATTATTTTGATAAATAAGTGACGAATTCGCTTGTTCAGGTTTGAATATACCTGTCCTATTTCCCGTGTCATTGACAATTTTGGGTTGTACTTTTGTTAGTAAAACTAGAGACGGATGGTGCGATCGGAAAATTAAAAAACAAAAAGTTGTGGACATTTGTGGACAAGTTGTTGTAAAAAGTACAAACCTTTTTTTACAGCGTAGCCCGAAACGGCAATGCAAACCTAGGCGATAGCTGGCTATACGAAAACCTCCCCCCTGCGTCATAGTTACAGGCATACAGTAGAACCCCCTTTATCCGAGCCAATGTGGCGAGTGTCCGTTGGATGAGTGAAATCTCGGATAACACGGATAATATATTCAATCCAAACGTATACTATTCAAAATACTATTATATATTTTTTTAAATAACACCACTTCATATAAACATTGACTTTATTAGTTAATTCAGTTATTGTTTAAATATTATTATCCCTTTAAATCATTGACTCTAAAATCGGAACTGTTGTATTTGCAGCTCGCAATATAAAGCAAACTTGTACAAGTTTGAGCATGTAGGCAATGAAGTTGTCTTTACGGACTGCTCCGCGCTTGGGCATTGCTGCTTTATCCGTTTTGTCTAAGTTTTCCGTATTATCCGAGTCTACATGTCGGTTAACGAGGCGGCACGCATGAGTTGGGTTCTTCGGATAACGCTGAGGCTCGGTTAATCGAAGGTCGGATAAGCGAGGTTCTATTGTAAAAGTTACAATGACCGGACACCTAAGAGTCCGTGTACTAGAGGAAAGGCCACGTACAAATGGAACGCATATAAAAAAATACAGCGTCACATTACATACAAGTGCACAAGTGTAATTTAAAGTGTATTAAAACAATAAAAATGGAAATGTCTAACTTTTTTCTTGCTACTACAAACGGAAATTCATTTGCTACAATCAATTACCTACGCTTCTCTATAGGAATCCAACGTCAGATTTGCGTGCCCCCGAATTCGGAGAATGCGTTTTTTTTTTTTTTTTTTAAGATCTGTAATTTTTTATGGCGCTACTACAGACGAGAAAATTGTTACGACAATAAAAACTACATACGGAAACCTTTGAGAATCGCAAAAAAAGGGATTTTTTAAAGTCGTTCGCCAGGTTCATATCACAGCTGTCTTTCTCCCGACAATTTTACTTTCTTCGCTACGCGAATCCTTTTTCTTACCTTTCGAGTTCCCATGCAGTCATTCAGACCTTCACATATTTTAAACAAAGTATCGCGCAGATTCGACTTCGAATTGTTTTCTCGTGATAAAAGAACGAAAAAAACATTAGTTCAGCGTACATTTTTTCTCCTCAACGGCAATAATTCAAACTTTACCGTACCGAACGGAAATTATAACGCGCATGTGGAATTGTCTGCGCTATCGACTGGACAATTTTGTTTCCATATTCTTTACCCACGCGATTGTGCTTCTTCCAACGATATGTTTGTTTTTTTTTAAATAAGTTTTGCGAAGATTACGTATTACTTATACGTTATTTAAATTGTAATAATTAATATGCCAATTACAGATCGTCTCGCAACACGCTGTTAGACACATTTTCTGCACGCAGACCGGCGTGTCAGCATAATATGCATATTCCGTTTGACGTCCTTCGGCAAAGCGAGAAAGACGGTCGGTAAGAACTACCGTGTATAGCCTCTCGGAAGACGTCAGAGTCGCGCGACACTTCCTTTCTTTTTTTCTTTCATCAAATCATTTTCAACCTCGATCGTTTTTTGTTTCTTTTTGCAAACAACGCGTGCGCCTTTTGACGTCAATACGAAGAAAAAGCTGCAACTTTTTTTTTCTTTAATCAGTTCGATTCGGCATCGTTGCAATAGGCCTTTCTGTCGTAACTAGGTTTCAATTCGAATGAATGAGAATACGGAGATTAATCTTCGAGGGTTCGCGCTGGAATCTCCTCGCGTGTCGGTGAGTAGGAAATAAATTAAACGAATGAAATAAATTAAATAAATTAAATGAACCTTAAAGTGGATGGTGGGCGAAACATTGGGATTTTTTTAGTCTTCTGCGTCTCGTATAATCGAGTCAGGTTTCGACCGGTTTCCTCTGCGGCTTCGTGAGTTTTTTTTTAGTTCATTCCCGTGCACTCGTGCAGCTCTCAAGGGCTTCTCGAGCCTTCTCCAGCCCTTGAAATTCAAAAAACAATGTAACTCTTTGCAGTTGAATCGACTCCCTTTTTTTAATACGATTGAAAAATATCTGTCAAATTTGAATGGAAATATTATGAAACGTACTTTGAGCATTCTAAAATATTTCTCAATAGTTATAATTTTTTTTAAATAATTCATAAGATACTTTTAAAAAATGTCGAAAAAATGTAATTTTCAGGAAAAAAGAAATGTATTTGACTCGTAGCGATTACAAAGCGTGAAACGTTATTTTTATTTCCGGAACTTAAAATGCAAGTTTTTGATTAAAATAAAATTTTGTTTTGTCAATCTTCGTAGAAATCGGCAATCTCTCGGTTATCCCGAACGCCATGTGACGTCACACCTTTTCGCAAAAACTGTCCGATGAGCATTTTTTTTCGAGCTCATAGCCGGTGTCATAGAAGAAATTTGCTCCTGTTTGACAGAAGATAAACGCTTGTGTTTATCTTCTGTTGTGTATTGACGCTTTGTGTTTAGCAGGCAATTGTCTAGTGTGTCTACTGGATTGAATTTGCAAGCGGGACTTTGCAACACATTTCTAGCGAATATGTAATTTGAAATAATAATCACAATAATAATAATAATCTCAATCGATATAGCAAAGAAGGAAGTTCGAGATTATTGTACCTGGAGGATTTTTAAAAATGAATAACTTCGCAAGTATATTATTATTTTTAATGAATAAGTAAATAAGAAAAAAAGTACCTCAATCAATACAGCGCGCGAGGAACTTCGAGCAATTACCGTGTCTGGAGAATGGACTTTTTTTTATTAATAAGTGCAAGAGTGCATTATTATTTTTTATAAATAAGTAAATAAGAAAAAAAAGTACCTCACTCGATGTGACGAGCGAGGACGTTCGAGCGATTATTTTCATCTGGAGGATGGAAAATTTTCTCATCCTCGTAAAGGTCCAAACTGGTGTTTGTTTGTTTACGTCGACGACATTTTCCAGGAAACCCGAGCGGAAACAGCCCACCTTACTGTATTACCTTACTGTCGAGGTATAAATGTATATAATATATTGTGTCCATGCATATAGTTCATGTATAGTGCATGTAATGTTGTGTGCATATATATATATATATATATATATATATATATATATATATATATACATATACACAAGAGAACGACGGGAAATATTCCGTGAAGCGCCTCTTCCTTCGGGCAAATAGGTCTTCGACCTGGAACGTTTGTGGTCCCAAAAAATTTCATCCGCGTTTTAGCTCCCGTTCCTCTCGTCGTTTCCGAACTTACCCTTTTTTTTATGGCTTCCTCGAACTTTGCATGCATGGTAAAAAAAAAAATCGCCGGAGATGCATACCTCGAGATTGTATAATGGGCATTGAACGCCCCGCAGCGATACAACCGCCCCGTGACGTAAACCTCGCGGTAAATTAGATCGCGTGTGACGCATGAAGAATAAAAAAAAATTGTCGATTCACGTGGGTCGAGAAACGCGAAGAGCAGGGAAATGGTCGAGGCAATTAGTCGCCGATCTGCGCGAGAAAAAAGAAAACGAAAACAGAAACACGTGGGAAATGTATTGCAACTATTAACCGAGCTCCGGGCTATGACATGGACGTTAAGAGAGGCGAAGAGACGTAGAATTTAGGCCAAAAAAGTGTTTCAGTTATTTCATGGTAATAAAAAAAAAATTTCTCCAAAATCTGTCATGATTTATCGTTCGTAACGGTGTTCTTAGCACGTGAAAAAATTCCCAAGATCGAGTACACAAAACTGTAGGTGTTCCATTTTTTATTTTTTTTATTATTATTTTTTTTCAATTACGTTCCAAAAGAATATTTTATAATTTCAAAGAATAGACTCCTACAATTTTTTATGTACTGACCTTGAGATTTGTTCGTACGATCAGAATATCCTTACAAACAATCGTCTAGGATATTCGATTTTAGATCGGCATAAAATTAAGTACTTTCCAACCCGGCAAATAATCGTATTCAAATTTGTTTTTCTATCTACCGGGAAATGCTACGATTTGTATGGAGCTTTGCAATTACACTGCGGTAAACGAAAAAATTTACATTTTCATGTTGCTTCCTCATAAAACTTCCAAATTGAAATTTTCATATGGCTTTCTCATAATGTTCCTTTATTCGCGAAGCTTCTTCTATGAGAAAGCGATTTCTGGGTTGTTGGCTTCCTCATAGAGGAAGCTTCGCAAAAAAAGGAACATTATGAGAAAGCCATATGAAAATTTAATTTGTAACTTTTATGGGAAAGTTATATGAAAATTTCAATTTGCAAGTTTTATGAGGAAGCAATATGAAAATTTCAATTTTCAACTTTTTTAAACATCAACGTCGTGTTTGACTTTTATGCAAAACGACTGGCCGATTCAGGTTCTGCGCGAAAAAATACACCAATGCGCTTCACTTTGTCGGACCTTTGCATCTTACTTCGTTCAACGAAAACACAAGATCTTAGAAAAAGAATTTTTTAATCATCCAATATTCACCGTTTTGTGGCCATGTATTATGTATTTTTTCCCACTGATTACGAAGCTCGCACTTATTTTACTCCTGGAATGATATTCGATGCAGAAACTCTCGTCGGACATAAACATTTTCCGAAATATTCAAAAATTTCAAAATCTTATAAAATCTAAACGATTCGATCCATTTCCGCCAAATTTAATACGAAACATTGTACCTTTGTAGTCCAGTACCGTATCAAATTTCATATCGATACGTCCATGATTACTCGAATTAGACCGTTTTTAGTAATTTTTCAAAAAAGCTCCAAAAAACTCAAAATCCCATACAATCCGACAACTTCCATGGATTTTGACCGAATTCAATACCAAAGGTATTTGATCAAAAAGCATATTTGTGTGCAGTTTTAGGACGAAAGCTCAAAATTCAGGCAAGTTAGAGCTACCACAGACAATTTTCAAAAAAATAAAAAAAAAAACAAATATCAAATGATCAAAAACCACCTAAAATCTAAACGACTGCATATATTTGCCGAATATTGGATCAACCCCTCAATATGTTTGATAAATTTCACCTCGATATTTCAAGCCGTTTTCAAATTATAAAGGTTAAATTATATGATTTCTTAAAAATAAAAAAAATTAAAAATTTCATAAAATTTAAACGGTTCGACCGATTATTCCCAAATTCAATACCAATCATCGGTCAATAATGGTCCACTCTTGTATACATTTTTAGCCCGATATCTCAAAAACTGTAAGAGCTAGAGCGCGCACAGATATTTTTGAAAAAGTTTAAAATCGCGTAAAATCTGCATAGACGACTGCATAGATTTGGCCAAAAATTGGATCGAATAATGACGACCGACCCGTCAACATGTGTGATAAATTTTACCCCGATATCTTAAGCCGTTTTCAAATTATGAACGTTAAATGATTTGCACACACATACATTGATACATACATACATACATACGCACGCACGCACGCACGCACGCACGCACGCACGCACGCACGCACGCACGCACGCACACACACATCCAGACATTTTTTCTAAATGTGTTACTTAGATGTTTGGGAACATTCTGAACACGTTTATATAAAAATCTCGAAAACTAATTTTTTCACGAAAACAGAACTTCCTCCATGAGGAAGCAAAAAATATCACTAATTGTGTTTTAACAATATTTGTGTAACAACAATACTCGGTAAAAGTTAATTGCGAATAAATTGCAACGACGATGACGGTGCGATAACACTAGAATCGCAAGATCGTAAATACTGCGTACCTTACGTCCGACAATGGCAGATCTTACTAATAGTGGAATTATCGGAGATGAAAAAACGTAACGTTTTGTTTACGTCGAAAGATCGACCGCGCGGTTCATACTGGCTCGTGTATTTTTCTTAATTTAATTGAAGCTATTAATCCGAGGATTTTTCGAAGATACGCACTATGTTGTCTTAACGTCCTAGTAAAAAGTGGCCTTCGTTGACTCGTATACTCGACGATAAGGCCGATTGATTACCGTACAGCCACAACAAACGTACCATCGTTTCCGTCGACAATAATAACACGTCAGGACATTTTCTCGAAGGTGGGTAAGTTTTTGAGATCCTCGTCGCTCTGAGGACGAACGTATACACTTCGTTATAAATTACGACTAACTCGTCAGTCAACGCGTCCTTAAATTCTAGAACGGAAAAGCAATATGTCATCGCTCGCAAATCAGTCGGTAAAACAGTGTTGCGTTGAGCGCTAAACGGTAAACTCAATGACCGCTGGAGCGTTAAAAGTACAAGCGATATTAATATGCGAAAGTGAGGTGATTGTTAATTGTTGAGTGTGTTGAAAAAACTAGGTATAAAAAATTTGATTTAATAAACCAAGCGTTGATCGTACCTCTTTATTGTGTATTTACCAGTTTATGAATAAAAATGTTATATTCTGCGTATAAATTTTCATAAAGAATTCTTTTTGTGGTGTACCGCAGCGCCTTCTGTCCTATTACGACCAGCGGTTTCGTTGTAATCTTATATCTTCAATACGGAGAAGTTTGATCAAGATAAGCCGCAGCCGAAGGTCGATGCCACAACAGAGCATTGCCGTAAGGACGTCCGCACGCGACCGTTGAATAACTAATGCTGAAATAGAATTTATAAATCGTACGATACAAGCTTGTTGGAAAACAACGGACAACGCGGCTAATAATGTTTTGCTGGCACGTACTGATAGTTACATTTATGGTGATTTGGCACGAGATTATCGATAACGGCTATGCATAACAATTTTTAATAAAACTTGGTAAGAGCGATTGAATAACTATTCTGTATTTAGAGCTCCACAAGACTGCTGCATCCGTGCCCTCAAAATGATCCTTAATATCGACGAGAATGCAGCTTTCGACGATAAACGAAGGAATATTAATTTTGACCCGTTGGCTCACTGGATGATGAAAAAGAATGCTGATATTTAAGGGAAAAAATACCGATCTGGTGAGGATACATTAAGTGATTTTCATTGTGACGATAAAAAAAAGAATTTAATACTTGATGAAAAAAAAATATATATCGAATAGCTGCGTCGCGGATGGCTGTCGAGTGCAAAAAGCAAATTGATCGTAAATCACGATTTTCATTGAGCAAAAAAATAACATAAAGATATAAGTAAAAATCGTTAGTCGACGTTGATATTTACATACTGCTCTGTGATTATTTCCTTGATCCTCAAAAAACAAACGTCAGTGTGTAAAAAAGATTTTCTTCATTCGGAATTTTTATAATTGGTTCATCGTTCAAATTTTCGCTACGAGCCTCGCCTGCCGGACGACGCTTGGTCGTGTAATCGTCCAAATGTGCGTCACAACTGTGGCAAAAGGATTTCGGTCTACGAATTCATCGGAGTCAGCAAAGAATAAATAAATAAAAATAAAAGTAAAAATCTTTTGGCGACGTTGATTATTTCCTTAACCCCTAAACACAAACGTCAGTGTGTATAAAAATGTTGTTCGTTCCGAATTTTTAGAATTTTTTTATCGTTCAAATTTTCGGCACAAGTGCGTCGGACGACGCTTGGTCGTGTAGCCGGTAAATGTGCGTCAGAAGCGTGGCAAAAAAAAGTCCGACCTACCAAGTCATCGGAGCGAGCGCTCGCTCGAGTAGACCAGACAACGAAGAAAAGATGCGAGCAGAAAATCGATGAAGAAGAAAAAAAACAGCGATTCAACGCACGTCCAGTTAGGATGCACTCGGTAAAAGTGGACCCTCGCATAGTTTCTCTTTCTCGGACATTCCCGGTAACATTTTCATCGCGAAGCGTTAAAATACTTTCCGTCACGCGATTACGAGCTATATGCTGATAAACGATCAGCGTCGTTAACGAATGTGCATATACGGAAGATTATTAGTGTCACGAGCTGGAGAATCGTTTACAATATTCCGTGACCTATATATCCCGACACTTACGTAGCGACTGTAACGCGAGAAACCGAATGCCGTGTACTCATTTTTTTTCTTTTTTTTTTTTTTGCAAAAATTGAGGTCGACCCAAAGTAATCTTCGAGCGGTTCAACTGTACAGTGATAATTAATTTTTTCGAAAGCAGCTCAAACCACTTTTATCTGATAGATAATTTATTTAGTCTACGAAATATTGATGGTTATACATTTGTTTGCAACATAATATAGGAAATTATGATTTTTTTCTTGTTTCTTTTTTTACCAAATCGATACATTAAATTTGATGGACAAAAATAAAGTGTGATGAGTTTACTGGCATGTAAAATGTTTGAAACGTTCGGTAGACCGTGTGTCGATTTTAACTCGTACCGGTGTATTAAATTTATTACATGCCGTGCGAAAATGGCAATTTTACGCCCTCGACGCGTGCACAAAACCTCAATTTTCACACCTTGTAAAGACAAATTTGGTACGATACTCGTGGGAAAAACGTTTTCTGAGCTTGTGTGATTGCAGCACTCGTAAAAAAAAATGTATCGCACTAGTATCGTAAATTACTAATTGTTGATTTACGCATAGAATCTTCATATATCGTACATGAAATTTTGACAATACGTCCCTGCAATTTTCCGATTATTTGTTGGCCGTACAAATCGTCGTTTAATAGATGGTAATTTGAATCGATAATTTCTAAAATCATTCAGATTCATGATTGAGAACTCTGATGTTAAAAATGTAATTAAAAAATAGTGCAACGAAAAAAATCGTCAGTTCCGACGATTAATCCTCGTGCCGCTTAGATAGCGTAAATTTAATCTTCTCCCATCCCGAAAGATCAAATTTAGATCGCTCGCAACAAAAAAAAATATTTGTTGGATATTTTATTCTCGTCTTGTCAGCACGGATCGTCGTCGCATATATACGCGCTGCCGACCGAAGCGAGACAATGTGATGCAATCCGATACGATAACGCCGACTCGTGTCGATCATTCCAGCACGTATAAGTTTCGAACCAACAACCGCCGAAACTCTGGTGAGGTCTGAAGTTGGCTGCACAAATATATTCTTAAGTACAAACTCTCTAGTACCCGAGGTACTTCGAAGCCGAGTGCTAGTGAACTACAGTCGGGCATCGTACCAGCCGAAAGTTTGCGTTCGATGGAAGTGTTTGTTTATTTATTTATCTATTTTTGTTAGAAGAACTACGATTGGGCAACGAACCACCAAAAGTTTCCATCGATGGAAATTTTTATTTATTTATTTCTGTATTTTTTTTACAACTACGATTGAGCAATGAACCATCCCGAAGTTTCCGTTTGATGTATTCATGTAGTTAAAAACGTTTATTTATTTATATTTTTTTTATTAGCTTTTTATTTACCGAATAGCATAGAGCTACAGCGTGATTAATCGGTGTAGACTATTCTTGGAAGAGCGACTGTTAATTTGATCGGAAATTTGGCATTAATCATTAGACCTCGCTGGGGCCGAATAGATATAGTGCTAGATTCGAATTTGGAATTTGAATGAAAGTTCATTGGATAGTGATATTCGATACCCGTGTCCGACCGCAGCTAGATGAGAAAAGGAAACATTTCGCAACAAATTGAATAATTCAAATGTGCTAAAGTGTAATCGGGACGTAAGAAAGATAAGTCGACTGTGCGGCCGAATACCTGAGTAGGCTTCCGGCCAGGCGACCGGATCTATCGCATTGTAGATCACCAGTCATTAATAATAAAACAGCTGCTAAGGATTAAGGAATCCCCTCTTAAAAAGACATGACACTCGAATGATCGAGATATATATATCGAAATAATCGAAATCATGAAGCCAGTTTTCGTAGCCAATCGGGATCATCTGTTTCATTAGAAAAATCGGCACACCTAACCTAAAAGAAATGGAAGTAAGCGCGAGCAAAGCGAGCGCGTTGTCGCCAGTCCCCTCTTAAAAAAGACATGGCATTCGAATGATCGAGATAAATATATCGAAATAATCGAAATCGTGAAACCAGTTTTCGTAGCCAATCATGATAGTCCGTTTCGTTAGTAAGGCCAGCACACCTAACCTAAAAGAAATTAAATAAGCGCGAGCCAAGCGAGCACGTTGTTGCTAGTGTTCGTCACACAGCAGCGATTCTATTTTTGGAATTATGAGGACATTAGAAAAATTAAATTCACCCGTGCCCGAAGGTTTTCGAACATATTACGAGTTTACATTAAGAAACTGTGAAAATGTGACGAATTCCCTTAAGAAAAAAATCGTTCTTCGCATTTCATCGCCGGGGAAGAATGCGTCGCACACTTCGGCGATCGTTTAGGCGCCTGAACGCTCACGCGATATCGCGCCTACGATCCGCGAAACGCCTGTGACTAGTGTCGAACTCTTATCGACCATTGAATTCGTTACAACTCGCCACTTTGATGATGACGTCGGAGCCATGCGGACGGGGAAAAAATAAATGAGGGCATTTTTAAATAGACATAGGTATCGAGCGAACGAACGACATATTGAATTGGAATTATCGACGTCCGTCACGTATCTTCAAAGGCCACACACTGTATTGACCTCGGGGTTTCAGTACCTCCACGTACATACACTCACTCTTTCGCGCACCACGACTTTGCGTGACCTTGCGATTTATACATCGCGCAATAGTTTCGTAGTTACTGCCCGAGGGGTCGGTTTGAAATAATTCGATCGTGGGATATGTGGAAGACAAAAAATTTCAGCGGCGACTTGCCGTCGTAATTGTGAAATTGTTATTTATGCTACTCACATGTCGGATAGAGGCTGCATTTCCTCGAACGAGCTCCGGTATTTCCTCCATGAAATATCGATTCGTTAACCACACACCAACACCGAACAGTGAAGAGAAAAACAATGTATGAAAACGAATATTTTAGAAAGTCGTCGATTTTCCATCTGAGTTCAAAAACATGGAAGTCATCTTAGAACGTTTACTATTTAACTTCATTTTCTTCACGATACTTTTTCTTGGGATCGTTGGATGGATTAACGTGAGGCGCTTTCGATTTGGCGTTTTTCGTTAATATACGAAATCGTACCAAAAAACGACCATGCGCATGCGCAGTCACATGATATTAACAAAAAATTCCAAATCGAAAGAACCTCCAAATCTGCATGCTCACCTTTTCTGTTAGACCTTCATATGTTCTCTGGTGAAAATATTTCTCTGACAATTTATCTGAAAAACTCTAATGGGACTGTTTCAGTGATTTTCACCGATTTTCCGAGATTTTTCTCTGATTTTCTCTCATATATGCTAAATATATCCGCCATTTTCTCCGCACAATCTCCAGCAGTCACGATATATCAGATGAATTCAGAGGATTTCCCGAAAAAATTTAGATATATCTCTAATTTTTGCCTATAAAGTACGTGAAAAGAAAATACGAGTTGTCTCTAAGACTTAATCATTCTGTTACTCGGACCAAGAGTAGACATTTTCAGAGAAAATACTTTTCATTTTTCGGAAATGCTATGATTTTAGCGAACAATGTTGATTCAGAGAGTTACAGAGAACTTGCGAGTTCTCTCTAAGATTTGTCCATTTTGTTACTCGCCCCAAGAGTAGAGTTTTTCAGAAAAACACAATGTATTTTTTGAAAAACTCCGATTTTCTAGGATTATTTGTGTTTTGAGAACTGCAGACAACTTAAGATTTTTTTCTAAGATTTACTCATTCTGTTATCGCAATGAACAATAGACTTTTTCAGACTTTTTCTCCGATTTTTTTCAAATAATGTAAGGTTTTCAGGTATTCGGGATTATTATACCGAGTTTCTCGTATTTAGCAGAATTAAAGGATTTCCGATATATCTACTCATTATTGTATATATATACTGAAAATGAATGAAATTATCTCGGGTTGCATCTTTGTTCTCAATAAAGTGGGCGTGCAATTTGTTTTTCATGTTCTTTTAATATATGAGCTTGTACATACAATTATTGTAACATTAAGTAATACATAATGAGTTAATATTTCATTAAAAAAATAATAGTAATCTTCTTTTGCAATTGTACAAATAATATTTCTTTCACATAAGTGCAATTCTGTTATACTTATCATTTAGATTTGGACACTCGTGATAATCTTTGTTGCCAAGGATTTTTACACGCTTTCGTCATCATAAAATGACTTCCTGGCGTATCAATTACATCAGAGTACTTCTCTTGATTCCTTTAATCTCCGCGACATCCGGCACACTAGCAATGAAAAAATGTTCATTGGCTTTCATTATGATACATTTCAAGAGACCGCTCAAAGCTTCCGGCGAAAAATGTTGTAATTTACCGTCTTGGATATTACATTGATTGATATGACTGATTTTAAAATATCGCCCTCCAATAAAAGGTACGGTCTTGCACAGTATTTTACGAAAGAAAACGACTACTTTGTCTTAACCTCGTGATTCCATTTTGTATATATTAGTAATGATACCTCTGACACATTGTTTCGTCACTATGATCAAATCATTTGTTTTTAATGAATGATCATAGGATTCCGTTGTATAGCGAATATTACACGAAATCATTTTTTATACCGTATGCAATTACCCCAATATCTCGAACAAGCTTCTTCTTCAGGGGTGAGGGTATGTGCGTTTCCAGAACCAATTAATACCACATTTTCAACCCTCAAGTAAAACTTGACTGGACCTTTGTCTTCGCAGAATTCTATAAACCGTTGACCAATAGGGAATTTCCGATAAAATCGCGGCAATGACTTATAAAATAGAAACCTTCGCGCAAGTTGTACTGCCACATGGCGGGGACTTTGATTCATATTGAGTAAAAGGCGGTTCTCGTTTTTAAAAGCAAAAGCGTTGTGTGCCCATAGAGGCCCCCAATATCTTACACTCTTCGTGATGTAAAGTAAGTTCGAACAATACGACATATCTAATGAGTAATTGCTTGGCATGTCCAACCATTTGCGGTGATATTGAATCTTGCAAAAATATATTCATTGCAGTGACAAGTAAGGCCAAGTGATAAATATATTCTGTTTTAATGACTCCTCGAAGGCATACTAAGGCATACCATGTCAACCACGATCTCTACTCTGATGCTTTCCACACTTTTCTATCCTCGGTTTTCCTAGGAGTTCGCGTAATACTTTTTGGGATTTCTGCAGATAATAGCCGTCTATTAATCACTGCTCATTGATTTGGAGAACCCACATACTTGTCAGCATTTGTCGAAGTTAAAATAATCTCCGTATGTTGTTTGGTAACACCCAATACCACTGAGCGCATGTAATCTGGAGTCGTTCCATTCGCTAAATCAAAATAATTTAAATTCATCAAAGCTGAAGCCACCCATACCCCATGAACCGCTTCGTCGTCCCGGCAGGCAGCACCCATATCTACCCGGATCGATTCGTCTGTGTGTTCTGTAGGAATGTCATCAGTTACCGTATATTTCCGAAACCCTTCAAGACTTTCCGTAGGATGGTCACAAAACGTGCACCGATACGTTCCGTTAAAGCGTTTCATATTCAGCATACTACACCTAGCAACGGAGTCAACACAACAGCATAAGGGAAGAACGCGACTTAATATTGTTTCGCCATTTCTTGTCCAATCGACTGCGTCAGTCGATAAGGAGTTCGCTTCGTCGATAAATGGCCGCAAAAATGTTTTCATGTCAGGCTGCTTTTCATCTACCCACAATCCTACCAGCAGCATATATTTAGATCCCAGCTTCGGTGGTAATTCATTTTTTGTAACTCATGCATGAAAAGTGCCCGTGTATGTGCGGGCCGGCCGCGACATAAAGTGGCGTTTTTCGAGAAGGCGTTACATAAATACTGGAAGCTTTGCATAAATACTATGCGCATGCGGACGCCGTCTATTTTTCCTATATTTTTCCTATCGTCTGTTTTTCCTATATTGTCGCGCTCCGCCAGCAACATAACCTGGCACCTTTCATGCATTCTTCACAAAAAGTCGTATGCTGTACTTGTACGTAAAATAGGACTCCCGATGGCGGTTGTGAAATGGCCGCACTCGCCTTCTCTCGCGCTACAACAGCACTCGGCTTCAACAGCACTTCCTAACCTTCGCCGAAAGTCCGATTTTACGTACTAGTATCGTAAAATACTATAACATAACGTATATTGGCCAAATGGGTGTTTTACTCGAATCAGCTGCCTGACACAAATCAGTATTGAATGTATATGACAAATTCCATTTTTCGTTTTTTGTCATATTCATGCGACTACATTTTGTGTACATCTTTTTTAACGATATTTTTTAAAAGATTGTATTGATAAACATATTTTTTGAAGGATTTTTTTGTACCTATACCATTGCTTGGCTCACATGATCTAAGTTATTTTTTATTTTTATTTTTAGATTGTTTTGATAAGCATATTTTTTTAAAGGTTTTTTGATAAACATATTTTCTTAACGAAAATACAAACTTTAAATACTTGGCGTACCTTTTTACTTTTTTGAGAAAAGTTTTTTAGGTTTGATTTAACTTATTTTTGAAATCCTGTAATAAATAGGAATCCAATAAATATATTTTGTTGGAAGAAGTTTTCAAAAATTGTTTAATATTTGCATTTTTTTTAGATGTTTTTTGATAAACATATTTTCTAAACGAAAATACAAACTTAAAATACTTGGCGTACCTCTTTACTTTTTTGAGAAACGTTTTTTAGGTTTGATATAGTATACAAAGAAATTGTACGTGGCTTTGAATATCTATTTTTAACAACGACACAACCGAATATATTTTTCATTGTGAAAATTAGGGGAAGAACGCCTAAGTTGGTCCTGCGCGTAAATTGGGCCATTGCAATATCTCATGAAGAAAATCTCTTTAAAAAACGCCCTGTCACAGACAATTTCGCGAGACATACCCAAGGTCAAGACGTGAACATATAGTGAAATTCCAAGCGTCGCCCGTAAGCTGCAAGCGGTGACAGATTTTGATACCGTTTGATCTAATTTTTCGCCTTACTTTGTCCTGCAGTTCCCATGCGCGAGTAAATGAAATTGCCCGAAGATTTTTGAAATCGTTATTCAATTACAAAACTGCTAATATACTGTAGCGACAATTCCCGCCGCGGAGAATTTCCTACCAGAACCCTAATTGTTCTCCCCTTTATTTTTACCCGGGGCGCCAGGTACGACCGTTCGTACCGGGGACAACTAAACAATTTCCCAACTAACTGCTGTCAATCTCAAGGGCAGAGTGGTTGGGTAAGGGGCGCGTTCGATGGGTAAATAAATTCCCATAAATGACTGAAAAACTATTCTTTTATTACAAACAAAAATTAACGACTTGACGGGAAGGAAACCGGGCAAATCCCGGAGGAAAACCTTCCACCAAAATCTAATAAGCCGTGTCCGCCACACCTCGACGGCACACGCTATAACAATTTACAGTCAAGACCGAACAATCCTCGGGATCTCGGTCAACGCTCCCGCACACACTCACACACGCACCTTAATTCGCTCGTCGCCGAGCCGCTAAAGCTGCTAGCCGCGAGACCGGGTAAAACACTATCACAAAATAATATCGAGTACAATAAATAATTAAATCGCCCGGCTCGACGACATGAGACGGCAACGCTCGACGAACGAGACGATTTTGGCAATTTCCCGGGGCCACGATTTACCGGGATGGCTCAAAATACTACGCGAATGAAATAATACGACGGCGTGAAAACTACAGTCAATGCTCGTCTCTGAAGAGGCTCGAGGACCGCCCGTAAAAACAAACAACATCTCGCGACGGGAAAACTCGGTAACTTCGACCCTCACTCTCGCCCGGAATAACCGATTAACGCGCACGCCGACGTGAATCAATTGACTTAACGGGAAAAATCGGCAACCGGGACTTGATACAATTAATAACAATTATTCTCTCCGGGGACGGACAAGCTCACCGGATAATATTCCTCGTGATCCCAACGAACTGGACAGAAGCGCCCGCAGGCCGAATCCTCCTTCTCGGGAAAACCCTCGGTAACTCCACACACGGCGAAAAGATCTTGTCGCCCTCCCGTCACTCGTCGCGACTCACCGAGAAATGCCCCGAATAATCGGTCTCTTGCGCTCTCGTTAGCCCTATCCCTACCCTGCCTAATCGCTCCCGAATTCTTCACACCTCGGTAATACTCGATGGTCTTCGACTACCGAGCGCGTGACGTAACGCTGATACTGGTCTCGCTCGGTACAGGTGCACTCGGTACGGCAGCGGCGAAGAATCCTCGCTCCGATCCTTCGTCTACCGGAACTGTCGACGTTCCTGCAGCGGTTGAGTTGCACTCCGGTGCACGCTGAACGATGCTTCTCCTCGGGAAGAATTCAACGATCTTTTCGATCGGAAACTGCGACTCCGCCAGCAGGGCAGGTGATACGGGCGTTGACGAGCGGAGAACTTCGGTATAGATAAACCGGGCAGGTCGGTATTCTGCTACCTCTCCAGCGCCGGCTCGATCTCTTCTTCTTCTTCTTCTTCTCAATTTTACTGGGCCACCTAGCGTACGAATAGGAGGCGCCCAGGGGCTCAATTCTCGAGTTCGCTCGAGATTCGTTCCATTCGAGATTCCCTAGATTGTCGAACGAAACTGCTTGACAGGCATTCTCGAAATTTCACCGGCATCTCACGATCGAGATTTTTCGAACGAAAAGTACGAGTGGTCTTTAGCGTTCGACATTGGAATCTCGTATGCAAGATCATAGGGAAAAGTGACAACTTTACAGTTTGAGGTTATATTTGTGTTGTTATGTAGAGGGGAATAATATCAAGAGACGTTGTAGCGTCTCGACGTCAAGTCGTTAAAAAAATTTGTATTTCGCGACTCATGAAACATTTCTTATCAATCAGGGCCAGTTTAAGTGAAAGAACGGTATGTACTTATTTGTAATAATTCATTATTATAATAGGAAATATGGGCTCAAATTAACGAAGTACATAACAATTATAAAATACTCCGCAATATCAATTGACATACGTTCACGTATTTTTGTTACAGACCGTTGTGATGAACAATAATAATTTCTTCGTGTAGAACTTAATTAATGAAGTTCAACTACATGATGAACGAGAAAATAGAATTTTTCATGAAAGATTGAATCCGTTTGAGTTGCCAGATCGACAGTTCATTAAGTTGTTTCGTTTAAATAAACAAACAACAGAAGAACTGATGGATCTGATGAACGAACATATACCTGATGCAACACGGGCATCAGCATTAGATGTAACAACAAAGGTAAATTTGCCTAGTTTTCGATGTTATCTTTCAGCACTTGAATAATTTCTGTTTATTTCAATGTGTAGACACTGACAGCCCTCAAATTCTTCAGCACTGGAAGTTATCAATCAGATATTGGGCATAATTTATATACGTCAATGAACCAGTCTTCCGTAAGCAGAAGCATAAAATAGGTTATCGACGTTTTAAACGGACGAGAAATGATGGATCGGTGGATTCGGTTTCCTAGAAACATAGAGGAAATGCACCAAATCCGTGACAGGTGATGAATACGTTTTATAGAAAACAATTACCAATCCAGTTCATTATGCTACAAAAATGTTAATTAATTGTAGGTTTTGGGAAAAATACAACTTTCCAAACATTGTGGGCTGTATTGACTGCACTCACGTGGCTATATTTCCACCTCCAGGAAACAATCCGGATTATCACATTTGTAATGTATTATAATCACACATTTGTAATGTATTATAATCTGATTAAACGAAAAATCAGCAATAACATGACATTTCTTTTTAAGTATCATACACCAAACATGTGACCGACTTTGAAGATAAAAAACGTGAATAGTACTGAAGCGTCTCATCTCTTAATCAACAGTCAATATAACTAATACGATTCTTCTGCTTTGAAGCCTCCGCGCTTTTTTAAACAGCTATCTTTCTATTAGATTAGGCTGTTGATTGGCTTAGCAGTGAACAGAGCAACTTGGCAATACTGCATACAAGTCGCATACGAGATGTCGTTCGAAAGCCATGTCGAACGAACTCAGGAATAGCAATTCTTCCTTTCGTTCGACACGACTATTCGAACATCTCGAGCGATCGAGCGAATCTCGAGCGAACTCGAGAATCGGGCCATAGTATGGCCACCAGAATGAACGTGTCGGCCAACGCGAAAGTAGCGGGATGTTTAAGAGAGGCTTCGTGACTGCCTGCTCTAGTCACGTAAACTGGATAATTAAATGGTCGCCTTTACTGGCGTCGTGTGAAGTTATCACCATAATGGTGACACTGTAGCCATATACTCAATGACAGTTGAGTTGGAAGGTTGGTGAAAATAACACAAAAAATTACTTAAAGGAAATGCACCTATAGATCCCCCGGCTTGCGTTGGGAGCACATAATATGGAGCAAAATTGGAATAACATGAAATAAATAAATAAATAAAGGAAAAGCCCTTATGTTCTGCATGTTTATCACATAGTCCTAAGTCTAACGAAGAGTCAACTTACTTTATAAAAGAAACTGTCATGAAGCACAATTAGAGATAAGTGAGAAGGCAAACTTCTCTGATGTTATAAGCGAATTTAAGTAAAAGATCTAAGATCTTGGACGACTTTGAAAAGGAAAGGCTAACTACTTCACATGGAGGGCCGATGCCCAGATTAATGAGCCCTTTGACTAGGATGACCGTATATTCATTCGTTTCCTTACAATTCCAAAAAATATGATTTAGCGATTGAATCGCAGAGTTACATATACATGCGGGGTCATCCGCCAGACCTATTCTGTACAAATACTCATACATGTCCTGTTCTAAGTCTATTTATCAAGGTAATCGCGTCCCGTGGATAACTGAATGGGAACCACCACGGGTTACTTAAACTACTGTCCCTGAGAGCACTGTATGATCGACCCCTAGAGACGAACGAGGATAGAATGTAATGCTCTTCCTCTGTTTTAAAAAGCAAAGATAGGTCCCGAGCAACCGACCTAGGTGAAGGCAAGAACCTCCTAAACTCTCCCGCCAGAGCACCCCGCACCGTAAACTCATCTGCCAACTCATTGCCAACAATGCCGCAATGAGATGGACACCACAGAAAAATTATTTTTCTACCAGAGGAAGTTATCCTACTATATAATGACTTCATTTCTAGAACCAGAGGATGAAGTTTGGAATTTACCTCCGAAAATCTCAGCGCCGAGAGGACACTGAGAGAGTCTGAACATAATAGGATATTCCTGGAGGACCGATATTTAAGCCATTTCATAGCTTCTACGATTGCAAGGGCTTCAGCTTCGAAAATATTTGCCGAAAAATTGATTTTAAAAGAATTGGAAATTCTAAGCTCAGGAATACAAAAAGAAAGTCCCACAAACGGTTTGCCCTTACTTTTCGAGCCGTCAGTAAATACATTAAGCCAGCCTGGCCAGTTCTTTTTTGTTTCGCGATCAAAGATCTTTTGGGCGTAGATTTTGTTACCCTTAGAAATGAATTTCCCTATATCGACATTAACAACTATTGATGTCAACTGAGGTTTCAGAGGGATTTGAAAACACGGAAGATGGTCGGATCTAAAGGAGTTAATCAATTTGTCAGATATTCTTATCCAAACGGAATATAAAAACGATTTACAATACGAAGGAGTGTTTTTATATTTCCTAAATCTCTCAGAGAGGAATTTGAGTTTAGGAATTAGAGGATGGGAAACGATCGAATAAGTTCTAGTTAAATATTTAGTGGCTAATAATTTGGCCCTGAACCAAATCGACGGCTCCTTGACCAAATCCAGAAGCGCATTGGTCGGAGTCGACCTGAAGCAACCCAAGATAAGTCTAAGCGCCGCAAATTGGACTTTTTCGAGTTTACTCACCGCTGTGGAGCTAGCTGAGTGGGAGCAGAAATAAGCCCATTCCAATCTAGACCGTATCGGGCCTTTATAAATAAGTAAGGAAGTACTCGGGTGAGAGCCCCAGGACTTATGGGCCAATGTTTTTAAAATATTGATAGCTTGGAAGGACTTTCTCCTAGACTCATTAATCTGAGCTTTCCAGTTGAGTTTAGAATCTAAAATCGTGCCCAAAAATTTGCATGAATGAGAGCGATTAACCAATGAGCCATCGAGCCGAATCGAGAGATTATCCGGAATAGAATTTCTCCTACTGAAGACCATGAATTTCGATTTAGATGGACTAACTCTTAACCCCAGAGATTTCAGCCACTCGGACAAGAGTTGAGCACCTTTTTCAAGGTCACTAATGCACTTAGGTAAATTTTTATCCTTGGCGTACAAAACAATATCGTCCGCATACTGAAGCGAGTAGCATTTCTTGCCGATATGCTCGTTTA
Source organism: Stenichneumon culpator (assembly GCA_964017025.1). Classification (NCBI taxonomy): domain Eukaryota; kingdom Metazoa; phylum Arthropoda; class Insecta; order Hymenoptera; family Ichneumonidae; genus Stenichneumon; species Stenichneumon culpator. The sequence goes on along the minus strand of OZ024769.1, from coordinate 10,302,869 downwards.
TTTTTCTAATGTAAATGTTAAACAGACAAGGGCTCAACACTGAACCTTAAGGTAGGCCTTTAGTGAGATCTCGACTAGTAACGAAGGAACCGTTTTCGTAAAAATTTGCGTTACGTTTCTCAATCAGGTTGGTAAGCAGCCTTACAACAAATCCCGGGAGTCGTAACTCCGAAATATTTTCGAACAACTTCCGAGGATCTACGTTGTCGTAAGCCCCCTCAAGGTCAAGGAATAAAGCCGCAACTACCTCTGTTTTTGCGAACGAGTTACAAACATCGGTTGTCAAAATTGCTATATTATCGACACATGACCGGGATTTCCTAAAACCGTACTGGGACGAAGGGATACACATTTCAGTCTCGAGATAGAACTCCAGCCTTGTCTTAATAAATCTCTCAAATATCTTGAGGAGGCAGGAAGCTAAAGATATTGGTCTCCGGCCTTTATTATTGGGTTTAGGGATAAGACAAACCTCGTACTTCGTCCAATCAGGAGGAATTATACCATTGAACATAAATTTATTAAATAAAGACACAAAAGACTCAAGGATGTTCCTAGGGATGTTCTTCAGGACCTCGTTGCCAATCAGGTCCCTGCCCGCTGCGGATTGTGGTTTTAACCTATTGACAATACAAGACAATTCATGGTAAGAACAGGGGAGCCATATACCTTGGAGAACCGGACGAACTACCTCCAGAGAAGGAGTAAGAGAGGGAGAGGGAATGACCGGGGAGGACAATTTATTAATAATTTCAAGAATCCGAATATCTTTATCGTCTGTAGGGATCGAACACGAGGTGGGTCCAACGCCTTTAAAACTTCTAATTGTATCCCAAACTTGTTTAATAGGCATATCAGGGTTAATGGTGTTAGCAAAGCGTTTAAAAGATTTGGATTTTTCATTCTTAAAAGTTGTTTTCGCCTCCTCATCAGCCTTGATCCATTCTTCGAGATTAGCTTCACTTTTGCAATCTTTATATTTCTTAAAAGCCTCTCTTCTTTTCTGCAATGCAGTAGAGCAAGGCTCGTTCCACCATGTTTTAGATCGATTACATTTTTTGCGAAAGACAATTTTTTTGGGCCTCATGGATTGCCCCTGAGTCCAATAACGATGATTTAATAGATTCGAAAAGCGAGTCATATTGATCCAATGAATTGGAGGGAGAAATATTAGAGCAAGTCCCGCGAGATTGTAGCTGCTCCACGAATTTATTCCAACAAACCTTTCTTGTATTGAGCGACGGACGAATACTCTTAGAGTCATCCAAGGTTTTATTAATTACGATTTTTAACACAAAATGATCGCTGCCTAATAAATCGTTCGTAACAAACCAGGAGCAACTGTCGGCAAGGTTAGCGCTTACCAACGAGATGTCCAGCACATTACAACGGCCCCCAGGCGACAAGTAAGTAGGCGATCCGTCGTTCAAACAAACAAGGTTGGAAAAATTTAGTGCCTTACATAAGGATCTACCTGAAGGGTTGAAAGATCTGTTACCTCATAGGGGGGAGTGAGCGTTCAAATCTCCTCCAATGAAACGATAACCATCCTCGACGAGAATATTCAGCTCATACAAAAAAGAATTCCATGAGTTAACATTTGTAGTAAAATTTGGAGCTCTGTAAACACTAACTAAAACAAGTTTTTTGTGGCCAGCTAGTGGAATGGAGATCGCCACAGCCTCTATTTCTGTGCAGTTCCATTTATTGTTAGGAAGCTTTAAAATATTAAAAGGAATATTGAATCTAACGGCGATGGCAACACCTCCTCCGGTCTCACCGTCCGGTCTATCACAACGAACAAAGTTAAAATTAGAGAAACCGAAATTATCCCTTTCCCGGAGCCAAGTCTCCGATAGAAAGACCACGTCAGCATCCTCAATGAGTATTGGAGACTCGTGGCTTTTGCCGAACAAACTCCTACAATTCCATTGTTTAATAGTAAACTTATCCATCAAGCCTTAAAAAGCACAAAGAAGGAGACGGAAAAAAGGAAGGAGCCGAGAAATTACAAGTAAAAGAAAGGAGATCACTGGCAAATAAATCAGCTAATACTCGAACAAGTCACGGCTCGAATTAAAGATCTTCAAATGAATTGTTAAGAGTTTGCTCGGCTTCCTCAGAATCATCCATCCGTTCAACTGACGGGAGATACACAGATGGGGAGAAATTAACCACCGGGAATTTCGCATCAAGATCTTCGACTTCCGGGAGGTTCCGGGAGCGATACAAGGGAGTTTCGGTTTCCGACGGAGTACTAGTCTTCGGGGAGGAAGTGGTTTCGTGAACGAGGGCCTGGACCCGAATGGTAGAAGAGAGGTCACATGTATTAGAGGGAGGAGATACAGGATCGCTACCGGATTCTACAACAGGACTGACTCTTTCACGTTCCAACACCTTGGTATCTGTTACTGCGGGCGAAGGAGACACTGTGCACTCCTCATAAGGAGAAGTAGGCACCTTCTTAGGAATCTTCCGACGTGTGACGGTTGTCTTCTTGGAGTTCTGTTTTTTTATCTCCGTGGCAGGAGGAGAGAGATGATCACCATAACCCAAAGGGAGGGCAGGAAAGGCTTCGTCCCATTGGTTCACCGAGGAGTCCCGAGGGAGCCAATAGCTGTTGTTGCTGTTGGTTGCATCAGGTGACACCGACGACCGGTTCGAGCCCACGAGGTCAAGCCAGGAGTCCGTTCTATATATGGTAAAAAGTTTATTAGTTTGAATAATTTCTTCAGCGTCATTTCTATCGACATTGCGAAATGCCATAACCTTATAAATAATCTTTTCCTTAATCATAATGGGGCAGTTCGGATCACTAGCCAGATGCGAGCCACCACAGTTAGCACACCGGGGACTGACACCTGTACAAGAGTCACTAGAATGATTACCTGCGCAGGTGGCGCAGCGAACTGTGCCTCTACAGTGCTTTGCGAGATGGCCGAATCGTTGGCAGTGGTTGCATCTTTTGACTCGGTTAAGGAACGGTGAGATTTTAACTCTCATTTTGTGAATAGAAATTCTCTCCGGCAACTCATTGCCGTCAAACCAAAATTTAACTGAACTGGTAGGGACTAGGCTACCCGAAGAAGTGCCAGAGCGAGCCATTCTAAGAATTCTCTCGACACGTAGTATTTTAAGGGGCCCACCGAACCACTTTACGCCTTCTAAAATTTCCTCCTCGGACAGGGAGGGATCAACATCTTTAGCGACACCAACTCGGGAAAGTTTGCTGTCTGGAATGTATGCCTTCCAGGATTGCGGAAGACTTTTCTCTTGAAAGTTGACAAATGTGTTCGCAAGCTGGTAGGAGGGAAGCACAACCTCAACAAGGTTTCGACCCTTCCGCTTCGTCTCCACCACTCCAACTTTGGCTTCCCGGAGGCGTTTGCCAATAACCATCGGATGAAGATTGCCAACCGCTCCCCGACTATTAGACTTGCCTTCACCACCCGAAAACACCTGACTGATGAGGACCACAAACGGAGCCGAACTCTTGGCTGTATAGCGGTTCTTGCGTTCCATAAAATCTTTGACCTTGTCCTTTTGCGCTCCCGGGGGAGACCTGACGGTGCCCTCCTGAACGCTTAAAATTTTATTTTCCCTAATTTTTACTTTCACTTTGCCTCTCACATCAGGCTCGTCTCCACTTATCAATTTCCGTTTAGAATTGTGGTTATCGGGACCAGCCGGGGCCTGAGAACCCAGGATAATCTCGTTAACCATACTTTCGTCTATATCTCCCATATGGAAGTCGTCAGTAGGATTATCTAATAAATTCGCTCCTTCCGGAGGGTCGTCTTTTTTTGGCGAAGAAGTCGCCATACTACTTAACCTAAAAGGGCCTAGAGTGTCTTTAGAGATCACTAAAAAATAAAGCTCCAACATCCCAACGCAAAACGGGGGATCTTAAGATAAAAAAGAACAAACGATCAGTTGACAAAAACAATTCTACAAAAAGAAACAAAAAACAACCTTCCTTTGACTGGATATGAAAGAGCCGCTTGACCAGACCACGAGGGCCGTAGCCGCTTTAATTCTCCAAAATTATTGGTAATGCACGCTCTCTTCAGAAAAAATAATTGGCTACTCTTCTTCAACAATTAATGCTCTTGTTGACTGTATCCAAACTGAAGCGACAAAATATCGGTTTGCTCAGATATAATCGGATTATAAATCGGATGAATTTCCAGGTGACTGTGTCGTACGCCGTCTTCCAAGCGACCTTTTTTTCGCCGGCTCGATCTCGAGCGGAGAAATCTCCTGCGGGATACCTCGGTATCCTCCGTTGACCGGTGCGACGATGCCGATGACGTTGACCGGCTCCCTCGTCCGCCCCGGATTACATGAAATAATTCGGTTTGCCGTTAATAATATTCTTTTTTTAAACCCTAATATTGTCCGGCGGAGCCACCCCTGAGCCTGACGAGCGACAGACGCCCTTTAATTATCTAATAAAATTAATAAAAATGTGCGCGTATGATTTAAGCAACATGGCCAAATTTTGCCACGTTACAATACGATTAAGTTAATTTTTCTCTTTTGGATACCGTAAAATATGGGATTTAAGTAAAAAATGAACTGTTTGCCTAAATTGGACATTCTTCTTACGCCTAAATTGGACCATCCCGTTTCCATAACATAATTGAATGAATACAATGCTAGGGTGAAATTAAATCTTTGTCACACCTTTATGTTTGGAATGCAACAGAAATGACCGAAAATGTTTATGAATTTGTTGAAATCGCAAAAAAAAATGCCAATCAAAAGTGTGCCAGGCTCCACTATGTCATCGATTTTTTTGTTTGTTTTCTTTTTTTGGGTTTCTGGGCGTTTATAGTTCTTATGCCTTTCTTATGAACTTTCTCATTGAAGTTAATTTTGATCCCAAATTTTGAAAAAAATTTCAAAATCTTGATAAAACGTTGATAAAAATGTTGGTAATACTTTTCAGGTGCAACGATTGCAATTGATTCGGACAAACATATGTTTATACTTGAATAGATTTTATGTGTTGTTTAAAACGTTATGTTCATTAATTTTACTTCTTCATTACCTTTCCATCCCATACAAAGTATGTAAGTAGAGAAAGTATGGCCCCGTTAACATTTAATCAGAAATTCGATATTTGTAAGGAGAATATCGTGTTTGGAAGGGCTCCGAAGCCCGGAGTGACAATTGATAGTCACCATTCACTTTCTCATAGCACGAGACTACCATTATACAGATAAAAACAAATGGTCCAATTTAAGCATATGGGGCTCCAATTTAGGCATACAAATTTTTGTTTCTCAGAATTCTACCATAGCGTGGGACTTCTAGCATTTTGTACTGGAGGAATTGGACTCCCGCCCGCTTCTATATCGTTTGTATAACCCTTTGAACAATCGAGTGGCGCAGTTTGTAGCGAATCGGTTCTTCAACAATGGAGATATCAGCATTTTTTCTTAGGGGGTCCAATTTAGGCGCACTTCCCCTACTCACGGAAAGTGTCGAAGTAACGTCACGAGGAAAGTTTTATGATTTTTTATAGTCACTTCAAACGCTTGAAACTGCAGATTCGCTGTTGCTCGACACTGTAACGGCCCTGCATTGCATATAAGAGGACGATTCGAATGAGAGAAACGTATAGGTGACATTAGCGTAGTGGTTAGCGCTCTTACTCAGTAACCGATTAATCCGGGTTCGAATCCCGGTGATCACCATATGTTTTCTCTCTTCGACACTTCGCCCGTCCATCTGCAATACTAATATCTGCAGGTCCCCAAACTCTCCGCTCGATCATTACAACACTAAACGACAAATATCCACAAGCTACAACAAAAAAAATCAACACAACCGGAGGAATACGTTATGAAATAAACAAAAAACTGAATAAATTGTCGTCTGAAAAAAATTGCAGCCTCTGCGTGCAAGAACAGCTAATCGGTGCCCAGTGTATAGTGACGTGAAAAAAAATTTTCACCATCCGACAGATGGCACCGCGTGAAAATGTTATTATCACCGTCGGACAGATGGCATCGCGTGAAAATGTTACAGCCTAACCGAACTGGATCGATCAAAAATTGCTCTTTACTTCCGTCTCAACAGCCGTGGAAAGAACACACGTGTAAGTAATCGTTTGTTTTTCTTTGCCGAAAATCGGTAAGTGATGCTTCGGAATTGTTAATAATAATAATAATAACAATAATAATAATTTATTTTTAGTTCTTGACGAGTGTGAACATAAATGCTGCACGAACCGAAGGTGAGTGCGGCATACAGATGATTCAAGACTTCTTTTATATTTTATTTCTTGGTGGGAAAATTGCGGGTTTTGTGCATGTTTTGTGTGCGAAAACCCCCATTTTCACACCCTGTGAAATAAAATTTTGTCCATACTCATGCCAATAACGTTTTCGGAACTCGTGTGATTGCAACACTCGCCCACGGCTCGTGCTGTATGAAGTTACCCTCGTCAGAAAAAGTTTTTTCGCACTCCTATCTTGAAAGAAGTGAAATAAAAAAATAATGATAAATATTAATAAATCCTTCTTTTCAGAAAATGTCCATCCACGATAGTGTCGAAAAAATAGAGGATGAGTCGAGGAGCACGCTAAAAAATTCGCCATCTCCAAATACTCCGAAAACTGTGGAGAGGAGACAGGAGGTCCCGGTGGATTCTGCATCCGCCAACAAAAGGGAAAAGAAAAGAACTTGTAAGTAGTCTTTTCATTAAAATCAAATTTTATATGAAATTCAAGCTTCATCAACCAAGTTGAAACAATTTCATATCGGTTGCTGACGAAGATTGGATATGAGACGTCCATCTCCGCTGTATAGCAACAAAATAGTAATTTACGATACAAGTGCGATTAAACTTCTTCTGACGAGTGTGACTTTGCAGCACGAGCCGCAGGTGAATGTTGCAATCACACGAGTGAAAAGAAGTTTTATCGCACTCGTATTGTACAAAATTTTTGCACTGAGTGCTATGAAATGAATTATTGTTCCTGACAGCTATGAAAGTCTCCTAAACACTGGTTAAATTTTTTTGTCACTTGTCGAACCTGCTACGCGTGAGAGAAAATCTATCCTTGGTGTTATAGAAGTTTCATTCGCAGCTATCAATTGGATCAACTTGGAAACGACAAAAATGAATTGTATAACCGATAGCTGCAAATGAAATTTTTCTACGCACAGAATAGATTTTCTTGTAAGTCGTAACAGGTTCGATAATAAGTGTGAAAAAAATATATCATGTGGGTACGATCGTTTTGATAATAGTCTTCAGTACAATCATTCATTTTTTATTACCATTTGGAGGAGACAGATTTCTCACACAGAATCTGATATTCGTTGACAATATATATGATTTATTTTTGGGTCCAATAAAAAAGTTGAAAATTGAAATTTTCATATCACTTTTTTTATAATCCCTTTATTCGTAAGAACTTCTTATTTATTTTCTTTCTTTTCATATTCTTTAGATCGAGGCACTCGCGTTGGTTAGCGGGTGCAGAAAGAGCGGTGCCACCGATTATTAGCGCGGCTCAACCGCTACGTGGCAGAGCAGCGTTGGGCCAGGCGCTTTCGAGGCGGCAGGGGTGGCCGCGGTAGGGATTGTGGAACGGGTGAAACCCAATAAGGTAAAATATACATATTATGCATTTGTATTTTTTAAATATATCAATCTCTTTATTCATAAATTAATAAATTGTTTTTCATTGTTGCAGGATCAGAGGCAAAAAAACATATTTATATTTTGTTAAAAACTAAAATTAATATATATTTTTGTTATAAAATAAATTGTTTTTATATGCCAAAAACCCTCCGCTATAGCGGTATGCCGGAGTCATAGACATTATCGTCCATGCGACAAAAAAAATTTATGATATGTAGTAGTTTGCCTGCATCAATAACATTATAAAAAGTAATTGTGTATCTATGAAGATTTTCGCAATTACATTAAACCGATTATTTGTAAGCAAACCGTGAAAAAAGACCGATTTTCAAGATCTAATTATTCATTCGAATGATCGGTATGAGCCTTCGAGATTTTGTAAAAGTAAAATTCAATGTTTCGATTACGATTCTACCTCGGTATTGGAAGCATCGACTTCCATTTTCAGCGTCGATTCCGCATTTTCCGATGTTACGTCGTCGGCGTTTCGTAACGCTTCCGTCGTATTGTCGGTCGGTGCGTCGTCGACCGACGATACGACGGTCTCGAAAAGTCGTCCGCATTGTCCTCGGACTCGTCAGATTTGCGAATCTCCTTTTCCGCTTTCTTAATACAATTCATTTTAATTCCTCGCTAGTACTTCCGTACTTTACCTTTCGATTTATACGGTACACTTCGTCGTCGGAATCCGACTGGGATTCACATTTCTCGGGCACTCTCGTCGCAGGAATGCTCCACGGCTGGCTGTCCCTCGACGTCGACGGGCCGGAATCTATCACCGTCAACAGCCGCGAATTTCTGCCGTCCGCGGTATCGTTATCGTCCGAAATTCGATCGTCCATCCGAGCCGAACACTCCTCCGTATTCGCGTCATCCGCAAGCGTCTTTTTTTCTCTTGTGCTTCACTTCGGGCTTGTATATGGCGGAAGGATTGTCGTCGTCCGACTCAGAATCTGGCTCTGTGCCCTGCGATCTGTTCTCCTCTCTGATGCGCTGTTTCTTGAGGTACGTGTTCAGCGCCTCCATCCTGTCGTCGCGCATATTCTCCCATGACTTCAGAGCTGCGGAATCAACAGAACGTTTAGAGAACGACCGACAAAGCAGCATATTCGCAAGGATCCAGAAAAATATTTTCCTAACGCGTGCACTTGAAATCCCCATTTCGGCTCTCCTCTGAAGTGAGTTTAGGAAGGCACTTTTTTGTGACACAAATACTACGCACGCTCACAAACGCGATACTATCTTTTTTTCACCCTCGTGCGAGAAAGTGCCTTTCTGATCACACTTTTCAGAAATGAAAAGCGGGATTGTCGTGAATTTGTTAGGAAACGGCTGTAGAAAGGGGACTCCTGACTCGTGTGAATGTCATGCTAGTCTTCAGCTCGAGAGATTTTCGCGGTATTTTCACACTCGTCAAGAACTCACTTTCCACACCCTTGCCATACAAATAACTACACCAACCTGTTTCCTGATATTTTGGCGGTATGCCAGCGGTATTGATGGTCTCCATGTTGGGTATGCAATTTTTATCGTTCGAATCTCCAAGCATCTCTGTCTTCGGCTCTACGAAAATTCTCTGCATCTTCATCAATTTTCGGGTTTGGCATGATACTTCAGTGTCGGCGTCGCGTCGAAGACAGGATCGTCGACTGGAGGATTCTTGACCTTCTCAAAGAACAAGTACGTGCCAACGATATCCTGATACGTTCCCTTGTAGTACTGAAAAAAAAAGAAAACAAAAATCATCAATGATCAATTCCCGTTTGCAGAAATGTAAGAAGTTTATAGTAATCCGGGTACATTCTTGAATGCAAATCTGCACAGCTATGTGTTCTTTTATTTGCGTCTGCCCACCGCTAATGGATGTTTAAAAATTATCAATGATACGTACTATTGTGATTATGTTTAAAATTGCCAACGATACATCCGATTCTTTTCAAAGGATACATTTCGTCGGTCTTGATAACAAAATAAAATTTATCAAATCGGATCTGTGTAAAAAACTAAAATCCTGAACTGAGAGCAGGCTGGATAATAAGAACGCCTGTTTCAGCTGCGTGTATATGTGGATTAGTTGAACTGAGCAGAACTGCATTTAACAACGCACCTATCTTCTCGTTTGTATCTTGCCGTTGACTTGCATTATCGAATGCTACTTGTCCAAGCCGATCATGTCCAGAGTCAGTTTCTGATTGCCGAACGTGTTGCTCGCGACAGAACCGTCGAATTCCACCCACACGAGTATCTCCTCCTCGTCGTCGGTTAGCTCGTCCTCCTCATCGAGCATCTTACGAATCTCAGTTCGAGCTTGACCAAAGTCTCGTCTCGCCGATTCTCGCACGGGGACTGAGCTTGTCAGTTCGAATTGCGAGTGTGTCGCACTTCCTGCTCTGGCGGGGTTCATGCGATCGATGTAGTTACACCAATACACCGAGATGAATTCTCCGGTATATGAATCCTGAAAAGAGAAAATATTTAAAAAAAAAATATGGATGAAACATACAGATTCCTTTGTAAATAAATGTAAATATAAAATGAATAAATGCAAATATAATGTAAATAAATGTAAATATAATTACCCATTGATTGAGGCTCTGCTCGGATCATAGCCGTAAACATCAATTTGAGGTTAGGGTAAAAATCTCAGCATTGATCTTACGATGCTTATTGAAAGTGGGCGCGTTGGAAAGCTTGGGTCCGAATTGTATGGTAAAAGTTACATTATCATTTTAATCCGATCCTTCGTTTCCAAGATATATCGATATCGAGATGCAGAAATTTCGTGCGAACTCACCTCACACCCGTATTTCAGGTTCGCCTCATTATATCTCGCGAACCGCTGGAGGATTATTCTCGTAATTAGGCCCATTGGAAAGCTTGGGTCCGAATTATATAAAAGTAAACGTGTCCTTGAATTTTCGTGGCGATGCTTCGCTGCCGAGATCGAGATGACCGAAAATATCGCGTGAATTCACGCAACAATCGAAAAATTTTAGGTCGATCGCTGATCACGAGAACGCCGTGTCTACAGTAACGCAAACGTTACTCTTGCGTCAGAATTAAAGTAACGCAAAGCTCACGTGACTCCCGCATTTCGCCTATAGTCACGTAAACTTTGCGTCACTTTGCGTTTTTTGTAAAAGTGACGCTGATTTTGTTCAGGTCCCCGACATTTTTTGAGAAAAATATAAATATGTGCGTTACTCTTGCGTTGGAATTAGGGTAACGCAAAGCTCACGTGACTTCTTGCATTTTCTCTATCGTCACGCAAACTTTGCGTCACTTTTATGTTTTTATTACAGTAACGCTAATCGATTAAACATCATTTTTTTTTAGTATTTGAGGTCGAAATTCTACCGCATCTTTGTATTAGTTTACGCGTTTTAAAAAAATTGCATAAATATCTGCGTTACTCTTGCGTACAAATTATAATAGCCTTGCCAGACTCCTATCTTCCCCCTATCGTCACGCAAAATTAGTATCATTACCCAATTTATTTTTCAAAAAATTAAAATATGTACACAGAAATGTTCACTTATCATTTTTTAAATGTGCCTGTAATACTTTCTCCAGATTTATTTGAAGATATAAAAATTAAATTGTTTGATTTAATGTAAAAAAAAATTGCTCTAATGTTCACTAAATACAAAAAAAAACAATTTTTTTTTAAGTTCATTATGTTGATGAATCTCAATCTTTAACCGCAGACGTTTTAACCAACGAGGATTTTTTTTTTTTTGTATTTAGTGAATATTGGACCAATTTTTTTTACATCAAATCAAACAATTAACTTTTTATAATATTTTCAAATAAATTAGTGAAAGGTACAGGAAACTTTAAAAATGATAAGTGAAATTTTTTAATAGCAAAAGATGAGCGAAAGGATGTAAGCAATCGTCGTACGAAATTAATTAATTGCACGGAATAAATATTTATATTTCGTAATGGTTATTTTTAACAGTCATACATTGCACCGCTAATGACTAAGACTAAGAATAATAAAAGCTCTGGCGCTGCGCTTTACCTGCGCTACGGTTTTCTTTACGCTGCTGAGTCGGTACACGTAGCGCAAAACCAGTACGTTTTTTTTGAGGCGCGTTTTCCTCCCACGCATTTGAGGTGGAACCCCGCCAAACACGCTTCTCATTCGATCGTATCGAAATCTGTACTCTCCTTCGAACAAACGGAACACTTCCGTTTGTTGTAGGTCTGATGTAGATCTTCCGTCAGATCAGACATCCGAGGACAACATTCGAAGAAATTGCGGATATCAAGATACTGATTCCGGCGCCGGCTCTTCGAAATTAGTTGCGGAAGCTCTTCCGGGATCGTCTAAAGAGGTCTTCCAATCTCAGACGCCTGACTCAGGAATTGATGCTGGAGTTCTCCCAGCAATAGCAGAAGAAGATTTCGTCATCGACGAATCAAGTTTGACGGAGATGGATAGCGCGGTGCTTGAGAAAATATTCGATATCGACACTTCTTTTGACTTAGAACAGTACTTGGAAGTAACCAACAGCTCATGTCCTGATGTTCAAAATAAACTAGTCGCGATCGTGGAGGGTTGCGACTCTCGTGCGAATCCAGAGGGACTCGACGAAGCTGCAGCCGGGCTCAGTACTGCAGAACAGAATGGCAACGATGCGTGTTCGACTGCTAACAGCACGGCCGTGTATAAAACATCTCACGCACCTTATAATGATCCCGATTCTATCGACGTTAGGCCACCCATTGGTTCCGAGGACGTTCTTGAGGGAAATATCGATTGTCGTCAGGAAATCCAATTAAAAGAAATCGTTATGCCGGCATCGATTCGTGTCAGAGGACGTCCGACAGGCGCGACCTTAACGGCGATCGGAATTAAACCGAAGAAGCGAACTTCTCAAAAGAATCGTCCTGTCCCATTCAAAGAGCGATCTGAAAAAGAACGGGCTAAGATCATGTTGGGATGGTGTGTATCGGAGCACGTCATACCCGACGTCTTGCTTGGCAAGTACTTGGTCAACGAACGTGACGTAGAAATGAGGCCGGAAGACATTGATAACGCCATTCTCGCCGAAAACGTGGACTTAAGTATATTACATAATTATGTTGACGACGACGCATTAGACGCTATAATCAGCACGCTTGAAATAAAACGTAAGACCGCAGTTCGGAAGTGTTCCGTTTGTTCGAAGGAGAGTACAGATTTCGATACGATCGAATGCGAAGCGTGTTTGGCGGGGTTCCACCTCAAATGCGTGGGAGGAAAACGCGCCTCAAAAAAAACGTACTGGTTTTGCGCTACGTGTACCGACTCAGCAGCGTAAAGAAAACCTTAGCGCAGGTAAAGCGCAGCGCCAGAGCTTTTATTATTCTTAGTCTTAGTCATTAGCGGTGCAATGTATGACTGTTAAAAATAACCATTACGAAATATAAATATTTATTCCGTGCAATTAATTAATTTCGTACGACGATTGCTTACATCCTTTCGCCCATCTTTTGCTATTAAAAAATTTCACTTATCATTTTTAAAGTTTCCTGTACCTTTCACTAATTTATTTGAAAATATTATAAAAAGTTAATTGTTTGATTTGATGTAAAAAAAATTGGTCCAATATTCACTAAATACAAAAAAAAAAAAAAAATCCTCGTTGGTTAAAACGTCTGCGGTTAAAGATTGAGATTCATCAACATAATGAACTTAAAAAAAAATTGTTTTTTTTTGTATTTAGTGAACATTAGAGCAATTTTTTTTTACATTAAATCAAACAATTTAATTTTTATATCTTCAAATAAATCTGGAGAAAGTATTACAGGCACATTTAAAAAATGATAAGTGAACATTTCTGTGTACATATTTTATTTTTTTGAAAAATAAATTGGGTAATGATACTAATTTTGCGTGACGATAGGGGGAAGATAGGAGTCTGGCAAGGCTATTATAATTGGTACGCAAGAGTAACGCAGATATTTATGCAGTTTTTTTAAAACGCGTAAACTAATACAAAGATGCGGTAGAATTTCGACGTCAAATACTAAAAAAAAAATGATGTTTAATCGATTAGCGTTACTGTAATAAAAACATAAAAGTGACGCAAAGTTTGCGTGACGATAGAGAAAATGCAAGAAGTCACGTGAGCTTTGCGTTACCCTAATTCCAACGCAAGAGTAACGCACATATTTATATTTTTCTCAAAAAATGTCGGGGACCTGAACAAAATCAGCGTCACTTTTACAAAAAACGCAAAGTGACGCAAAGTTTACGTGACTATAGGCGAAATGCGGGAGTCACGTGAGCTTTGCGTTACTTTAATTCTGACGCAAGAGTAACGTTTGCGTTACTGTAGACACGGCGTCACGAGAAACCACCAAACGAACCGGAAAGCTTGGATAGGCATTCTATAGTAAAAATCTTATCACCATTTCGATCCGATGATTTATTCGTGAGGTAACGTAGTGCCAATATTTACTTCAGGCATATTGGAGTATAACTATATATACTTGGTAGCGTGTTGATATGATATGATATATCGCTCATCGTTGTTGTTTTTTTTTTTTAATACTTGGCGTCGAGACGTTACCGCGTGTCTTCATCATCTGTGAGAAGTGATGAACCTTCATTTTTATTTTTTGCGGAAATAATAAATTCAGATATAGTAAAATTGCATTCAAAATTATGTTATTACTTCTGATATATTTTATGCTAATTTTTAGATCGACATACTTCAAAGTAATTTTTTTTACTTAGAGTAAAAAGAGAAGTCACTAGTTTTGTACATTGCAGATCAGAAATTGGACATTACTTACATCTGGGTAGAGGCCACTAATACTCTCATGTTTCTCATCACTGTCGGATGAACTGTAGTATCACTGCAGTGAATGTAGAATCCATTGTCGTTAGTAGTATCTGATGTATTATAAGGGTCGTCTTCGGCAGAACACTAGAATATGGTCACGATTCGTAATTAATAGAAATAATTTCAAAGTTTGTGATCTGTGCTAACTTCTAAATACAATTGTTGGGGAGGTTCGAGAATTATCTAAAAATCATGTATAAAAATCAGAGGGCTAATGTATGTTATGATAAATTTGTATTCCGATGCGTAGACCATAAACGTTGTTATGGAAAATGAGGGACTATATAATAATTTTGGTTCAGCGACGTCACCCAAAAGCTATGCCAGTAAAAAACTGGAAGAATTGTTTCTTTTATGAACCACGTCACAAAATTATTAATCAATTAATTTAATTCTCTCGATTTATTATTGTGCGCCAACTAGGGTCACGCCAAATTTTTCAAACGATTGTATTGGTTTTCAAACGATTGTATTGGTCAATTAGTCTCCATTTGTGTTTGCATAATTGTTATATGTGTCGGTTCTATTATATCACACTTCATAAAAAGAAATACCTGGAACCAACTATCGCTGCTGCCAGATCTAGAATTGTGTCGTTCCAGGTCTTGATCTTGAGGGGCATCTAATGTCAAATTATCATTATCACTGGTGGTGTCATTCTGTTGGAGTCATGGTTGTATTGCTGAATCAGTAGGTGATAGTTGGTCATAATTAAGGGCATGTGACACACACGTATTGATTCTCCTATAGTAACAAATTGCTTTCCCTATTCTCTCCAAAATCAAATTAGGTTTTTGTAGTCAATAGATATAAGTATGAAAACCTAATTTGCTTTAGCTCGTCATATCAATCGTTTTGTAGAAAACGGGGAAGGCAATTTGTTAACGACTGAGTCTGTAACACATGCCCTTAAAAGGCGCCGCCACGCTTTCATTCTCATTTCTTGAAGTTGATGGTCCTGCGTCACTGTGATTCCAGAAAGTGTCACTCTGCAGAGAGATATCCATACAATTATTATTGTCTGTCAGCTGTTTTCAGTACAAACAAATATGAATAATAATTTTACAAATAACGATAATGCATTTACCATATAATAAGCTGCAGCTTACAGAAGACAGATATTGATTATTTATATTATTATAATTACCTGACGTTTTTATTTCGTGAATGTAGTGTAGATTCAGGAATAGTAAGCTCGTCGTATGAATGATCAAACTGTGAACATTCCAAATATCGTTTGTACCTCTTTCGTTTCGACGCTTTGAATTATTAACGGTTTACGCAGCGACAAAATGCACTATACGATTCACATTGTATTTTCGTGTTCGATTGGAGGTTAACCTTTTGGGTGACAGACAGTTGACCGAATGCGAACTGTGAATCATGGCCAACCTCATCATATCGAAAGATTCTAGCGTAGTTTAGGTCCGAAATCTTTATAACTAAATATTAAAGGTTTCCACAGTTAAATAAAATTTGCGTATGGAATCCCTATAGATTTGCGTATTCTTGTCAAAAAGTTTAATGGTACAATGATTTTTGCGATAAATATAAAAATCCTGATGGATCATAACATCGCACTCACAACCTATGAACGCCTACCCACTACATACTGAAAGAACATTTCAATTTTTTTTCAAGCAGCCATCTGAAGTGCGAAGCGATATTTAATCATCCCGATCGGTTAATAAATCGGTGGGCCGGATTCGAAATTTCTACGACGGCCTTTAGAACATTAATTTCTCAAAATCATTTATGTAGAACAGACACAATATCCGCGCTCAAATAAAATTTCCGTATAGAATTACCGGAGGCGTTTGCATAATACAGTTAAAAAGTTTTATAATACAATGATTTTCATGAGAAATATCCAAATCCCGACGGGCACGCGTTCCGTACGCACCATCTAGGAACTCCTCGCGTCTACATAGTACATGAAAGCTCGAATCTCTCCTCATGAAGTAAGGTTGAGCAAAAAGCGATTGCGACGGTTTGTGTCAGGAGAAGCATCTAAATTACCGACGCTTGGAAAAGCGAGTAATGCAGGTATCTGCTTGCCTCAAAGGTATAGTTATTCGCCGATAGATGTTGCTAAAGTGTTGAGACTATCGAAATTGCCGCAGTCGCGATGTACTGTTAAAAAAGGGCGTTGAATGGTGCTACATTGCAGAGCCTGACTGAGACGCGGTAATTTTTCATGTAATTGTAACAATAACGATATTCATTAAGACAGTGTAAATAGTGTCTCAACACTTCAGCGACATCTATCGGCGAATAACCATACCTTCGAGGCAAGCAGATACCTGCATTACTCGCTTTTCCAAGCGTCGGTAATTTAGATGCTTCTCCTGACACAAACCGTCGCAATCGCTTTTTGCTCAACCTTACTTCATGAGGAGAGATTCGAGCTTTCATGTACTATGTAGACGCGAGGAGTTCCTAGATGGTGCGTACGGAACGCGTGCCCGTCGGGATTTGGATATTTCTCATGAAAATCATTGTATTATAAAACTTTTTAACTGTATTATGCAAACGCCTCCGGTAATTCTATACGGAAATTTTATTTGAGCGCGGATATTGTGTCTGTTCTACATAAATGATTTTGAGAAATTGATGTTCTAAAGGCCGTCGTAGAAATTTCGAATCCGGCCCACCGATTTATTAACCGATCGGGATGATTAAATATCGCTTCGCACTTCAGATGGCTGCTTGAAAAAAAATTGAAATGTTCTTTCAGTATGTAGTGGGTAGGCGTTCATAGGTTGTGAGTGCGATGTTATGATCCATCAGGATTTTTATATTTATCGCAAAAATCATTGTACCATTAAACTTTTTGACAAGAATACGCAAATCTATAGGGACTCCATACGCAAATTTTATTTAACTGTGGAAACCTTTAATATTTAGTTATAAAGATTTCGGACCTAAACTACGCTAGAATCTTTCGATATGATGAGGTTGGCCATGATTCACAGTTCGCATTCGGTCAACTGTCTGTCACCCATTTTTAGTAAGCTAATCCATTGATGTACGCATATTTTACCCTCTCACAGTTTTCTCTCTACCTCTACGTAGGAACATAGTTGTAAACTTTCAAGATGTTTTAAGTGAGGGCCATAAAAACGAACGTGACTTTGCAGCGAAAGAAGAGATTAACCTTTCATACTTTTCTAAGGGAAAAACTCTCATATACTTTTTGTTCAAAAAAGACTTGCATTCAAAGCTTCAAACCCTTGAGAGGTACTTAAAATGAAAATTAACAGACCTTGTTTTTCTCGCGCGGACTTGGGTGGCCGAGTTCAGCCGGTCGCCAAATGTTTTATGACCTCTTCGGAAAACAGACGTACCCGGAGACAAAGCCGAGGGTTTTCTACGGGGTACATGGAAAAAGCCCGTGACTTGGCGGACCGCTGGGTGGGCTGCGCCTATATAGAAGAACTGAGCTATCGCGCGGGCGGTACCCAATCCAGCCAATCAACAGTCAAATTCTAAAGTTTCTACCCCCAACTACCCTCTCACGAAAACTCTTAATTTTTACAAAAGAAACGATCTGAGACGCTTCGAGTCGCGACGTTTTTCGGCAGTCACTCGGAAAATCTCGCACACTTCACTTCGCTTGCTAAGAGCTTGTCCGGAATTAATAAATAGTTGTAGTTGCGATACTACGTTGTAATATAATATAAGTTGTGTTAAACTATATTTTAGTTGGTTATTTTGTGAATTGATAGTCGTGATATTGTGTTTTATTCATTCGGCGGACAAATAATTAAATTGCTACGTTCAAAAATCGTAATAACGTGTCTTTATTAATATTACATATGTTTAAACCTTTAATAAATCTCCCGCGTTAAGAGTCGGATTTTAATTCGCTAGGCAGCAACGAATCAACATTCGGAGTCCGGAATATAAAAGTTACCAGCCATCCAACCGGATCGGCCCGTAACATGACTTCGAATGTGTCTCACTTGCTCTACCGCACGGACCAATAACTCTCTGCGCACGCGAGTCATGAGTATTTTTGTGAATTTACTGGTAAAATATGGTAATTATTACTATTTTACCCGTAAAGATACCGGTTATTTTATTAAATTACGTGGTGCGTGACGCTGAAATGATTGTATGCATAACTACTCCAAGAAGTTTATATAAACATTTGGTTTAATAATTTATTATTACAAAAAATACTTTTAATGAACTTGTTATGGTATTTATGCAACAAAATCAACAGTGACAGTTTTCAGCAACGGACATGACATTGTTTACTAAAATAATTGGTACCGTCACGTATTTTTAAATGTACTTTAATAATCTATAAAAACTTATAAATAATCGATTATGTATGAAATATAGATAAATATCCGTAGGTTGAATATCGTTCATAGTGATATCTGATGTTTTAATTATTGTGATGTCTAATGTTTAATTATTTAATAAATAATTTATTTTTCAAGAGTGATGACCAGTTAGCAAACATGTTACTAATTTGATTGGTCAATTCTGAGAGGCCAATAGAGAAGTTGGACTAACGCGAGCACAGCTTACGATTGGCTCCCTCGATCGACACGCACGATAACGGCGTTGAGAAGCGGTAACCAGCCCACGAGGCGACGTTATTAATGACGGCCTGCAGCCCGAGTGAGGCACGTGATAATTGTGACTAGAGATGGAAGCTCGTCACATGACGGATCAAATGACCGTCACGAGATCACCAGTTCACCGTCACTGACGGCTCCAAAAATGACCGATTTTGTGACCAATGGCGCTTTTTTTAAAACGTCGTATAACGGCGCTGATCATCAGCCTAGTGATACGAGGTCCTCACAAAACGCGTCATTTTAACGTCAGGATTTATTTTATTTATTTATTTACGGGACGAAGCCTTTTACATTTTCAGTTTTTACAGTTCAGATAAAATTTCATAGGTGTAGCTTGTAGCATGTGTAATATTATATAATATATATTTAAAAAATACATTATTATTCATTTTTGCTCCCTCATAGAGAAATCTTTGTTATGGTGAAAAAAAAAATTCCAGATTTTAATGAAAACGTGTTCAGAAAGTTCGA